>JAHBCN010000638.1:0-162422 GCA_019359885.1 Listronotus oregonensis
CATTTATGTTCACTTTATTGACATTTTAAAAACGTATTAAACTCTTTATTAAATTTAAGTAGCAACTGAAGTTTGACTCATTTAGTCAAAATGACAATTTGATAATCTAAGAAGTGAATTTAATTGTATAATAATTCTGCTTTTAAAAAAAAGGGATTGTCTCTAAAGTTGCCTCCTCTCCGATTTTGGCGAAATTTAGTATACGGGGGTTTTCGGGGCGCTGATTACGAACATATATAAAAATCATCAAAGTTGAAAATCAAACTAACCTCATTTTCACTATATTATATTCCCTCTTTTTTTGTACACAAATCTTGTTTTTTACACTAAAGTGGCACACAATATTTCATAAAAACCTTTTAAAACCTTGTATTGTTATTTATTTTACACCCTTTTTCCATTAAATTGCAAACTTTTTAGTTCAAAGGCAGCAGCCATATTTGTTTATAAAGACCCTAGTGTATACATGGTTGCGGCCACGTTACGGCGTGTGAAAGTGGAGGTTAGCAATTAAATAGAAAAAAGGTGTAAAATAAATATAAAAACAAGTTTTTAAAAGAAGGAGAAATAGTGTAAATAAGGTTAGTTTGAAAAAATATTTCTTTCAGATTCTTAATCAGCGCCTCAAAAAACCCCCGTATACCAAAATTGGTCCAAATCGGAGAGGCAACTGTCAATACAATTACCAAAACAAAAACGCGGGCACTTTTCGAAATTGATCGGTTCCTCAACCGGGGCGAAACCGGTTTAATAATTTGCTCACTGGATCGTTTTAAAATTCACCGACTTTCTACCGGTTGAACTCATAATTTGTTTCAAAATTAACCGAGACGATCAGCTGTTGAAGACTGATAAGATACCGGATCCACCGGGAATTTCTTTCGGTTTTTCGGTGTTAGTTCTTTTCTTTTTAATAATATATAATAACAACTAAATCTTAATAAGAATAACAAGTAAATAAATTCAAAACACCAAATAAATATTATAAAATAAAATGTATGACATTTGCACACAACCAAAGTTGTTTCAAAATTGATCGGAATATTCTTCTAACCAGTTCCTACGGAAATTGACCGGTTTAATCTACCGGTAATTTTTCGTTTTTTGAAGTGCCCGATAGGATCTTCAACCGCAAATTCTTTCGTTATTTTAAAGAAAAGCGCCGACGGTTCATAGAACCATAATTTTCCAACCCCTAATGCTTCAATGTTGCATGTTTTCTCCTCTTAGCTCGCCAAGATAAATTTTAAATTTGGCAACATTACAAAATTATTACGTCAATTTTTTGAAATAATTTTTTTAGGTTATATTTTTGTTTTTTTTTTAATGGAAAAGAGAAGTGAAGTGCATTAAGAAAGTTGTGATTTTTTTATTATATGTGCGGTACAAATCAATTTATGCTGTTGCAACTTTATTTCTAACTGATAATAAATATTGAAAAAGTATATTTTTAAGATACTTAAACCAGTTAAGACTAGAAAATCATAAAACAACAATATGTCTTCTTATCTTCGGGGATCTACCAATTATGTTTGGTCCACTACAAGTATTTTGGGGAAAGGTGCAACTGCGACCGTCCATCAGGGTGTTAATAAAGTTAATGGAGAACCTGTTGCAGTTAAAACATTTAATCATATATCAACATTGCGACCCCAGGAAGTTCAGATTAGAGAATTTGAAGTATTAAGGTAATTAGAGGTACCCTAAGGAAGCATATTTTTACTAATAGTTTTTTATTATTGACAAAGCCTTTTAATCATATTTTAAATAAATATATTTATTTATTTTAATTAAAACAATCATTGGGGAGGTGTGGTGAAGTACACAGTATCTGAGTTAGTAATAGTTCAGCTGCAATTTATTCCTTTGGTGGCCATAAACGTTTTTATAGTCTGTTACGTATACCCATGCAGAGACTGAACATATAAAGTGCAAGTGAACCAAACAGTACAAAAACATTAGTTACACAATTTGCTAAATTTCTAATCTAAGAATTCTAGCCTCAAAAATCCATTCTGTTTACACATTAAGGTATATAAAAACAGTTAGATGATGATCCATAAACCTTATTCACCAGTCTTTTATAGAGAATTTTTGAAGGTGGATTGCTTTGGGTTGGTGATCACCAATTTGTCAGTTGTTGGGCAAAAGGATGCGCATCAATCACCTATTTTTTCAATGTCATTTGCAATAAAAATTGGAAAAAGTTATCCATTTTTCTTAAAGAGACCTCTAATTTAATAAATAAAATATCGAAAAGCTCAAAATTGTGTAATGCTGTGATATATATTGTGTGTTTGATTGTTTTTATTATTGTGAAATGTAAAGTGTCATATTTATTTGTTGTTTTTCTATATTTATAGGGTCATTTAAAGTTTTAGCTATATTGATTGTAATAAGTTAGGTTTCTTTGTTTTTTTCTTATAGGTCTGATGATGCTTTTAAGAGCACAAAACACATGTCACATTCTAATTAATATATATCAATTTGACTGAGACTGGGACTTTGATCTTTTAGATAATTGATTTATTTAAAAAAAAAATTGTTGTAGGTGATTTCTGTGGCTAACACAAAAACAATATATTTTTTAAAAAGTATTACTGTATTTTTTATAAGGAGCACTGTGGTGCTACTCTTAGTATTGTATCGTCTCAAAAAGCCAATTCAGAAGTCAGTGAGGTAGCCAGTCTTTTTAGTATTAGAGGAAGTGATCATCATTTATGCCTGGCTGTATTGGTTGCAGTGTCTAGTTCCCTATTAACCTTAAGTTGACCTTGGTCAACTGGAAAGTTCTACAGTTAGTTGACTCCTTTATGACATGATTTGTTTTTTCATACACTGTTAACTTAGTGAGGGTTTTGCACCTTACTGAATAGGTGCCTTAAGAAGCTACTTATCTAACCAACCAAAACAAAGCCCAACTTTAAAGATTAAAAATTAAATTTTTGGCCCATTTAAAAAAAATTGTAAATACCAGAATATGGTTAAATTTATTAAACCTTAAAATATTTGTGGTAGGTAATTAATAGTTTTGTGGTAGGTAATTATTTATTTAAAAGAAAAAGAAGATAACCCAAAAAACCCATGGATTACGGTAGAGAGAAGAAGTAAACAAACCAATAACAAAAATTCCCGACCAGAGCCAAAGAAAAGAACCAATAATAACGCAATCGGTCTTTCAGTAGCGTCTACGGAACCCAAATCTTCCTGGGTCTTTATTTCTGGGCTGGACCCTAAAACAACAACTGAACAAATTCAACTTTTCCTCGAAAATAACGATATGCAAAATTGTAAGTGTGAAAAAATGATGACTAGAAAAGACAAATTCAAAAGCTCCTTTAAACTCAATGTTCCCAGTCACTTAAAACAAAAAGTCATGTCTTCCGATCTGTGGCCAACTGGGATCTTGATAAACCATTTTCTAAACATTCAACGCCGGAATCCACATCAGAACGAGAGGGAAACCAGGGTAGAAGAGAATATGCAGAGAAGACTTCAAACAAATCAGTCACACTGAATCTGCTGCATCTAAATATAAGATCAGTAAGAAACAAAGCAAATAAGTTGGAGGCATTTCTAACGGACCAAAAAATCATTCTTTGTTTGACAGAGCATTGGCTTAGGGAAAATGAAGCTAAAATTTTTAATATTGACAGGTATAGGTTGGAAGCTTGTTTTGCAAGGAAACAACAGAAGGGTGGAGGTTCTGCAATTTTTTGTGATAAATCTGTAAGTCCCATTACTAATAAATTATATTTAAATCTCAGTATTGAGGGATGCATAGAAATCAGTACAATCTATTTAAGAAACTTTAATATTTATGTTGTCACAATTTAAAGACCTCCTTCAGCGGATCTGGAAATAATAACCCCGATTGGTATTAACAAAAATATAATTATTCTTGGTGATTTTAATGTGCATTTTGGCATAAATAAAAGGGAATGTGTGCTGCTTTGTGATGCTCTCGGATGCAGTGGTTTTCAGCCATTGGTCAAGGGAGTCACGAGGCAGGATGCATGTCTTGATAATGTGTTTGTTAATTTTATACCTAGAATCTATTTCTGTAACAGTTGTTGCGACAGACCTATCTGATCATAATGGTCAACTGGTGCAGCTCACTATTGACAACAGTACAGTTAGGACAGTTGAGGAGAAAAAGGTGTGCAGGCCTGTAACTGAGAGGGGTCTGTATGCATTTTATAATATTGTTAATGACTTTTCGTGGGATTTTATAAACAACAGCGGTGTGAGTGCCGAGACTAAATTTAATTTGTTTTTGGACAGGATTGAGGCAGCATATTTGCAAGCTTTTCCAGAAAAAACCTATTTGGTTCGCTCTGACCAATCTAGTAATATCAGATGGTTTAATGATGATATAAGGGGGATGAGGGAAACACTTAATTTTCTGTACAAGCTTAACCAACAACACAAAACGAGCGCAACCCTAAAAAACTATAAAACCTTTAAGCTGCCAAAATTAAGTCAAACGATACCCTTGTAGCTAATTCTAAAAATCCAACTAAGACTATGTGGCAGATAATTAATAACTTTCGTGGGAAGTCAAATCCCAAAAATGAAAGTACCGATGTAACACCTGAAGAATTTAATGATTATTTTGTCAATGTTGCTAGTGGATTGTTAGGTGATATCGGGAAAACTAACTTGGATCCGCTCTCCACTCTGCGCAGTAGTGGTTGTTCTCCTCAGGAATGTTTTTCATTTGGTGATGTTTCTTTTGTTGAGGTTAGGGATACAATAGGCAGCCTTAAAAACAAAAAAAGCACTGACTATCTCGGGCTAAGTGTTAAATTAGTAAAATTAATTAAAGACATAATATATATACCACTGACCAAGTTAATTAATCTGTGTTTTAAGGAGAATGTATTTCCCTCTCGGCTTAAACACGCCGTTGTTGTTCCCATTTTTAAAAAAGGAGATAGAAACAGGCCTTCAAATTACAGACCAATCTCCTTGCTTCCTATATTTTCAAAAATATTTGAAAAATGCATGGCGATTAGGGTGGCAGCTTTCTTTGAGAGAAATAAACTTTTCTCTGGCAGTCAGTTTGGTTTTCGGCATGACCTCAACACAGTGTTAGGCATTCTTAATCTTGTAAACCATATAATGGATGCCTTTGAAAACATGGAATATAATGCCACAGTTTTCTATGATCTAACCAAAGCATTCGACTATGTCACTTATAGTCTGCTTCTCCGTAAATTAGAACTATATAACTTCCACGCTGATAGTGTACAATTTTTAAAATCTTATTTGGAGGGCAAATCCCAAGTCGTCAGGATGGGGGGTGTGTCGTCTGAGAGGAGAGAGATTGGTGTGGGTGTTCCGCAGGGATCGATAATGGGGCCATTACTCTTTTTAATATTTATTAATGATCTACCCTCAGTTGATCCATCCGCTGCGTGTACTCTCTTTGCGGATGATACGTCTCTTTCCAGGAGTGGGGAGACACTTAAGGAGAGTGTTGAGGGGCTGACTGTGGCACAGTCTAATGTTGAGGAATGGTTCGGGGCGAACGGGCTGCTACTTAATAATGACAAGACCCATACTATGGTTTTTTCAATGCGCGTTCTTTCGGGTCAGCCGCAGTGTCTGGAGCATGTACGCTTTCTGGGGGTACAAATTGACAACAAATTAAAGTTTGATGCTCATGTAGATTACGTGAGTGGACGACCAGCAAAGGGTGCCTTTGCATTGCGAGGATTGAGTTGCTCTGTATCGGCTGACGTGCTTAGGACTGCGTATTATGCCCTGGTACACTCGGTGCTTTCATACGCGGTGATTGTGTGGGGTCATTCCTGTCAGGCAGGCCGAATTTTTGGCCTTCAGAGAAGGGCAGTAAGAACGATGGCGGGCTTATCCGGGAGGACTGCAGAAGTGCCTTTAAATCTCTCAAAATTTTAACGTTTCCATGTGTGTATATGCTTGAAAATCTGCTGTATGTAAGGAAACATGAAGATAAATACAAGTCTCATAGTGAGGTGCACGAGTACAACACGCGCAATAAAGAAAGCTTGGCAGTGGTATATCGTAGGCTTAAAAGATGCCAAAATGGTCCAGAATTTGTTTCCATATAAAGCTATATAACAAAATTCCTCAAAGCATTAAATCTTTACCACTTGCACAATTTAAACAAAAGATTAAGAGTTTCCTTGTGGGCCAGGCTTATAAATATAATATTTATTCTGTATAAGAATATATATTAACTAGTATATGATTATTTAATTTTATTAAATTTATTATATAATAGTATTTTATATGTCTCATATTATTTGTATAGTATATTTTTAGTATTAATTTTTTAATATTTTTTAATAATTTATTAAGTATTTTATATTAATTTTTATTTTATATATATTTATATTTATATATATGTATATTATTTAATTATATTATATATATATTATATATATATATATATATATATATATATATTTATATATATATATATATATATTTTTTATATATATAAATTTTTATATATTATAAATATAAATATATATATATATATATATATTATATATATATTTTTTATATATATATTTATGTGCTTATTATTAAAATTTTATTAATCCAGATTTCGACTAGTTCAGAGCTGCACTACAAAGTATAGATTTCATACATTTTTGTTACCAAGGTCATTTCTAAATTAATTATTTATTACACTGCTTCTTTCCTTCCGGCGTTTAAAAATAGTCTGGACTGGAAAGATAAGCCCCCTTTCACACTAGGTGGATTATCTGGTACAGGACAGTCGATTTTAAAGCATAGGGGGTCTTGTGAAAACTTCCCACGAGAGGAAACTTGCTAGCCGGTAGCTCACGTAAGAATCCATATGCTGTTTCACTAGTGTAAAAGGAGGCTACTTTGCGTGACATTTTTTACCATGCCTACAAGTGCAGTAACAATAAACCGAGTTTGTGCATTTCAACAACAAGAAAATTTGACAGCTTTTTTTACGCTAACTAATCTATTTATTGTGTAACATTGTGACCAAAACTTTGTAATAAACTTCTATTTTTTATTTACAAATTTTTCATTAAATTTTTCAAATTTGGGTTATATTTATTATTTTCCATGACATTTTTAAGGTAGCATAAAAGCGTTTAAAAAATGCTAACAAATATTATTCATTTTAATTATCATTTTAATTCAATTATAAAGCCCAGGGGCTACTTTACATGTTATTTGTGAATGTAGCCCTCCTGATATTCACATTTTTAGATAATACTGAAATCGTTTTTATCTATACATCTTGAAAATATAGATGAATAATAATTAACTTTCAAAGTTCTATTAAAAGTAATTAATTTATTACTAACAATATAAATACGCATTTATTTATTGTTTAATGACAAGATTAACCCAACATATCTAAAATATGATAAATGTAATATCTTATCTTATAATAAAGTAAGTCCAAAAAAATATGTAATACTGATATGTGGATATGATAACAAAGTAACTAAATAGTTCATTATTTGTCAGGGTTCGAGGATATATATCATGATATATATCCATTGATATACAGGGTGTCCCACGACGAACCGACGCGGTCGATTTCTTAGCAACGGAAAATTCTAAAAATTTGGTAGTTTACTAATATCGATAAGAGCGACTCGTCTAAAATATTTTCAAGATGGTGGCACTTCCGGTTGTACCGGAAGTCGATGCTTACTTTCTTATTTTTAATGGAACACCCTATATATTATTGCATTTTTGGATTCTCCAGAAAATTCTAGATATGTTTTGTGTATAATATGCTATACCTAAGTCTAACCCTTTTCGACATATCTTGAATTTTATCTCAAAAATGACGTTTGCAGACCCCAAATAAGGAGAAATTTTTCCTATACGGGATGCTCTATTATTTAAATTAAGTTGAATTCCTTGTGAAAAAAGGCCCAATTTTGTATATTGAGTGGATATTTTGGGTGTAAATTAATACAGGGTGACTAAAAATTAAGTACAAAAAATATCTGATAAAAAACGTAAAAAGTCAATTTTTTCAAATGGAAACACCCCACTTTTATATTTTTACCGTATTTAACATTAAAAAATAAGGTAACTTTGTTTTAAGTGGTCTATTCCGAAAATGCATAGTTTTCGAAATAATTGACAATCTAACATTTTGTATTGTAAAAGTGCTATAGGGCTCTTTAATTTTGTTATTAGTGGGCCATAACGTCCCGCAGTCATGGCACACTAATAACAAAATTTAAGATTCGTATAGCACTTTTACACTACAAAATGTTAAATTGTCAATTATTTCGAAAACTATACATTTTCGGAATAGACTAATTAATATAAAGTTACCCTATTTTTTAATGCTAAATACGATAAAAATATAAAAGTAGGGAGTTTCCATTTGAAAAAATTGACTTTTTACGTTTTTTATCAGTTAATTTTTGTGCTTAATTTTTAGTCACCCTGTATTAATTTACACCCAAAATATCCACTCAATATACCAAATTGTGCCTCTTTGCACAAGGAATTTAACTCAAATTAAATAATAGAGTATGCCGTATAGGAAAAATTTCTCCTTATTTTGGGGTCTGCAAACGTCATTTTTGAGATAAAATTTAAGATATGTCGAAAACGGTTAGACTTAGGTATAGCATATTATACACGAAATATATCTAGAATTTTCTGGGGAATCCAAAAATGCAATAATATATAGGGTGTTTCATTAAAAATAAGGAAGATAGCATCGACTTCCGGTACAGCCGGAAGTGCCACTATCTTGAAAATATTTTAGACGAGTTGCTCTCATCGATATTAGTAAACTACCAAATTTTCAAAATTTTATGTTGCTAAGTTTTTGAGAAATCGACCGCGTCGGTTCGTCGTGGGACACCCTGTATATCAAATGATGATGATATCAATACAAAAATGGTTTACAAATTTTATATTATTAAGTAATTTTTGGCGTCTGTTACTGTATTTCCACTTCCCATATTCTTTTTTTTTTATCTTTGGACAGTCCACGAAGGGTAAGGCCTAAGTACTAACGTACCGTGGGTGTCTTAAGTCTGGTGAGAGGGAGTTTGTTCACACGGGACTAAAAATTTGGAGACTGGGGGGAGGAGAAAAAACTTCTGCGGGTAGCAGGTTCCATAGTCTGGATACTCTAGGAATGAAGAAAACTAAGAAAGCTGGAAGTTCGGGGCCTCTCTAGTTGAACTGTAAAAGGATGCATAAAAGTTGCACCACGTGTTGCTCTGTTGAGAGCTGCCAAAGGAGGAATTATACTGGCCAACTTCTCTAAGCAGAAACCGTGAAAATACCTATAGAAGAGCGACAGATCCACCACTGTTCGACGGTGGGCAAGAGGAGGAAGCCTCTCCGTAAGCGTGGGATCATTAATAAGACGAACGACTCTTCTCTGCACACATACAGAGTATACAGATTGGAAAAAGAGAAATACTTTCTGGCTCGAAAGAGGAATCCAAGCTTTTTTGATGCTGCTTTCTTTTAATTATAACAGATATCGGATCTTTTCGAACCCTGTATTTAGTTCAGTAATATGATTTTGGTGCGAATTTGGAATTTTGATTGTAACACACATTTATAGTGAATTCCATTGGTACAGCGTTTTTCGTCATACAAATAAAATGAAACACTGTTTTTCAGTGTAATCCGCTGCTAAAGGACGGATTTGAAATTTTATATTCTAATCATTTGTTTTTATTCCTGTTAATAAAGCGCTAGTGCTATATACTCAGGGTCGGAGGCTGGGCAGATGCAAATAGTTTGTATTACGAAATTTGTTTACTGGAAACGGGAATATTTACAATAATATAAAAGGAAATATTGGAGAAAAAAACACAAGTAATTTGCTTTAAGATCTAAATATTGACCTCAATTAAGGAGTTGCAGCACTTAGATCACATAAAGAGTTTATTAACTCAATATGTGATAACTTCGAAATATATAAGTAGTGTATAGGTACGAAGTTAAGCAAAACCAGACTATTCTACTTATAGGAACCAAAAACGGAATGTTCGACTTACACCACTGGATTGTGAAAAGGCCCCGGAGACTAAAATGACAACAAGAGAAATTTAAAACTCAAAATTGTACTCCTATTATAGATCCATTTATTTTTTTTTAAATAGAGCCTTTCTACTTTTGCGTCCATTCATTCTGAATCGGCAGAACACATACTGTGTTCGTGCCCAGCAATGGCACGACTAAGATTCGCAATCCTCGGCAATGACACCTTGTTGCCGGGGGAGGTGAAAGATCTCTCTCCCAACAGGATCATCAGATTTATTAGGAGTCTGGACCTGGTGGGAGAAATATAAAAAGGTGTAAGCCACAATAGACCGATCGGTCGCGGTGGAAGGGTGTTATACCCACTCACTTTAAACCTACCTACCTACCTACCATTCATTCTAATTTTGGATTTCTACATCATGTGAAAAATGTAACTCCCAATGAAATTAAAGCTCACTCATCAAAACTTGTTAGAATCTAAAATAATGATTCAGATGAGAACCTAGCTATCGATCTTATACAATTCGTTGAATTTTTCACTATATCAAAGAAGAAGTCGGCTTATTAAATAAAAGCAAAGATCTTTAAATGTACAGGTTGCTAAAAAAAGGATGTGGATGATGCGGTTTGAAACGATAGGGTTACACTTTGTTTATATTTAGTTCTAATACTAACTAATTGCAGTAGGGAAAGATCATTCCTAAATTTCAAGTTAATTAAAATTTTACTTTCGTCTATGATTGGTCAAGAGCTTTTGAATCATCTCTCTATAAGAATTAATGAGCACAATGTTTTAAAGAAATTAGATATGTCTGATATAATCCAACAGTTTGCATTAGAAAACCTAGAAAAGTGCAAGAACTTTAATGATGTTCTAACTCCATGCTTTATTTTAAAATTAAATTGTTTTTTTTTCTGTATTTTATTCTATTTTCGTTAGAACTAAAATAATTCCAATTTGTAATTGAAATTATTTTAAAAATATATTTGTAAAAGTAGAGTTTTTTTTTTCATTTTTTGAATAGTAAGATGTAGGGCCCCCACAGGAAATCTGCACGGGCCTCCACAGTCCTAAATCCGGCTCTGTATATACTACAAGAATGGCGGTCCAACACAAAAAACGAAATTAGGTTAACGCACCTTTCTATAAATAACCAGCGTTTGGGAAAAACGATTTGCCCTAATTTAAAGTTTAAAAATTTACCTAAATAGAAAACCCAAATGTTTACAAATTAAAAGAAGTTTCTAATATAACAATAACCACGATCGCAGTTTAACATTAATTTGATTTAATTGTTAAATTTAAAAGTCATATAATAAAAGTAGCAAAATCAACGGACATAATATTTACGTAGGTTAAACTGAAGTAAATGGAAATCATACAGTTATTCAGTGGGAAGCTCTCCAATATCGTTAAAATTATTTATTATGTATTCCTCTGCACTATAGAAGGCCTTTTATTTAAAGTATTTTACAGGCGTACTCTTATATTTAATAAGGGGAAGTGATTTAATCCGCTTGGGAAGGATATTTAGGAATTTTATCGCAAAGTGGTTTGCTAAGTTAATGCATAATTCAGTTTTTTTTTAATCATGCTTTACTGATTTTCATTTGCATGCATACATGCAAAATGCATTTTTTAAATAAAGAACGGTTAGATTTTTCTTTCTTATATTTTTATATATATTTTTATTTTTTTGCTGTCTTATTAATCTTATCCAATTAAAAACGTGTTTTTAAAACAATATGTCTGTTTGTTCGAGTGATTATGTCTCACAATAACAAGAAAACGCCAACTCACAAATCATAGTAACAAAACATAAAAACCATATTTGATTAGATTTAATTAGATTTAGTTCAACAATTTGTTGGTTAATACTAATAAATAATTGCATCCAATCATTACTTGAGCGAAAACACTTTCATATTATTAATGTTTTTTAAATCATTTTTCTAGTAATGCCACTTACAGGATGGATCAAAACAATCCAAAATCCAGAAATACATTATTTTTGTTCTACACAGAAGTGGCACCATTAGATTTTTTCTTAAAACTAAGATATAAATGTGAAAGTGATGGAATAGTGAATGAGATGGATATATTTGTCATGTCATGTAGAAATACTTTTTATATAAATGGATTTTAAATATCACTTCCGGTTTAGACGAAAAAGTCAAAACAATGCCAAAAGAATTATGATGACGTCATTTTTGTCAAAACCGAAACTGATATTTAAAAAACATCTACGTCAACATTGTTCCTATATAACAGGTCAACAATTACAAGCCCTAATATACAGGGTGGCTATTTTTTTAATGGAATTTTGGTCATACATTTTTTATTTTGGGTTAAAAGCTAAAAATAAGGAGTTTTCTTAAAAGGCAGTGGATTCTTCGGAAAATTCTGAAATAGAAAATAATTTTACATTTTACGCCATTTTTTTCTATAATTTTTGTATGTAGAGCTTTTCATTATCATGAACGGTTTCGAAGGTATCGAGCTTTGTCACACTATTGTATGCAGAATGTTTATAAAGTATTTGTACAAACTTAGGGCAAATGTTTGACTAATTTAAACACAAAAAGTTCATATAAACTGAAAAGCTTCTCGAATAACTTTTTTTTAATCAGAAACCAATGTTTACATATTAGAAGAAAATTAAAAGTCTTTTTTTTTTGCTCACACAGTACACAGTTTTGTATATGCTTTAATTTAATATGATTCTTTAAAGAAAATTTAAATAATTCTTATCACTAAAATGTTTCTATATTGCCACTAAATGTATAAAAGCAGGTTGTGTCTCAATTCAACTTAAAATGAAGCGCTATAAATAAATAAACCCCTACATTTAAAATATGTATTTAATTCAAATAATTCAAATGTACATGTAAGGTAAATTATTGGTATATTTTAAAATTTTAAAGCAAAAAATATTTTATTTATTGTTGAGTATTCAAAAATATGCTTTATTCAAAATTGCTTTACAGCAAGAACAACACCAAGACCGGGTGGTGCAAGACCAAGACCAAGACCTTCTTTTGGCTTGCAAGACCAAGACCAAGACTAGACCGGTCTTGGTCTTGGTCTTGCTTTGCTCATCACTAATAACAATTTATAATAATTTCTTTTAGAAAAGTTAATCACGAAAATATAGTCAAACTTTTGGCTATTGAAGAAGAACAAGAAAATAGGGGTAAAGTAATTGTTATGGAGCTTTGTACAGGTGGCAGTTTATTTAACATACTAGATGATCCAGAAAATACATATGGGTTAGAGGAGTCAGAGTTTTTGTTAGTATTAAACCATTTGTATGCTGGAATGAAGCATCTCAGGGATCTTAATTTGGTTCATAGAGATTTAAAGCCAGGTAGGTAATTCAATTAATTAAAATAAAGTAATACAAAATATAACCATTGTCTTTTTACCACTTGTAAAATTGAATTGAATTTTTTATCAAAGTGTCATATAGAATCAAAGATGTTGTGTTTTGTTTTTAAGTTGTCTTTAATATAATAACTATAAAGTAGGAATCCAAATTGGTTTCCTTGTCGTTTTTTTACTTGTTTAGTAAAACATCTAGTTTATGAATAGCCACTGTGTTAAAAAAGTAAAAATATTTGGAAATTATAATTTAAAAGATGAATTTAATAAACGTTACAATATTATAGGTAATATTATGAAGTTTATAAGTGAGGATGGTACAACAATATACAAATTAACAGACTTTGGCGCCGCTAGGGAACTTCAAGATGGGCAACACTTTGTCTCACTTTATGGCACTGAAGAATATCTACATCCAGATATGTACGAAAGAGCCGTCCTTAGAAAACATGCTAATAAAACATTTGGAGCCACCATTGATTTATGGTCTATTGGTGTCACTTTGTACCATGTGGCAACTGGTAATTTACCTTTTCGTCCATATGGTGGACGAAGAAATAAAGAAACAATGCATCATATTACAACCAAAAAGGTTATTTTATTAATTGAAATTTATTTTAAAAAAGCATTGATTTTTTAGTTGCTTAGTTAGTGTAGGTTTATTGGGGGATCTGCTTGCTAAACAAAAGTAATATTGAACATATCTTAAAAAAATACTATAAAATTTACAAAATGTCATTATACACTGCAACGGAAAATTAATAATAAACTTAAGAATAAACCATTTATAATTACTTTTATTTTAGATCAAAGATACATCAATCTATTTTTAAATTATTCATGGTGGAGCATTTTATTATAACGTAGTTTAATTGTACAGGATAAAATAAAGAAGTATTTTTCATGGGCGGTTTTCTATTTCACGTATGGAAAATAAGTGAAACCAGTCAAACTTAAATTTTTCTCTAGTGTGCAAGGCCAGTGGTTTATTTACCAGATAGTCTTTGAAATTTGTCTCTAAATCTGATTCACAAAGTGATTACCATATTTACTTTACATACTGATGGCAGTTTTTCACTTAAAATGCCTAGTCATTTGAGTTCAGAAGAAGTAAGTAGAGCCCTGGGTATGTTAGATGTTCGCTTTCTTCAGAGTGAAGTTGCGATCCGTCTTAATGTATCCCAGAGTGTAAACGACCATCAGTCTGTAAAGTAACCATGATAATCATTTTGTGGTTAAACTGGTAAACATCATGACATTTAAAGTGAAAATGGACATCACATAGAAAAAAACTGTATAATTTCGAAACTATCAGAGTTAGAGACGAATTTTAAAAACTATCTAGTAGATAAACCACTGGCCTTGCACACCAGGGAAAAACTGAAGTTTGTCTGGTGTCACTTATTTTCCATACGTGAAATAAAAATCTCCTGTGACACATACCCTGTACAATTAAACTACGTTGTAATACAATGCTCCCCTATAAATAATTTAAAACTAGATTAATGTACCTTTGATCTAAAAAGAAAGTAATTAAAAATGGTTTGTTAGTTTCCAAATTATTTAACTTTAAAATCACTGTTAAAAAAAGATAGCCCTTAATTTTGCGTTGCAGTGTTTATGTCAGTTTAGTTAAAAAAAACATTTATTTTTCATCAAGTTATTAAGTTATAATGTAAGTTTTTTTTTTCTAAATTTTATAACTAACCACAAAATAAAATTATTATTCGGTAATTGTTTAGAATCGCGGCGCCACATATTTTTGGCCATAAAAAATCGAAAAATAGAGATATTGACATTTTTTTTTCGTTTTGTTCTATTTTACGGTGGATTTACAAATCTTTTAAGAAAAATAAAAAAAAAGATGTTTACGTTTAATTATTATTTTAAAATAAAAAAATGGCTATTTTTCAAGTTTTTCGTCAATAAAATGCATCCATTTAAGTATAGCAATTTCTAGTGATTTGTTTCATAATGTACGTGTAAAGACAAAAATAATTTCAAAATATTTTTTTTTCAAAAATATCAATTTTTGAATTTTTCAAATAGTTTTTTTTTAATCGAAAAAGTGCAATTTTTTATTTTTTTTTAATTATTTTATTTTTGATAAACTTCAAGCATAACAATATTTGAAAACTCAAAAACAATTTTAATATGTTGATTTTACATCCCAAAAAAGTGGGGCCGCGATTCGAAACAATTAGCATAGCAACCTTAAATTATATCTATAAAATATCTGAACACTGATTCACTTTATTTAAATTTAAGTAAAACTATTTAGATATAAGATTAGTAAGAAAAAATACTTATCATAATACTAGAGATACATACATTTGTAAATAGTATTTTCTCCAAAAATAAATTTAAGTGGAAAACTTATTTTATACATTAAATAGAGCTTTTATTGATAATAACCTGCCAGAAATATGAAATAAAAAAATGAAAAATTTTAAATAAAAGTTAAAAGATCTGCCGTGCCGTTGCAAGTGATATTTTTTTTTGTAAATAATATACAATTGCATCTATTAACTTTTTATTTCATTTTTGTTCTAATCTAATACTATTAAAAACTAGCAAATAAATGATCCAAAATACAATGTATCATTTTTTACAGGAAAGCGGTGTGATATCCGGTATACAAACAAAGGAAAACGGACCAATAGAATGGAAAAGAGAATTACCAGTAAACTGTCAACTTAGCGTAGGTTTAAAAAAGATTATAACTCCACTTTTAGCAGGATTATTGGAAGCTGACCATAAAAAAATTTGGAGTTTTGACATATTTTTTAAAGAGGTAGATGCTGTTTTATTAAGAAAAGCCGTCAATATTTTTCATGTTAACAAATCAAGTTTAATAAAAGTTTACATTGACCCAAACGAGTCATATCAACATCTTCAAGAGTACATTAATGAACAAACGGATATTACTCCAGATAATCAAATTTTACTTTATAAAACATCATTACTGACTAACCTCGTAGAGGAATATGTTAACGCTAGTGGTTTTCCGAAAACAACTGAGCATGATCCTTTATTTCTGTTTTGCAAGGAGAATAATAACGTCAATATACCTCCTTTTCAAGAACTGCCAAAATTCAATGATTTTTCCACAGTTATCTCTGTCGAAAATGACGCAAGTCAGGCTAAATTTGCATGCAGTATTGGACATCAAGCAAAAAGACAAATTGAGAAGTATTCTTTACACAGCAAACTACTTTGTGATACTGTTGAGAATTTGACAGTATATATTTATAATAATTTAAAAGAAGTAAATCAGAAAGCACAACATTTATTGGAGAAAACTAGAATTTTTAAAAAAACCGCTCAGATATTTGAACTTTCTCAAAAAATCAGTAATTATAGTCTAAAAACAAACAGCGTAGAAGAATTAGAAAACATTAGTAAAGAATTTACATCTGCTGTTGTAGTTGGGGTGCATAGCTTGCATAAGCAGCATGCAGTTGAAAATAACCTTAAACTCCAATGGGATACGATAAGTAGAGAATTGAAATGCCCTTTTAAGACATTGGCCCCAGCCAGGTCAGTATATTTTTTTATTTCACATTGGTCTTTTAAGACAATTTCTTATTACCAAAAATTTATTTGAATCTTAAAACTGCTGTAAATAAAGTATGAAAATAAAATACATCTTGGAAAATAGAAATTTTGTAAATTAAGTTTCTTTTTTCATACTCATAACTAATGTATATTGTTATTTAAATCATTTCGATTAACACATTATTTCAGAAAAAAGTTATTTTTTATTAAATGTAAAATGATGAATTGGTCAAATTTAGAAGTAGGAAATCTTTGGAACAGTACTTGTTTTTTTCAGGACAGGTTTTTATTCGGAACAGGTCAGAACAGGTATTGATTGATAAGAGGTTTGTTCTTACAGAATCCATTATTACTTTATTATTAATTACAAATTATCCATAACAAGTTTGTGACAGTTTTCAAACCAACGTAAACGCGCATGTCCATTTCCAATCGGTTTCAAACCAGTTGTGTGAACAGTTGACAGATAAAAAGTTATCAGCGGTTAACTTCAGGTTCGTTTTTGACATGATCGAAGAAGAAGTGAAGAAGGAAGAAGATAACCTGTAATTTTGTTTTGGTTCGAAATGGATAACCATATAAATTGTTTTTCGTTAAACTGAGGAACAATCACTTCAAAAAAATTAGATTTCAAAGTCAGAGTCCGAGTCCGTTTCTGTATTGGAAAAGTCCGAATTATCCGAAAAATCAAAATCACTCATTTTTGATGTTTTGTCTTTTTAATACCAATAAATATAGATAAGAACAGCAAAACAGAAAAAACAACGATAATATTATTAGTATTATTAGAAAAAAATAAGGTTAAGGCGCGCCTGATTTTTTTATCTATCAAAAATATTCCTACTGAGTACTGCGCATGCTTCCGACAATTTACTTGTAACGGATCCGCAAACTCTCCTGACAGTTTGAAAACCATCAGCAATACACACACACCATCCAAGTGTTTTTAAATAATCCAGAAACTTTTCTGTGAACGCAGACAGTTGATTGCGTAGAATCCTGACAGTTTCTGACTGTTCCTGACTTCTATGAGAATAAACCAAGTTTTCTCCCTCAGATAACTGTTATGATTGCGCCAGAGCCTATGTGAGACCAAAACGACCTCGTCATAAACCTGCTTCGCTGTTCTTGCTGTTCATGCTGCTGCCAACTAATTTTTCTTGTTTGTGGCTGGCGGCAGAGGATAGATAGCGCATGAAATATAAAAGTGCATTCATATTGTATGTCTTGCGCTGTGTTGTCAATGTTTAATATTTTTATTTCGCATACATAAACTCTTTATTAGGGAACTTATAGTGAAAGTCAATTTTAAATATTAACTTAGAAAAAAAACATGTTCGAACTAAAAAGTAAGCGACACGAAAAATATCTTAAAAGGTGATTTTTAAGCAAGTATATATAAGGGACCATCCATAAAGTACGTCACATCTTAAGGGTAAGGGGAGGATTATGACATTGTGTGAAAAGGGATCTTCAGTTTTTGTGACATCACATGTAAAAATCTAAATTATTAAAACGCAAAATTTAAATGTAAACGAAAAGCTTAAGAATTCTATTAACTCTTTCTATATGTTTAAGTAGGTTTTATTCGTTGGCGAGTTTACGCTTGCTGTCTTGCCGTACCGCACGGCGAAATAACTGTTTTGATTATTTTTAGATGTAAAATTTCAAAATATGTACCGTCACACTATGGGGCAGAGGGTCTCACAAATGTGACGAGTTGTGACAGGGACTGGGAGGGGGGAGGTCAAAAAATCATAAAATTCGTGTGACGTAATATATGGATGGCTCCTAGTGGTTCATCATTAAAAAAAAAGAATCATCGTCCTAAATATTCTCTTCATATAAATCGTCTTTTGGTTACGTAGCTGAGTTATACAGGATGCCTTTCTCGATGTACTTTACAACTTCAATCAGCAAAAAAACTGAAATTAAACTCTAATATCCTGACACAACGTCGTGTAAGTGGAAAACATAAAGAAAAACGAAGCATCTTACATAGCAAACCGGGGGGAAGTCCCGGAGCTCGTGAAAAAAAACTACTCATAATAAGTAAAACAGGTGAAATCTCTGTGGTCCATTTATTTACTGAACGCTCTATAAGCCAATCTAGTGTTTATGACATACAGAACTCCGCTGGTACACTGAATTGTTTTTTTCGTTTGGTACACTGAATTATTTTTTCAATTTTATACTTCTCGTTTCGTACACTGACCATTGTGACGACGTAAAATAGTTGAAGAGCTTTGAAAAATATGAGTGATAGCTTATTCGACGCGAAATGCAAATCTGAGAACGGCCTTTTGAGGATTTTTTCTGCCAATGAAAATTGCAATTGTTATTGACAAAAAACGAAAAAAAAAAGCCATTTTGATTTTTGATGATAACTCAAAATCCATAAGAGATAGCGGAAATTGCAAAAAAGAACCTTGAAGAGGAGAACATTTTTGATAAAAAAGTCTAAACGCCCGAAGTTCTATCTCCATTATTTATAATTTTAATTTAACGCTAAAAATGGGCGACATTATGGGTTGCGCGCTCGGCGTCAAAACCGTGTACGGCACACTAAATCATTTTTTTAATGGAATTAAATATTAGTTTAACATTTAACCCAAAGTTAATTTTTCAACAAGTTAAACAATTGCCAATTAACAAAATTGTTTCGAACAAGATAACGCCATAAAAGTTTAAAAAAAAATAATCCTTTGTGTATAATAATTTAATAACTTTGACAAGAAATTTAAAATCAGAGTAATATTGTGAAAGTTATAAAGTTATTATAAACAAAGCATTAAAATTTTTAAAACTTTTATGGCGTGATCTTGTTAGGTATGTATATAAGATGGGCTCCACGACGCGACGCGACAATTATTAAGCAAAAGATTCTTTAACGTGTTCTGAATAAACCCTAATTTTTTAAAAATTAAAAAGGTTTAATACCCTAAAAGAATTATTTAGTGTGACGTACTCAATTTTTACGCCGAGCGCGCAACCAAAAATGTCGCATTTTTAGCGTTAAATTAAAATTATAAATATTGGAGATACAGTTTCCCCTTTAAGGATCTCTTTTGCAATTTTCGTTATCTCTTATGGTTTTTGAGCTCTCATCAAAAATTGAAATGGCTTTTTTTATTTCGTTTTTTGTTAATAAAAATTGAATAATTTATTGACTGGTTATTTGGGTCGTCACAATGGTCGCTGTACGAAGCAAGAAGCATACAATTGATTAAATAATTTAGTGTACGAAGCAAGAATATGTAAGGTCAATTTCTGAAGTGTACAAAACCTTCTCGTTTTTAAAAACTCGTCAGGGATATCAAATAAGTTCTAAGACACAATACTATTTCTTTACGTCCTTTGTAATTTAAATTTCAGAGTAGGTTTTTTGAATGCCAAGTTTATTGTGCTAAATATAAAAATTATTTTCATTGATGTTTCTTAACATCAGTGGTATTGAAGAAAAATGACTGCAATCGCAATAAGACGGTTAATAGTTATATTTCGATATTCAGGGTCATACCCCTTGTTAGAGATGGACCTAATAGTTCTTTCATCATTTCGTTATTTACATTGCACCAGCAAAGGAAGGTAAAGGGTGTAATACTTCACAGTCTGTTGCAAAATGGTGGATTTACTTTTTGACATTGCCTAATGCATGAAATAAATGAATTATTCTTCTACAAACACTGCAGTGGCTAACCCTATTGCCTATAATAACTTGAACACGCCTAATAAAAACAGTAAAAATACTAGTTGGTGGTTAAAAATTATTTAAACAGGGATATATGAGACACCCCCTCGAAAAATAGTATTTTACACTACAGACAAATTCTGTAAAAATTTGTTAATATAAAATATTTGTTTGTGATTAAAGTATCTTGCTTCTTTTTAATACAGGGTTTATTCTTAAAAATATTTATCATAAATCTTTTTTAGAGCACGGACTCAAGTAGAACACCTAAGGGATTCTTGGCAGCATCTAGTTAGAGATAGAGCAACACGAACTCTTTCCTACAATGATGAACAATTCCATATACTTGAGAGAATAAAAATAACGCAGACCATAAACCGTTTAAAGAACCTCTTGGAAAATGAAGTTTTTCCTCAATATGAGGCCCTTTCAGAAAATTTTGGAGATTGGTATAAAATGGCTCAAAATGTTCATCTAAAAACTGACATACTGGCTGCTGATGTAGAAAAGTATGACACCAAATTAAAAGAATTTGAAGAAAAACTTACAATTGACAATGTTGACTACACGGATTATATAAAAAATAATGAACCTGCTAAGAAAACTAATGTTGTAAAGAGTACAAGAAATCTTCAAAACCAAAAACTTAGAAATAGTCTAAAAAGTTATAAGAAAGATAATCAGGATATTAAGGAAATTATTTTAGAGAACACCAGGCTCATGAATATATTAAAGGATTCTACAGCTGAACTAAAGCTTTTAGAATAATAAGTATGATTATAAAAAAATTGGGGGCAAGATAAGATAAGTAGTTTTTACATAAAAAATTTGGCTTGCAGAGACGGAGAACTTTATTGAAAAGGATCGGGTAGCCAAGCATGTTATGTGTGAAGTACTGAAATATTATTAATTAGGCCTTATAATTATGTATAATAAAAGTAAAAAAATAATCCCACCCTGCTGCCAGGGTAGGATTTTTTGTATTAACGAGTTCTTTACAATAACTGTTAAAACCTGTATAGGGAATATTGCTAAAACACAATTTTAAATATGTCTTACCCTGAACTACTCAGATTATATATATATATATATATATATATATATATATATATATATATATATATATATATATATATATATATATATATATATATATTTATTTATTTATGCATTCATGTAAAGAAAACTATAAACGACACACAATATCAATGGTGACTTTTAAGAACTGATACAAAATGACAATAGTCATATTTATAAAACTTAATAATATTTTTTCACCAAAGACTGCCAACATAATTGGACTATGAAAAAACACAACCAAAACATTGTTTACCTCTACCAAGTGTAATAATAGGGGGTTAAAATTTGTATATAAAGGTTCCTTTTATTTATGTTACTTACGTTAGATTGCATTATATTTAGGAAAAAATATTTTATTTTTGCAATAAATAAATTAAGTTAATTTTATTTAAAATCTTAGTATCTTAAATTTATTTTAATAATTATAAAATGCACTAGCCTGTATTTGTTAAATTCATTTTACTGAGTCTTTTTACAAATATTTGTAGGATTATTTGACACTTCAAATTTATCTAAATTTAAATGGGATAAAATAAAAATTTAAAATTATGATCTCTATTTTTTAAGAAGTAATAAAAACAAACCGAGCCTACATCTTATAATAGTGAGATATGGAAACTGATGTAATGATGAGAAAAAATAAAACGATATGTGGGTTAAGAATGTTTGAAAACCTAAGCAAAAGTTTTGTAATAATACAGCTTAGCTGAAACAAGGAGAGAGAGTTGAAGTGTAAGTTAGATTTCGGGTTCGGGCAGACCGGTACGCATGGAGGTAAGTAACACGCGACATTGCCATTTGGGAGGCCGGTCTGCACTAGACTTTTTTACGTTGAGCCCTTAGATACTCCTGAAGCTGGACCAAGCAATGAACAAACGTTTTTAATAGAATCTACTACTAAAAGTTTTATGGATATTAAAAAGGATTTGAATGCAAGGGAAACAAGGGACAAATTTTTTAAAAAATTATTGACCAGACCATCAATAAAGAATTTGAAAGTCGATCCACAACACTTTCAACCGGCTATAGAAGCATTAATGAAAAATTATTACTCAAATGCTAAAACACCACTTCAACTATTAAGTTTATTGCATACTTCTTTTAAAAACACAAAATTTAAGTCAAATTATCCACCAACAACTAGAAAGGGAAAGTATTTATATCGATACAGCCATAGCAAGAAGACATTCGAAATATTTAGGTATGGCTATTAAAAATACCAAAAAGATGCTATAAGGTATATTATTAATTTTTATTTTCTATGGGAAAAGGAAGATTTCAAGGGGACAAAGGTAAATGCCAGTTGCACCACATTCGCTTGACAAATGTGTGAAAAAACAATAAAGGATAAAGTGACAGAAAAGTAGCCAAATAACTATTTTCTTAATTATAATACTTACATATTATTAGATTTTTTTAATTAATAAACTTGGTTTTCTAAATCGTTGTGGTTTATATTATCCATTAATCATACACAATAACTGTGAAATATATACATAGATATTTAGTTAAATGGACTTGATTTTACTTGAATGCTATTTTAATTAAACGTGGAAACTAAATCTCACTTAATATTACATAAGCTCAGAATGTACCTTTTTTTAACCCTCTAGGGCAGGGGTCTCCAAACTTTCCAGCCTTAGGGCCATACTGATTACTCCAGTAAGTTCCGAGGGCCAAAACCATATTATCATTGTTGCCGGTGGTAAGAAGTGAAATAGTCCACTGATAAAAAAAAAAGTCCGAAAAAGTACACAACGTTTAAAAAAGGCTGAAAATCGGACTAAAGTCCGCAAAACGGCATCTGGTGGACACAAGCGGAAATAGGTAGTACCTTCTATCGCTAACAGATGGCGCTAATAGCACGTACAGAATAATCTCGTTGGTTCGAGAAAGTTCTGGTGTCTTCCACTCACTTCTAGATGGCAGTAATTGGAATATATAAGAAGGCTAGTGGCGCAACCACAAGTCAGTTCCTATGACACTGTTGTTAAATAAAATATTGCATACCTCCTTAAAACGTGTTTGTGCGTGTTTAAGTTTAAGACATCTTTATAACAGTATTTTGATTTGAATTGTTGCTTTTGTGTGTGAATTAGTAGTATGGAAAAGAAGCGAAAAATTGATAGTGAATGCAGAAAATTCAAAGATCAGTGGAACATTCAGTATTTCGTAATCGAGTCCAGTAACAAGGCGCTATGTTTGATTTGCAATGAAAGCATAGCCGTTCTCAAAGAATATAACATTAAACGTCATTATGAAACAAAACATTTTCAAAATTACTCAAAATATACAGGAAGTTTGCGGACAGAAAAATTCGAAGCTATGCAGCGCGGATTGAAATCGCAGCAATCTTCATTTACAAAACTCAAAACTGAACAAGAGGCTGCAACTCGTGCCAGCTTTCGTGGTGCTCTTGAAATTGCAAAACGTGGAAAACCATTCACCGATGGAGAAATGATCAAAGAATGCATAATTGCAGTAGCCGAAGAAATGTGCCCTGAAAAGGTAAATTTATTAAAAACTGTCAGTATGTCAGCAAACACTGTGGCTCGAAGGGTAGAAAACATCGCTGAAAATATATCCTCTCAACTGTTCGACAAAAATGGACATTTTAAGGGGTTTTCTTTGGCCTTGGATGTGTCAACGGATGTGTCAGATACTGCTCAGGTGTTGATTTATATTCGAATAGTAGATAAAAGCTATGAAGTGCACGAAGAACTTCTTGATATGTATAGTATTCATGGCACAACTACTGGTACAGATATTTTTAAAGGAGTTGAAATGGCCATTAATCAAAAGAACCTTCGATGGAAAAACTTGAAATGTATTACAACTGATGGAGGCAAAACATGAGTGGGAAAGATAAAGGAGTGGTCGCTCTTGTGTCAAAGGCTGTAGAAAATGACGGTGGTTCAAAACCATTAGTCTTACATTGTATCATTCATCAACAGTCTTTGTGCGGAAAATGTTTGGATATGTCTGACGTTCTAAAACCAGTCATATCAACTGTTAATTTTATCAGATCTTTTGGGCTGAATCACCGACAATTCCGACAATTTATTGAAGAGATTGGAGAAACTGACTTACCTTATCATACTGCCGTACGCTGGCTTAGTTGTGGGAAAGTCCTTCAGCGCTTTTTTGAACTTCGAGCAGTGATCGAAATTTTTTTGAATGAAAAGCATCGCCCCCTTACTGAATTACAAAACAACGCATGGCTGTGGAAGTTAGCATTATCGACATTATTGACAAAACATGTGAACGAACTGAATTTGGGATTGCAAGGAGAAAACCAGCATCTTCCTGATTTATACACTAATATCAAATCATTCCGGAAGAAATTAAGACTGTTTCAATCACAACTACGAAGTAAATGTTTTTCACATTTTAAAACATGTGAAATATTCAGCCACACTACTGAGACTGAGTTTCCTATCGATTTTGCAATCGAAACTTTGAGTGCTTTGAAGATAAATTTGGATACTCGTTTCTCGGACTTTGATGCCATTGCGAATCAAATTAAGATTTTTCAGAATCCTTTTGATACTGCCATTGAAACCCTAGCCCCGGAACTTCAAATGGAAATGATTGATCTACAATGCAGTGATATAATTAAGAACAAATATCAAAACTCATCTTTGTTGGAATTTTATAAGAGTCTTCCACTGACACAATTTGATAATTTGCATAAATTTGCTCGTGATCTGTTTTCTGTTTTTGGTACTACTTATTTGTGTGAGAAAACCTTCTCCAAAATGAAGTACACAAAAAATGTTTACAGATCGAAATTAACTGATGAGCATCTTAAATCTCTTTTAATAATTGGTACAAGTAAAATTAGTCCACAACTACAAACTATTGTCAGTGGAAAATCTTAATTACATAAATATCATTAGTATTTCATATGTCATTATGTTTGTTATAAGTTATGTGATTATTTAAAATGTATAAAATGTTAGTTGGATTCATTTCAATAATTTGTTAGTTATTATATACTGAAGTTAAATTTTCTGCATATTATACATGTCTTTACTCATTACAATTCTGTGTTTCTTTATCCAACTTATCACAAAAACAATTACAATAAGCCTACAAGAATGTTATGAGTTAGCGGAGTTAGCCCATGACCATATCAATGTAGATGTCATATAGTGATGTAAGAATACGTATTCAAATTTTCGTTGAATCCGAATATTAAACAAATCCGTATATTCCGGAATCAGTCCGTAAATTCGAATGCGTATTCGGTATCGAAACGGGAGCGGATGAATTCTTCCAACTGCTGGTTGATCGGCATTGACGCGGGCTAGAATATACGATCGGATCCGTAATCGTTACGAGCTGTCCCTGGATGGCGCTGTCCTTAATTAAAGCACTTTGGGCATACGTAAAAAACTTAATTTTTTTTTAATAAATACTTATTTTTTAATGCGAAAAAATAAGCGCTAATAATTTCGTCACTCCCTCACGGAAACGTAAATGTTGCGCGAACTTTCTTTTATATGCTAGATAATAAAACAAAGAAAAATAGAATCAACTTTATCCGCAATAATTTTAATGAGACTTGACCTTCAAGCAAAAAACAGTATTGTTTACCTTACGAGTTTAACGTAACCCATTTTAAAAAATTCAAAAAATAAAAAATGCAGGGGAGGAAAAAAAGGTTACCTGAGAAAGTTATATTTTTTACATTTGACTTGCAGAGCTCTTGTTTTATATTCTTTGTTCCTATGTTGAAACGAATATTTGTTTCTATGTTGCCTTGCTATAACTATTAATAAAATAATAAAATTAAGTATACTGTTATATATTTTTAACCGTAACCTATTATTTACCTCGTCACCGTTTAGTTTATTTTATATATTTTTTTAACAGAACAAACATTTTGATAAGCATAGCGAAAATAGATGAATGTTGTGTAACATAAAGCGGAATTTGAAGCAGCTGCGGCAACCCTGTTGATTACATTCGTATCCTTTAATCTATTCGTCCGCCGCGCCGACTAGCGATGGGCATATTCGGATGATTTTAATATTCGAATATTCGTATTCCGGAAGATCTTCATATTCGGAATATCATTCGAAATATGAAACATTGACCGATCAACGTCAGTCGGTATTCGATATATTGCGCCGACCGCCAACCGTCGACTTACCCCGAAGTCGAAAGGTTTGCTTTCGAAATAACGAGATATTCCGGATAAATCAGATGTCGGAAGATGAAAAATGAATTATTTTGTTTCGGCTTTTAATTTCAGTCGACTATTATTGGGTTGATGTTGTATTTGCATACGTATTCTTGTACGTTTTAAATTTGTTTTGCTGTTATTGGTGGTGCGGCGGAAGTTTTGTTTTCTGTTTAATTCGTAATTATTGGTGTGGTGTATAGAATAATATACAGTGGCCGCCGAAAAAGTCGACATTTTGTGGAAAATTTTTATTCTTGATATGAATGAACCGCGAATTGAATGAACTATCATTCAATAAGTAGCGGTAATATACCCCAGCTGATTGGAATACGAATATTCGAATATCCGAAAGAAATATTCGAATCATTCGAAACATTTCTATATTCGAATATCGTTCGGAAGATCATTCGGAAGGTTCCATCACTAGCGCCGACACGTCCGGTATCAGCTGTGCGCGACTCCGCGTTTATAGGTTTGTTCAAAATGAACCGTCAATTGAATGCATCAGTCAATAAGTGCGGTGATTACCAGGATTGGAACGCATTTAAATCAATTCGCATTGAACTCATTCGTTCGGTGACGGTTTTTGAACGGTTTCTGGCGCTGTTGGAACAAACATTATATTTACGGTTCTTATGGATACGTATTCGCATATTGAATCCGAATCTCTCTTGATTCCGAATACGTATAATCCGAATATCAAAAGGATACGGAAATTTACATCACTGATGTCATATTAATAATTATTCAACATAAAATTAGAATACTTCAGTAAACTAAATTTAATTTGCTATAAAAATTATTTGTTTTCTAAAAGGAGTTTTCAAGTATGCTAGCTCTCCGCGGGCCGGACAAA
Source organism: Listronotus oregonensis (assembly GCA_019359885.1). Taxonomy (NCBI): domain Eukaryota; kingdom Metazoa; phylum Arthropoda; class Insecta; order Coleoptera; family Curculionidae; genus Listronotus; species Listronotus oregonensis. The sequence goes on from JAHBCN010000638.1 coordinate 27,776, forward strand.
ATCTGTCCGCGGGCCGGATGTGGCCCTCGGGCCGTAGTTTGGAGACCCCTGCTCTAGGGCAAAGATATTTGTTTTTTTTTTTAATAAACTATCTTTAATTTTCAAACAAAGAGGATCCCTTCTGAGTGGAATAAAAAAAAAACAAAAAAAATTACCTCTGAACCACGGATTAATTGTCAAACATACTAAAAATACATACTGGCGAATTAAGAACCTTCTAATTTTCTAAAGTCGGTTAAAAAATGGTTTTATTTTTTCTTGTAAATAAATTCCTTAGTTATGTCTTTTCCGAATGGCGATGCCAGGTGTAACTTACCTTCATGTAGCCAGCCCGCGTGTTACATTCAAAAATACGACCAGCCTCCCGAATGGCGATGCCACGTGTTACTTATCTCCATGCGACCGGTACTGGGCCAATCCATGTCGGGGCACGCCTGTGCCAGATTAAGGAGAATATTAATGTCCTGGGTGCTATAAGAAGTTCAACGGCTTCTTGTTTCCCAAAGTAGCTTAGTGCTTCTCATCATGATACTATTACTCTAAAAGATAAACCCACGCGCATGAGATAAGCCTATCTCTCGCACGCCTGACGCTCACTGACGACTATTTCCCCAGAAACGGCGAGTTTTAATATGGCATTCCGATTTCTAATGTTTAGATGGATTAAGCGCATGATTTATTTATTTTTTAAACGTCATATAATGCCAAAATACAATAAACGTTAAAAAAGGCTTTAAAACACTGCTTTCCCAACCGACAAAGAATTGTTGTCGTCGAGTGACGTCATGCGCAACGTCGTACGAAATTAAATCGCCAAGTGGTTTTATCTTCTAGTAATAGTATCATGGCTTCTCATAATATTATACAATATTTTGTCCTTTATAGATAGTTTAGTAAAGCTAAAGTAGTTTTTATAAGAATTTATTTATAATAATTTAAAATGTTATAAAACAATATGAGTGGCAAAATACAAAAATATTTAGCAACGTATTTTCGTATCCTTATATACTAACTTTTACTTCTAACTAGTGATGGGATAATTCGAATTAAAAATAATCGATAATCCGATTATTGAAATAATCGCTATCATGCGATTATTCAGATTTAATTTGAATTACGAAAAATAACTTGATACCACAGAATTGATTACGCGTCGCGAAAAAATATTAACATGTAATAACGAATAAGATTTAATATTTTAATAGTAAAGTATATATTTATGTAAATAGAGAAGACAACTTAATTATAAAAAGGTATTTTTTTCTTACCGGCGTTTTATTAAAATTTTGTATACAGAGGTTTTGGGGCTATCAGAAATCTGAAGTCATATTTTGTCGGACTCTAGTTTTTGAGAAACGCCCCACTCGAACCTAACCTCACATCTGCACAAATTTCCTAAAATTCCTCCTTCTTAAAACTGATTACACCCAAAATAGAAGATTTTATGGTAATATATTTATTATTTACACGATAAATTTAATTTTCCCTTTAAATTTAACAATTATTTTAATAAAAAAAAAGCTCAACAAAGCGCTTCCCAAAAAATGTTTTTACTTTTTTTAAACGTCAAAAAAAATTTCTATCATTTTATGACAATTTTATTTATGTTGGACACCAGGGACCCGCGAAACCTTAATTTTTAGATTTAAATCGCGAAAAATAAAAATAATTCAAATTTAAAAAGTAGGCCATTTAATTGTTTCGCGGGTACCTGGCGTACCAACATAAAACAGTCTAAAATCTCTAGACAATTTTGTTGACATTTATAAAAGTAAAAATAATATTTTTGGGAAGTGGTTGTTGTGCTTTTTTTATTAAAAATATTTGTTAAATGAAGGTGAAATTAAATTTATCTTATAAAATCAGTTTTAAGAAGGAGGAATTTTAACAAAGTTTTGCTGGTTAGGTTCGAGTGGGGCGTAACTTAAGAACTATATAGCAGAGTACGAAAAAATTTGACTTCAGATTCGTGATCAGCGTTTCAAAAATCCACGGTATACAAAATTTTAATAAAATCGGCCGTGGGCCCGGTAAGTAAAAAATAACCATAAAAAATTATGGCAAATGGAAAATTTACTTACTGAAATAATAATAATAATAATATATATTATACAGTGTCACAAAAGTCCAGGATCCCCGTTGACGAATTATTAAGGGGATCCCGGACTTTTATGACAAACTGTATATAATATTTAGTCTTTGTGTTTAGTTACATCGGAATCGAGTTACATATTAATTCAGAAATCAAGAATTTAAAATTCAAACGATTAAAAAATAAAATAATTATATAATTCGAATTATCAATTAATCCGATTATTGAAATCATTCATAATTTAATAATTGATTCTTAAAATAATCCGATTATGCCACCACTACTTCTAACTCTTAAAAATAATCATATGCATAAAATTGGTCTTAGTTTTTCTTATTATTTTTTAACGATAAGATGGAGAGAGATATACAGGGTTATTGGGACAAAATAAAGTGATACATATTTTTTAATGGATCACACTTACCTGTAGCGAGAAACGTTTATTATCGTAAGCAGGAAATATAAAACTTTAATCTTGTATTAAAATGTTTGAAAAAAAAAACAGATGACTAAATAATTAACTATAAATATACCTGTTTACACCTGGCAGCCCTAACGTTGCGGCTGACTGAGAGCTGGCAACCATTTCTTTTTCTTTTACTTCATTTCCTTTAAAATGACGTAAAATTGATGAAAAAACCTACAGTGGAAATTTATATCAGCAAATTAATTATACAAAAATTAATTACAGGTAATTGCGGCTAATTTTTTATAGGCAACTTATCGCTAATCCATTGGATACTCACTCAACATTCATTTGAAATTAATTTCATTAAAAAAACAGCTGCAGAATCGAGCAGTGGGATCCTGTACTGTTACATTGTATATAATATTTTTATATTTATCCGGCATTAAAACACATTGATTTTCATGTGTTAATATTTATTAACTTTTACCTACTTGCTGCTGTCTTCCACTTAAGTGTACATTCTTTAAATTAATATATGGAAAAAGATGGATGAATCCAGATACTTGTGGACCCTTCCTAATGTTCCACGGAATGGGGAAAAACTGGGGTGAAATTATTTAAATAAATAATAAACTTTATTAAATAATTTTAATGCTCTGCAAACAATAAACGAAAAACATATTAATGAAATTTGTAAACACCGTGATCAAATTAAACCAAAAAAGGGCTCCGAATTATAAAATAAATAAATTAAAAAATACAGGTGTTTTATTTCTGCTTTTTTTTTATCAATTTCTATTTAAGATCTCCCAAGTAGGGTTGAATATCGTTTTACTTGGTTTTACCTAACTTTTTTTTTATTTTTAAAGGTTGTAAAGTTAGAAATTAACTATCCTAGAATCGACCCTTATTATTTTTGGTTACCTTTATGTTTCTAAAATTAGTGTCCATTTAAATAAAAACATTATTGATGTTTTGCCCAAACATAGTGGGCTTTATCAACACATTTAATTAAGCAACCCAAAAAATAATATAATGATAAATAATTTTACTTTAGTTTTCCCCGTTCCTGTACAAAAGGTCCTGGAATAGGCTCCTTGCCTACTTAAGAACCACCCGCCAGATATCTTTTCTCAGAAAAATTTACTTAAGGCATAACTACCATTTCATGACTGGCCCTCTTAATTTGATGTCAGACCAAACTAACTTGTCTTTAGATTAATAGACTCTGCTAACTTGTTATTGGTCGTGACGACACAAAGCTCGTCGTTGGTGCTCGCATGGTGAAATTAAGCATTTTTTGCATTTTGATTGCGTTTATATTGTATCCTTTATAGATCTGTTTTTGTGCATTTTATTGTTCAATAGGATATTATCACAGGATATAATGGCTGAAGGATTTTTTTGTAAGCCCAGTGCACTAATGGTTGTTGATCTTTTTTTAGCAGTGCATTATATTCATTCGTGGAAATGCGTGGCAATAAACCCAAGGGGTAATTAAATAATTTGTTTGTTTTATAAACAAATAATAGGATAAAAGTTAAAACGAGTAACACTAAAGATGTCTTGCTACTTCTATTCTTCTTTCTAAATGTATATTAAAAATTAGGGGCAGTCCTCAGAAACCTATGTACGTATAGCTCTTTGCAGATTATCTTTTAAGATCATGTCTGGCTGCTTAGTCTTTGGCATTTTTTCATCTAATGGCACTTTAATAAAAAAAATACCTTTCTTTTTGTACCTTTACATTTAGGTAATATACAGTATCGATAAACTATTCTCCTTTAATAAGTTAAATCTCTCACGATACCATATATAACGGCAAATAAAAATGTTAATACAACAAACCGTCAAAACACGCACACGTGAATAGCTCTTTGTGACATTACGCGAAATTTAAATATGCTTTTATAGTACAGAAAATGAAGCATTTTGGCTCGAAATTTTTCGTCCTACATGGATTTACCAAAAATTTTTACAGAAGATAGGGAATAGCCCAAGGATCAAAGTTTATATCACGCCGAGCGGTGCTTTTATCCTGGGGGTCGTTGCCACCCCATCTTGGGGGTGGAAATATTTTATTACATTTTAACTACAGGAATCGATGAAGAAAGTAATCCTCAGTAAAAAATGTTCAATACATTTTTTTCGTAAAACTAATATTTTTCGAGTTAATTGCGATTGAAAGTGACAGTTTTTCGATGAAAAAATCGACGTTTAATGGGTTTTTCGCGAATAACTCTAAAAATATGTATTTTATCAAAAAAACTGCGGAGAACAAAATTGTATCTTATAAAAAAACCAAAAAAAACTCTTATTTTATAATTTCTCTACAACCAATACGGCTACGGCTTGTTATTATGGTTAGCTTTTGTTCGTCAAATGGTAAATTTGAAAGATTCAAAGTCAAATAGCGGGAAAACTTTGAATTTTTCGAGGAAAATTTATAAGTTCTTTTTTAAAGTATATAATTAGACCTTTCTTTAAAAAAAAGTCTCTAGCATGAAAATTAAGGAAGTTATGATAAAAATAAGGGTGTGTCCCTACTTTTTTCTACAAAAAAATCAGTGAAAACAACCCCTAAAAGTTTGACCCATTTAAAACGCTCAGTTTTAAAAAAATTGGAGCTTAAAGTGAAAAACGATTTTCCGCAATTTCGTAAAAAAAGCCCTTTTCTTCAAAATAACTCCAAAATACTGAAGATACGAAAAAAATGTTAGAGTACCGAATTGTAGCTTTTTTGATAAGAACATTTTTTCTTTGCTTAGATTTTCTGTGCAATAAATATTTAGCGGGATATGGCCGTTTAAAGCCTTTATTTAGGAGCGAGCACTACTTTATTCAAGTCCTTTAAACTCATCCCATTTTAAAACTAAGGGATTTAATTCACATAGTCTTGTAGCTCTTGAAAAACCCTACAAAATCATTTTTGAAAAAACTTTCCATCATTAAAACTAAAGGAGTTATGTTTAAAAAACCAATCAATTTTTTTTCAAAAAATTCGAATAGCTTCGGAGCATAGTATCTACATAACCGGTATACTTTATACTTTTACCGGTATACCTAATTTTTGTATGTAAGTCTACTTTTTTCTATTTATATCTATTAAATTACTTTATAAGACTTGCAATGTTGTAAGAGGTGGTTTTTAAATCTTTTTTTTTTTGTAATTAAGCTATAATAGGGGCTGGTTTATAAGGGTTGAAAAGTTACAAAATAAAATTGGTATATATTTTAAGCAACAGCATTTTAAAATTAAATCGCGATGATAAATTAATCCTTTTTTTTTTTGGGGTAAATATTTTTTTCTAAGTTTTAACAAGGGTTGATTTTTAAGGGTTTTAATATTCTGAAATTGTATTTCAAAGTATAAAACAATCTTTCTTCAACTAATAAAAACCATCTTTAGGTTTAAAATGTTATTTTATGAGTTTTGACAATTAGGGGTAGTTTTTAAAAAACAAACCGCGCCAATAGGCATGAAATAGAATTTGAAGTATAAAGTAAGATGAGCCTAATTTTAAATTTTTATGCAAATCGATCTAGGATAAAAAAAATTTCTAGGTTTTGCCATTTTTTGAGCTTCATTTCCGGGACCATATTATGTATCATCAAATCATTTAATTTGTCAAAAACATTTTTTTTTTGTAAATCTCATGAGGGGTGGTTGTTTATTGTAGTTTCATATTTGTTATATCGTTAACTATTAAAATAATTTTTTTCTACGATTTAAGCGTCATAAAATAATTTTAAGATTTTTGTTTGTAATTTCCTTATAAAGGGTGTTTTAAGGGTTCAAACGTTACATATATATTGTAAGTTATAGCTACAACATAAAAATATATTCATTCTACATATTTAGCAACGAATTTAATTTACATAATGTCTATTTCTATGTTTTTTTTAATTTTTTAGCATAAGGGGTGATTTTTACTCTCTAAAAATACAAAGCATACTTTAAGCATATATAAAAAATAAACTTAAGGGTGAAAGCCACCTAATTCCAAATTTTTATAAAAATTGAAACTGTACAAAAAAATTCGGAGGTCTAACACCTTTTTTCTCCCCACACACTATTATTGATCTTGTTATAAAATTTTGTATTTAAAAAAATAGTAGAAGTCTTATTTACTAATAAAGAATTATTTTTAGCCAATGAAAAAATACGTGTAAGGGGGCCATTGTCCATTTTACTAATTTTTTGCTCCTGCACTATAAACAAACATTTAGTTGATTCCAGATTCTTTCATCATATTATAAAAAACGCCGAAAATCTTAGGAACAGTAGTAATTTAAACCTTTTACTGTTATGTTAAAGGCAACAAGTCAGAAAGTAACCATAGATAACTTTTACATTTAACAGCTAGAAAGTTATCTTATTAATTTTGCTTTGTTTCTGGTTTTGAATAAAAAGTAAAAATTGACGATTTGTATTTTTATACGGGGTGTCCGGAACAGTATATGGCCGATTTCCATTTAAGGAGTTTCACCCGTAAGGGGAGAGTCGTCAGCCATCAGCTGATTGTTGAATTTCTTTCAACGACACGGGTAAAACTTTATATCCATGGACATTTGAATAACAATCACTTTTCATGCTGCCAACCAACAGTAAATCTATGCAGGGAATTTTGGCAAAAAGGCGTCACCCGTGGAGAAAAATTAGAACCAATCCTAATTTGGCGGGTGAAAAGACATGAGTTTTAACCCTTACCCATGACTCGCAGGTGTGAATCATAAAACTCAAAGCTAGGTGGAAATCGGCCTACAAAGATTGATTTATGAGGAATTTGGATCTACGTTTTATTGAAAACCTGAGAATAAAAACATTTTATTGTATATCGAAGCACGTCAGACAATGTTCGGTGTTGCCGGTTTTACTACACAGAAAGGAGTCGGAGAAGACTGTCCACGACCGCAACGTCTTAGGAAAGAGTGTGTCCTTTCGTTTACCCCACACGGTTTGCGCCAGTATGAAAAGACTGCAGTTGGGAATGTTGGGATGTTTGTGCTTGGTTTAATTTTTACTACGTATTGGTTCTAAATTTCTTGGTAAATCATTGTTAGCTTTTAATCTTACTGTTAAGTTATAACAATGATTTTATGTGTTCTTTAAATACATTGGGCGTTAAAGTAAACCGTTATATCCTTAAAAAAAATAAATTCAAATCCCAAATAAACTTTTTAAAATAAAATGTAATTCTTTAAAAACAGGATAGAACGTGATATTCTTTAAAAAAATTAAATACAAATACTCTATAAAATAAAATTAAATTATTAAAAATAGAAAGTAACATTCCAAATGCTTACAAAATATTACATGCCCAAAAAGGCCCATGCCCTAAACAGTAACATTTTTTATAATTAATGATAGAACCCTACTTTCAAACCAAAATGTTTAAAATTGTTTGAGCTATACAGGGAGTAAAAAGTATAATGCTCACGATTTTAATGGCCAATAGTGAAGCTCAAAACAAGTCGAAAAGTTTATATGACATATGTGTCAAAACTTGACAGATTTTTGTCTAAACGATGAGAAAGTTAGGAACTTTGAAAGCAGTTATTTTTAAAAACTTTAACAACTGGAAACTTTTGTCTTAATCGCTTATTAGTAGATTCATTTGCTTATAAAATAAACTAAGTTTTAAATGTTTTACTCTACAAATAAAAAAATAATAATTTTTCAATAATTTTGCTCCCAGTTAAAAATTTAAAAAACAATTGGCAACAGAGCTACCCAGAACCATTGTGCGTATAGTAAAGTCAGTCGTCAATCGGGAAAATATGCCGATATGTTTTAAATTTAAGACAACTGTAGTGTGTGTGCAAAAAAGTTTTGAAAACGGAATGTCTGCAACCGAGAAATCTTATTCTTTAAGCAAAATAAAAAAGTACTATTTTAAAAAATAATTTGTGTTCTTAAAATAAATAATAAGCTCAATCCGTTGGCAAGTAGAATTATTTTTTAATTACAAATAAAAACCAAACAGTTATTTTTTGTTTTTTACTTAAATTTAATTCCAAATTAAATATCAAAATAAATTGCAAGAAGTAATTTTTATTATTTGTATATGAATGAACATGCCCTTAAAAAGTGTAAATATGCAAAACCTCGCAAAAAACGTTCGACTTGCTGCTATAAAACGGGCGCGGTGTTGCCAACTTTTTTAAACTTTGAAAGGCTATATTTTGAGAACAATTAACTTTTGACCCATATGTTCTTGGCTTTTTTAACTTGTTTTGAGCTCCACTATAGCCCATTAAAATCGTGAGCATCCTACTTTTTACACCCTGTATAGTACCATTTAATAATGTGCTCGCGAGAATATACTTTATGCCCAATGAACCAAAGGTTAAAGTTAAAATGGTAGAGTAGGCGAGAGGTAAAATGCTAGTAAAGTTGCAACCCCAAAGCAATGAAATTAAAATTGGGGGATAAAATTGTGGCAATGAGACAATGTGTTTTGCTTTTTTTTCCACTTAGATATTCTTAACTTATATATCTTTTCTTTACACAGTAATCCTTTCCCAAGATCGAGCTTGGAAAATCTGTATTTGGGCCTGAAATATTGCTGACGATAAATTAAAAAAAAAGTTTAATATTAATATTAAATTTATTAACTATAAGAAGTATGCTACAGTGTATAATACAAAAAATATTGTATAATATGTTTACAACCATACAAACAACGCTTTCCACTTAAACAAACAACTTAAATTTTTACTACAAGTAATACATGATGAAAAATGTATCGCTCTTAAAAAGTAGTAAAGAGTTGTTCCAAAAAATGAGCAAAACCTATGAGGAATTAACAACTGATAATATTTTATTTAAAAAAGAACCGCATATCTTCATAATTCTTTCACAACGGGAATGTAAATAACGATTTACGTATTAACGTTCTAAATCACGGACAAAAGTACAGTAACAAACAGACACAATTTAATTCAATAGTTTTTTCTGGTTTTATTCAGTAGTTTTTATCAAAAAAATGGCAGTTCCAGTTTTTGTGCATGACTCCTTATTAAATACAAGCCAAAACACAGGGTGATTAATTATGCTGCTATTTCCAATCTTATTCAATATTAGAGGTATAAAAAGGGTAGACCATGGTGTGCGGTATTACCTTAAAATGACAAGCTATTAATCTGAATTGACAATATGTTTTTTGAGGGAAAATATAACTGATTAAATAGTTGACTCGTCTAGCAGATGTTAGTAATGTTGCAAATTATATACTGAGAAACAGTGGGAACAGTATTTACCAGCGATGGGGATGGTATGTAAAAAAAAAATAATAGAATAGCCTTCTGATCATGATGCCATAATCATATAATTTTTTTTTGCCTTGTTATCATTGGTTTTCTCAAAAATAATTCCGTTTAAATACAGTAACAGAAGTACAACCTATTCTTTGTATTATTTGTAATTAACACAAAAAACAAACATCACTGTCTTGCGGTAGGATCTGAAAACATTAAGGAAAAAATGTTATGTCCACTTTTCATACTTCAAAAAAAAATTATGACTAATCTGTTTTTAAAGCTCATATAATCAAAATAATGATAGATGAAAAAGCAAAAACATAAACAAGATAGTTTATAAGCAGCTACCCCATGCTGGACGTAGCAAGGTGGTCCTTTTAATACCTACTATTCGATTTGTAGTATTAATGACGTCTGTTAGACAAGTTTACAACATTATTCACTAAAACTTTCGTTAAGCTACCTATCTATAAACGCCAATACTTATTAAAAAAATATGTTTAAATGTATGTTTTTAAAAATTTGTCAAAACGGACCAAATTAATAATATATATACAGAAAACCCACAAAGTTCGTCAATCAAATTATTGTGACAATGTTGTCTTTAACTTGGTGTATTACTCTTTAAAACTGCAGGCAGTTCTTGTCTACATTTTCGTATCTCTAATATTAAATAGGTGCCAAATTTAATTAACCATCCTGAAGAACATTTTATGTTACTAACCAAATTATTTACTTCTAACATGTGATGTAGTCTAAATGCTTTTTAAAGCCTTAAAAAATCAAAAGAAAATAAATTGGTCATGTCAAAAATAAAACAACCAAATAAATCGTTAGTTGATGTATTCGGTTATCTTATACTAATCACTCCATTCTAATACACTTTATGTTTGTTAAACAGGGTGCCTCACCAAATAGTGCTTCAATTAGCTTTTTTATAGCCTTTTAAATTATCTTTTTGTATGTTTAATATTAGGAAGGTATAAAAGCGTAATTATCGGCATTTTTTTACATAAAATTCTTCAAACTTCAAACTTTTTAAACTAACAAACGAAAACTTCTTAGTTTTTTCTTTATAAAAATGATGTATAATGACTTAATTTAAATCAGATTTTGATTAATAGTATTTTATTGAAAAGCAATGAGGGAATTGCTATAATCCGCTGAAAGGTTTTAAAGAAAAACTACTTCAAAAAAATTGTTTTTCTTTTACTATTAAAAAAGTTTTTGAATAAATAAATAGCACTATATCAATATTCAATATATTTAAAAATAAATGTCGATAATGTCTTCTTTATACTCACTTTAAGGTTTAAATTGTAATACATAATTGGAAATAAAATAAAAGGGTAGCAAAGTTATTTTCTTGTTTTTTGAAACAATATATATTTTTTAATATGTTCACTATTTTCTTCAGATCAATACTTTAAAAAATATGTTTAATGAGCCTTCATTTTATATGATAAATCTGTAAAAAAATTTATCTGGACAAAAATATTTATTATACCATTGACCAGAATGAAACAGTTTTTGATAAAAGTACATAAAAATCATATTTTCATGATAAATATGTCAATTCTCCTAAGTATTAGGTTTAAATGATGTTTCATGACAATTTAAGGAAAAGTAAAAAGGTGGAAAAGAAAAGAACAATATTTACCCAAGCTTAAATTATTAAAAAGTAACATCGCAGCTCCTTAAAACTGTATAAGCTTTTTGGTATAATTTAACATTGTATTCTCTTTTTTGTAAGAGTATAATATCTGCACATAACCACTTTTTATAAATACAATAATAAATAGGTAAAATATTAATATATTCGAACCAGTCAAAAGTTGCTTTAATTGATTGCTTTATTATAATTATTTAAAAGTATTAAAAAAAAGCGCAAAAAGAAGAAAATATAATAATGATATATATAATTTGGCTTCTACAACTGATCACAAAAAAGACAAACATATAAATATAAAAATAAGTTTAATAAATGTTATATCTTTAAAAAATTATTTAAATGGGTTAAATATACAGTTTATATCAAAGTATTTAAAAAAACAAAGCTAAAATAAATGCAGTTAAATATTGTAACAATTAAATCACTGTTTTTTTTATAACACACAAAATTACATCATATACATTTTAATATATGTATGAAGTTAGAGCAGACACACAAATTTTATAAAAGCCTTAAAAATAACAGTAAAATACTTTTTTTCTGTAATTTTCTTAGTATCATTTGTAGTAAGTAATAAGCTTTCTTAAAAATTTTTACAAATGAGTGTATAGAAGTTTTTAATTTCCGTTAACCCATTCCAGTCTTAAAAATCAGATATAAACGAAAATAATAGCCAAGTCTGCAGAAAATATATCTGCAGAAATAAAAATGTTTTATAAACAATGTACATTATCTAAAACAGTTAAGTAAAAAAAGTGTAAATAAAGCAGACAATACAAAAAAAGTAACCAACATCTTTCTTAAGGTATATAACTGTATAAAAAAAGATACCATTACGGTAAGAATCAGACAAATATTAGGATACAGAAGGTCCTAACAGATAAAAAAATATATAGGTATATAAAATTTTCTAAGAACATTCAGTAATATTATTTTCTGGTAATGACTTTTGATCTAAAATGGCATTATAGTGTTTTATTTGACTTATCTTTTTTGGTTGGTATTCTTACTTTATAATTATATCAAATAACCAGTCTGATATGAAGCAAACAATGAAAAAATCATTATTATTATTTTTTCAATGACTTTGTTACCTTTAAAAATGGTTTTATTTTACAAAAACTTTGATATAAGCTGCATCCCAAACGTAACAATTAAAAGCTTTGATAAATCCGTATGAACAGGTTCATCCACCACCCTACCCTTTAATGGTAGTGCAACTCAAGCGTATTGCACAACCAGTCGGTTGGGGGGTGGGCCATGCCTCAGTAAGCTGAGGCTTCTTTGTATTCGGAGCCTTCCATTGTGAAAAAGTCCTCCAGTTTCCATTGTAGTGTTTCAAAGGTGGGTCGTCTCAGTGGATCACGATGCCAACATTCTATCATGATATCATACAACCTTGGTGGGCAGCTGGGTGGTGCTGGCATGCGGTACCCATGTTCAACTTGGTGGAGTACCTCCGCATTTGTCATGCCTGAAATAAAATGTTTGTTTGAGTTACTTAACATTTCAAACATAAAATTTTCAACAATAAAGGAGCACATTACGTTTTTAAAATACTGATTTGCCTCTCTCATTGTAATACAGGGTGTTTTAAATTCGACTCTTACCATTGGGATCTCGGAAATGGTAAAAGATACGAAAAGGTTTAAATTAAGGCAAAGTTGCGTATTGGGAAGCCCAATAATACACCGGTGAAAAATTGAAGTTATCTTTTAAACTGTCAAAATATGGCGAAAAACTGAAATTTTCGATTTTCGTTTTTATTTTTTTAAAGTTAGAAAAATTCTAAGAATACATTCTTATTGAAACTTTTTGCACTTTATGTATTGGTGAAGTCAAAAATTTCTTACGACGTTTCTTTTTCGCTAAAACAACATCAAGTTTATTTTATTTAATATGGCCATCGATTTTTTATTCAATTTTTTTGAACCTCTTATTATTCCAATTACAAAAATGTATAACACTTAATATTTATTTAACAAATATGTGCATGTGCATTCCTTGTCTAACTCATTGTCTCTTATGGAAAATATGTTTATTTAACAGAAAAATATTGTACATCATTGTAACAAGGATTCAAACTGCTTCTAAAAATTCAATAAACAATGGAGGGCCGTATTTATAAAAATAAAGTTGATGATGGTTTAGCGAGAACAAAACGTCGTAAGAAAGTTTTAACTTCGCCAATAGATAAAATGTAAAAAGTTCCAATTAGACTGAATTTTTAGATTTTTTTTCTATCTTTCGAAATAAATTCGTTAAAAAAAAATAAAACCGAAAATTGAAACTTTCGGTTTTTCCGTCATATTTCCAAAAGTACAAAAGATATCTTCAACTTTTCAACGGTGTATTATTGGGCTTCACCATACGCAACTTTGCCCCAATTTAAACTTTTTCGTTTCTCTTACCATTTCCGATATCCCAAAATAAAAAACAATTTTAATTTTTTTTTTTCTAAATCTAGCTCAAACTAAAAAGTCATCAGCTAGTTAAATATGCAGATAATAATAATTTTTAAATTAAGATTAGGGCAGAAATATTTAGTATATAAAATACAAGTTTGTTTTTGAAAAATTACCCATAAGAAAATCGTAATAGATAAAAAAAATAATAAAAATAAGCATGCACAGTTTGGTGGCTAATCACATGATAGGTAAAAACAAAGTTTCAATTTTTAGTTTTTCTCTGATATCTATAGTCAGTGGCGTATACTGACTAAAAAAAGTGGGGCCCAATTGTTTTATTCAAAAATTTTATTGAAATACTCTAGATGAAAAATTACATTATCTCCCACAATTACTTAATGTATTTCAAAATGTGCGGGGAGGGCTGGCTGTTCCTCTCCAGCCCCTCTGGTATACACCACTGTCTATCGTGATAGTCGTAACTTATTAAATGCTGATGTAATTTTGCAATGATTTAAATATCTATCACTTGTTGTCTTTTGAGACCATCATGCATGTTTTACCTGGATATGGTATTCTTCCATAAGTTACAAGTTCTGTAAGCAGAATGCCAAAAGACCAGACATCAGATTTAATGGAAAACTTGCTATAATTGGCTGCTTCGGGAGCTGTCCACTTAATAGGGAATCTTGCACCTACTCTGGCTTCATATTCATCTTCCTGAAAAGAAAAAAAAACTGGTGTCCTTAATATGTAATAGCCAGATATTTAGCCGTCAGTTATAAAAAAAATAAATTTCTGTAATTTTTATATCAATATTATAATCAGTACTATTAACTTAAGGTAAACAATAAAATAATACAAATGTTATTTTTTTAACAATTACGAAATAACTTACTTTAATTAGTCGGGCCAAACCAAAGTCGGCAATTTTAACAATGTTTCCGTCAGCAACCAAAACGTTTCTAGCTGCAAGATCTCTATGAATGTAGTTTTGAGATTCAAGGTAGGCCATGCCGGCTGCTATCTGAGCTGCCATATCAATAAGCTGTTGAAGTTTAAGGCCTAAAAGAACAAAAAATGGTAAATTACACTGCATTATAAATTAAAAGTAAAAAATAATGGTACTCTTTTAAAATACCCTTTTAACTTTATAAATTATTTATGAGGGACCTTTAAACCAAATATAATTTAGATGTATTAAAAAAATAAATAAAAACAATAGTATTGAATCAAGCTCTATATTTTCACATAAACGTACCTTAAAATATTGATGAAATTAATAAAGCCCTTTGAAACAAATTTAACGATAGTGTAAAAAATTTAAAATTTTTCTTATAAGTATACTACTAATTTAAAACCTTTTTTATAAGCAAAATATGGTGCAAAGCACATATTTTTCTGTTTACTAATACAGCATATTAAGAGAATGAAAATGTTTTTTTCCAAAATTTAGCACAGGTTTCAATATCCATGCAAAATAAAATCGAGTATATTTTGCAGTTTACTTGGTCTAGTTTCTTAACCTGACAGCAAGAGTTTTCGTTTTATCAACTACCTACTACAACTATTACCTATTGTCATGTACTGATCTAATCACATTAAAGGTTAAAAAAATCGAATTTAAATTCTTTAAATTCACATCTTTTGCATACATCGATAAGAGGCATTTAAAATCTTATTCCAAAGAGACGTTAAATAGAATAATTTACCGCTAGGTTAAAACTAATGACGCTCTATATAATACATACACACATAACAAATTGAGATGTCAATATTACGATAAAACAAAAAAACCCAAAAATTTTAATCAGATTTGTCGATAGCATATCGACTTAATATTTTGAATGCAATTAAAGAAACAATATGTTAATTACCTTTGCCTTTTCCTTGAAGATACTCTAACAGTGATCCATTTCTCATAAGTTCGGTAATTATATAAATTGGTTCTTCTACAGTGCAGACTGCGTACAACTGAATGAGTTTTGGATGACGTAGTTTTTTCATAATTTGAGCTTCAGCAAGGAAATCCTAAAAATGGATATTTTTAGATATGTTTAACAAATGATAAAACTATTATACAGTTAACATCTGGTATGGTATTTAGACTGTTAACTTATAAAACTGATGCAGATAACTGATATAAATAAAATGTACGCTGTGATGTGTTTACCGCACCAAGCGTGATTTATAAAATTCAACTTTGGTTCTCCTGGCACTAAGTTAAGCTATTGTAATACTATTCATATATCAAAATAACTATAAATTTATTCTAATCACTTCCTAAAGAAACAATACTCAATGAAATTTTGTTTGCCGGTTAAAGCACCCCATACTAATTACACTGAAAATCGGTGCAATTTTTTTATATTGTAGTATGTTAAGAGTTCTGGCACCAGTGGTAATATTTTTACAAACATTTGAAGGGGTCACTGGTTATATTTTTGTGTTAGACCTGCCCATTAAAACGCCACTGAAAAATATACAAAATCAAAATATAATTTTACTTCAAATACGGCAAAATTAATCTGACCTATTTTATTACTTTTGAGGGCGCACTTTTATAAATGCTGTAACATACAGTCATTTAGTTTATTTGTCGACATTGGCAATTAAGTTTAACATTTAAGAGTATTAAAGCATTTTTAAAGTCTACAAAAAATCCTAAACATATTAATAGCATATGATAAATAAATTCATTTGTTTTTATTTTTTTATACTTTCTCATGCTTTTATTTTCCACATCATGCAAAAATCAATTTTAAAAGTCAGTATTTCAATAGTTAGATTTAGGTATAGGATATGGTAAGGTTAAAACAGTTTAAGGATTGCAAACCTGTTTAGTGACTTTTAACGCCCCCATAGCTAAAAGTTTGAAACAGGTATAAGAAAAAGCCATCATTTTTTGACACCGGTGCCTTATAATTGGCTGTGAAAATACCACTACTAAATTTAAGGTGTTTTTTTTTACACAAAAGTTTATATGATTACCGAATTGCAACACCGTTGTTCATATATTTCGGCTAAGAGCTCTCCGACAAATGAAAATCTCGAATTTGTTTAAACTTTATTTCTGCTAAGGGAAATAAAGTTTAAACAAATTCGAGATTTTCATTTGTCGGAGAGCTCTTAGCCGAAATATATGAACAATGGTGTTGCAATTCGGTAATCATATAAACTTAATAAGAATATTATATACTATAAAAGACTCATAATTATTTTATAAATTATACAAATATGTTCCCTAAAAATGTGTAGAAAAGCATTAATAACCGGCGACCAAATTTTCATAAACTTTGACCTATCTTCACTTTCTTTCTAAGAATCTTTACTTATCTTTTCAAGAAAGATGTTAAGACAATGGCTAATTAGATCTTATTGCATCAAAACACAAAAAAATTTGTGAAGCCGTTTTCAATCACCATATAACAGCATACTTTTAAAATAAAAGTTATTATTGGCTATATACTATTCATACATACCTTTGGGTCCATTGTGCCTGGTTTTAATGTCTTAATAGCTACTGGTGTAGTATTGTTCCACATTCCTTCCCACACTTCACCAAATTGTCCATGTCCTAACTTACGGATAAACTTCAGAGATGTTCTTTCAATCTCCCATTGGTCGCGTGTGCGGTGAGATAAGCCTTCAGGTTGTGGTTTTTCAACCTAAAAATTATTTTTTTAGTAGGAGATATTCCTGATGAATTTAAAATTAATAAAGGAAATCTACAAGTCGTACCTTTATAGTTTAATATTTTGAAATAAATTGGAAAAATTTAAGTAATTTTTTTTTACTTTTTGCCATTTTTAAACTTTTTTTTTGTTTGTTTAGAAATTTATGCAATATCACCTTTAATAAATAAGTACCAGTGGGCATTGCTTTTACTTAAGAGTAACCTATGTAAATATGATTTTTTTCCTCGTAAAAATTTAATAAAACTTTACGTAAAAAGTAGTTATGGCAAAATTAGTGTCTTTTTAAATACAATTTCTACAAAAATATGTTCATAGGGTATATCCTAATGCTCCATTGTTTTTTTTTTAATGCAATAAGACAAAAATTACACTAAATGTTTTAAGAAATAGTTTTTAAATTAAAGCAAATAATAAGTTGAACCTGACAATAATTCTGACGATCAATTTAGTATAATCTCAGAGTTCGCAACTTCTAACGTGTGCTTCGTTTCTGTTTAAGGTTCGTGTAATGGCGTTAAATTTAAAGCGCACCAATTGCTAAAATATAATATATTTTTTTTTAATTTAATGCAATTTTGGTAAGGTCTCTTTTCCATTACATCATTGTCTATTACAAAAATAATGATTATGAGTTCCGATACTACCTCACTCATATTTACTATTATGGGGCATTTCAAATAAAACTTATTTTAAAAACAAGGTCAACATTTTTTTAAATGATTACACATTATATAACAAATTCGTATTCGAAATACATACACAATACGCCTTTTTCTAATAAGACAAAATGTGTTTTCTAGCAAAATCCATACTTATTCTATTTTGTTAAGAAATCATACAAATTTATTTGTTAAACATTAAACACAAGGTAATTTCCAATAACCAATAACCAACGGGCCTCAAAGCAAGTAGATAAACTAAACGTGAAAAAATCATAAATATGTTTTTAAATTATATTCGTTAAACTGTTATAGGGTATTATACTTTTATTATTATTATTGTTTTAATAAACATTGTACATGTTTAAGGATATGTTATCTTTAAATGTATTTTACACATTTCAATTTAATTTTTTTTTGGCTGTGACCTCCATAAACGCCTTAAAAAATAGTGGAAAATATGCTAAAAAGTTCAAAAAATTCAAGCCAAAATATTTCCTTTAAATTCATAGAAAACCTTTAGTTATAATTTTTTTAAAACATATAACACATTTCTGCAATAGTGCGTCAGTCACAGGGTTGGCAAAAAACACTTTTTTTTCGCTTTTCACCAGGGCAGTGGTCAACATTGGTTTTAACCATCCAAAACTGGTTTAAACCACTGGTCAAAACTTTGAATATATTTTTTAAAGCCTATCGCTATGATGACCTATTATCGAAATATGTAACTACCGGCACACGCGCCACGCGCAGCCGCACAACTTGTGAGCGGACAAAGCGGTGAGGCGGTACGCAGCAACGCTTTTGAACTTAAACAGTGAATCAAAAACGAAAAACAATTTAATTAATTTAAGTGATGAAGAACCTTTGTAATGTTTTTTTTTATAACAGCGAAGGTAATTTGAGGTATAATTTATTTTTTTATTTTAAACTTATACGGCCTATACCTGACTTTTGACAGGTATAGGTTACGTGTCATGTACCTGTTAATTTTTGCACTATTGTTTGTGATTTTTGAGTTGCTGTTTTTGTTTTTATGTAAATTAAACATTTAAAGACTGAAGTAAATATTTTTATAACAAAAAGTATATGCATCATTTAAGTTTTGACCATTTTTGACCACTAAATGGTCAAAACTGATTTTAACCTGTCCGGTTTTGACCTGGTTAAAACCAGTGGTTTTAACCACCCTGCCAGAAACTTGCCAACCCTGATCAGGCATCCATAGCTCCTAAACCTAAGTTAGGAATTTAAGTATAATAATTCAAACATTAGTCAGGCAAGTTTAGGAACAGGAGTTGGAATAAGTGAAAGCTCAGTTCAGAGAATTTTAAAAATACATCATTTTTATGCATACCACATTTATCTGCACCAGGCTTTGAGTGAAAATGACTTTCAGTGTTGAGTTTTGTGAGTGGACTCGATTCCAACCTTTGAGGAAATCCATTCAACAACAACAACAATTCATGTTCTGATGGGGCGACAATTCACAAAAATAGATGTGTGAACAAACGTATCACTATTACGCTGCGGAAAATCCAAGAATCATACGACAAATGGACAGTCAATTATTGGGGAGGACTTATTGGGGATCATGTAGTAGGCCCTTACTTTTTTAACGGTCACCTTACTGGTCAAATGTATTTCGAATTTTTAACAAACTATTTACCTAGATGTGTGAACAAGCGTATCATTATTACGCTACGGAAAATCCAAGAATCATACGACAAATGAACAGTCAATAAATGTTTGGGGAGGAATTATTGAGGATCATGTAGTAGGCCCTTACTTTTTTAATGGTCACCTTACTGGTCAAATGTATTTCGAATTTTTAACAAACGATTTACCTGCATCGCTTTTAAATTTACCACACCAACAGGCACAAATTATGTGTTTACAACCAGACGGAGCTCCAACTCATTTTTCGCTACAGCTCAGAGCTATGTTAGATAACACATACCAAAATCGTTGGATTGGAAGAAGGGACCAGTAACATGACTTGCAAGGTTGCCGATCAAATTAAACTCGACTTTTTTATGGGGGTATGTAAAAGACCTTGTCTATGCAGAACGACCAACAACTGAGCAGAACATGCGGCAAATTAACGCATTTGCAACAATTACACCAGGAATGCTCCGAGATGTAGAAAGGTCCTTTCAAACAAGAATAAACAAATACCATAAACGAAATGGACAAAAAAGATATTTTAAACATCTTTTAAAATAAATAATTTACTAATTGTAAGTATAAAGTAATTAAGGTGTATTTAAATTCTGCATTAGATGGTAAAACTTTTAAGAAAACCGAGTTTCAAAGTTGTCATTTTTGGAACAAAATTTTGGACACCCTGTATTAAATAGGAAAAAACCATTTATTGTCAAAGTATTGTTAGACCTCTTTATTAATGTTCGCACTATAAAGCTCGAACAAAACCGATCATAAAACTGTTTAAAAAAAAAAAAAACAGGCATGCAAAACGATGTTTCATTGTTTTTATTTATTACTCGTAAACTACTAAAGCAAAAAAAATAAAATTTTGGAAATTAAAAAAAAAACACAAAAAAGAACTAAAATATCAAAAAAATACCGGGTGTATCCTTTTAAAAATACATTTTATGCCGTCATATATTTTTAGACCACCCTGTATATGCGAAAATATTTTTTTGAAATACAGTCATATGTACAGTATGGATCTGCGTTCAAACGAAATTTCTAACTTAATTGGTATGGGAACTAAACTATTGCTTGACCCTGTATATAATATGTATGTTCTGGTTAGAATATCTGCTTAACGGCGTAAAATATTGAAATTATGGTAGATAACAACAGGTTATAAAGAAAAATATGGAAGACATTTTTGCAATTAGAAACAGCTAGTAAATATGTAGAAAAGAGTATGGGGAGTAAAAGGGGGTTACATATATAGGGTTATTATATATATATATATATATATATAGATTCTAAATATCTTAATTGGTTAATAATAAAATTTTATATTTATAAAATTATTAATTTATTTATATTTTTCAAAAGGTAAAGTGATTTTCTTAAGGCTAGAGTCATTATAAAACATAATAATTTATTGTTTTAACTAGTGCTCATAATGTTTTAAATTTAAAATTTTTTTAACATTATCCATCTATGGTTTCTAGAACATATTAAGAATACTGATACAGATTTTTCAAGATTTCTAAACCACTAAATATAAAATGTTAAAAAATTTAAATTCAAAAGAGCACTAGATGTAAAACAATAAATTGATTATGTTTATAAACTTATAAAAACTCACGCCTTTAAGGAAAAATAAATTACAAACTCGGCGTTTATAAGGTTTTATTTAGCTAGACCGATCCCCAAGTAATCTTTGTATTCAACTAGTCGGTCAAGACTACCCTTCCACGTTTATATATATATATATATATATATATATATATATATATATATATATATATATATATATATATATATATATATATATATATATATATATATATATATATATATATATATATAATATATATATATATATATATATATATATATATATATATATATATATATATATATATATATATATATATATATATATATATATACTATAAATACTGGTTAAAGTAGATCGTGTGGCAAATACACCTAGGTGTATAAAAATAAGAATAAATATTAAAAGTTTGATCTGGTTAGAAGTGCCTATGTTTTAAAGTTTCAAATAAACTTATTTGACTTAATTATCCTACTTTAATATCTACTGCTAATTGCTCTATGACCCATTAGTTACAGAATACCCTTTATTACGATTTACTTTAAAGACTTTTCTAATCTATATGTAATATGTATAAATGATGGTGTTAGCAAAAAGTGCATACACATATAAGTTTAAAAATGACGAAATTTAAGGTTAATTTAAAAACTGTTTATTAACACTACGGTTTATATTAATAAAATATAATTAATTACATTGAAACATGCAGAACAAATGGAATAAAACTTAGTAACCAACTTGTGCAAAAAATACCTAAAAAGGGCACCGTTATAAACAAGACATCTTAAGTTTTATGATTTAAAGTTTTAATAAAAAGATATCTTGTTTTAAGAGGCGAATAAAGGTAGTTAATTAAACACAAAAAGAATAACCGCGAAATAAACATACCTCTAACTCATGAGAGTTCTGCGTAAGCAGTAGGAATAAAAAATAAAATTAGTTTTAAACACAAAAGTAAACAAAAATTACTAACTTATTGCTTTTAAATCATAAAGTAACTATAATATCTGCTCTACCCAAAAAAAGAAAGCTGAAAGAAAGCGGTTAAAATACTGTACAATAAAAAAATAAAATTAAGAAAAGATATTAACATTGAATGGAAGGGCGTAAAATGCAAGGATAAAAATCATATCTTGGAGTGGGGAAATGACAAATAATATTTCGTTTACGAAGTTTATTTATCTAGCCAAGGTTTTTTATTCATAATAGTATATAATATAGAAAACGATAACATAGATGATTTTGAAACTACTTTAAATGAAATAAGAACGCTGATAAAGGTGAAAGAAAGATGTACCAGCAATACTGGCAGGTGCCTTTAATGCCAAGTCGCCGGAATGGGGTATGCATTACAGTGATAAAAGAGGCGAAATCATGACGAAGTGGATCGCTTCGAATTAGTTTGTAATTGTCAATCTGGGAAACAAGCCCACTTTTGAAAGAGAAGGATAGGGTTCCATACTGGACTTAACCATCTCGACGCAGGCAATTAGAGCAAGAATTATTCAGTGGGAGGTACTCAATGATGAATCCATGAGCGGCCATTACTATATATCATTTGATGTGGGGGGAAAAGATGTCCAATACATTTGAATCAGTTGGAAAGGGCTGGAACTTAAAAAAGTTAAACCACCAAAGACTTCAGTTGGCAAAGGATCAATTTCTGAAACTTTAGAAGCACCGTCGGCCGACAAATTTACAAACCAACGAAGCAACGCCGAAGAAAAAACTTTTCAGTGCTCACAAACCGATCTACTGATGGAACAATGCAATGTCAGAACTTAGAAAGATCTGTATACACAAGAGAAGGTTATATACCAGAAACGCTAAAAAAAACAAGCCAGAAGTAACTTAAGCACTATGGGCAGCTTAGCAAGAAAGCAAGAAAAACTAAGGAAAGACATAAAGAAGTCCAAACGCAAGCACTGGAGAAAACTCTGCAATGAAGTGGATAACGATATTTGGGGTGACGGCTATAAGATCGTGATGAAAGGCCTACTCGGTTTTCCCCCAAAAATAAATCTAACTATACCAAAAATGGAAAATGTGGTTGAACACCTATTTCCTGTACATGACTCAGTGATTATGGCTTCGAGTTCCTTAACTTCTGACTATCCAACAGAATGGAAAAAGCTAAACTCTGGCTTCTTAAAAAAGTAGATAAACCTCTTGAAAATGCTTCGTCATACAGTCCGATATGTTTGTTGGATGTGGAAGGCAAACTCTACAAACACCTCATACTCGATCGGGTTCAAAAGGAACTAACTAGCATCAAAGGACTATCCAACCGATAGTATGGTTTTAGAAAAGGTAGACAGACCGTGAATGCCATCAATCAGGTCATCGATATAGCTAGGAGTTCCGAAGACTACTCTAACACCCACCGTAGATTGTGCGCGATGATTACAATTGATATCAAAAAAAATGCTTTTAACAGCGCATCGTGGCAATTGATCCTAGATAAGTTGAGAAGCAAAGGAATCGCAGAAAGCTTAATTAACATAGTAGCTTCGTATCTTTTAGATAGAAACATACAATGGTGACGCAAAGATTCTCAGCATAAATAGTGGTGTTCCTCAGGGATCCGTTCTAGGACCGACTCTGTGGAAGATTCCGTACGATGACTTATTTAAACTGGAAATGCCGGATGAGGCAGAGTTAATTGGTTTTGCGGACAATGTGGCTATGGTTGTTGTTGCGAGGGGCGCAGACATCCTAATGAACAATGCCAATACAGGACTTCAACAAGTATCAAACTGGATGCCAGCTAGACACCTACAAATTGCTCCAAAAAAAACTGAAGCTGTCCTACTAACGAAGAGAAGAAAGCTAAGTCCAATTTCTTTTAACATGGAAGACGTTGAAATAAGACCCAGTAAGGCGGTTAAGTATCTAGGAGTATGGCTGGATTGCAAACTGACATTTGTTGAGCACATAAATAAGGAAATCCAAAAGGCCGAAAAAACAGCTTCAGCCTTATCAAGCCTAATGCCAAACATAGGGGGCCCTAGTTCATCTAGACGTAAGCTATAGTCTAGTGTGGTCCACTCACAAATTTTATAAGGTGCTTTTTCCTGGTATACAGCTACAACGAATAAAAAACTTATGAGTAAACTTGGAAGCCTCTAGAGAAAAGTAGCAATACGAGTGTCTACTGCTTACAGGGCGTTTGTGTGATAGCTGAGATCCCCCTATAGATCTTTATAAATGCGACAGAGATATAACGGAATAGATAAAGAGACTGTCAAGGAAAATCTGCTGCGTCGTTGGCAGGAAAAATGGGATAACAGCCTAAACGGACGATGGACCTTTTCATTGATTCCTAATATCGAGAGATGGATGAGTAGAAAACATGGAAACGTAGACAATTATATCACACAGGCACTATCTGGTCATAGATGTTTAAAAAATACCTTTACAGATTTCGTCGATCGGATACAAGCAATTGCATATACTGCAAAAAGGATGAAGACGATGTTCCACACACTCTATTTGAGTGTAGAAGGTGGGAAGATGCAAGAGAGTTTTATGTGCGAACAGGACTTGTCTTTGATCACATAAACATGATGGGAGTGTCTGATAGAAAGCGAAGAAACGTGGAATCAAGCATATCAAACCATTAGAGCGATATAATTAAAAGCAAAGAAATAGATAAAAAAATCCAAAATTAAGGAAAAGTAAACCGGGAAACACATCGAAGTAATGTGTGAGCAGTTTCCGATGTGTTTCGCCTTTGAAGAAAGAGGATGGGAATTTTTTTAGTCAGTAAAAATCTGACACATCTGGCCACATATGATAACCTTTTCGGCCCAGACGTCTTTCAAGATCTTTTTTACACACCTCCTAAAAAAAAGTATATAATATAACAGAGGAAAGCACTGCGTACTTCTATGCTTAAAAAACAAAAAAAATAATAAGGATTAGATTTTTTTCATATTGTTTAAAAATATTTTACTTTGAACGTTACACGCTATACATTTAATACTACTTTTTCAATAAGGTTTATTATATTGGGTCCTACCTGAACACAGGGTTTGCATAAATTGACACAGAGTCCATCCGCATCATTACTATAATGTTGGACAAGTTCTTGTAAAGTCCGGAAGGTTGTTCTTCTGGCAATAAAAAATCCACCCTCGTCAAGTTGTCTAATTCGATAGTGTTTTACCGTATCTCCATCCCGTACTAAAAACATAAAATAACTTAAATTATTGTATACCTACCTATTTATATTATAATTGGTTAAATCATGTATGACATGCTTAAAACATAAAACGGGTCAAATATATAGGAATGCTAAGGTTTTTTTTGGCTATAAAAAAACTATAATTATTTAAAGACAAGGCTCACAGACAATTTAATGATGTAACCACTATGCTGGAGCGGGTAAAATAGAAATGGCTACGAGGAATGATCGAAAACTATAATGTAGATTACACCAAATAACATAACATTTTTATTAAAACGGCAGCATCTGGCGTTAACGCGAAATGTGACAACTCAATGGCAAACTGCACCTGCCAGATCCGAACTAAATGTGTTATATATAATTAATTATATTGTTTAAGGCAATTTATATTGGAGTATTTTATTCTAATTTGCTGATTCAAATAGCGCGAATCAAATCGGCGAATTAGGTGCGACATGCGAGTGAGTTAGCAATTGCCATGGCTATTGCTTTCTCTCTCTGATGTGACCACGTTATTAGCGCATTGCATTGTCCCTCCAGGTATATATGCCTAAGATTATACCCATTTGTAATGACGTCATTTTTGTTTATCTTGGTTTAGTATATTCCCCACAGCGCAGCGGTGACAACTTTTAAAAATAATTGGTGTCCGATGATTATTTATTATTTATATTTTCAGTTATGTTAAGTATCCGTCACTGTCAATCAAAAACATTGCTGTGTCAACTTGTTGTCGAAAGTCATTTTAAAAAGTTTTAAATAATGCCGGGAAAAAGATATAATGGGTATAATGAAATGGCGCGATAATTAAATATCTTGTTTTTTTTCACCGGGAAGCACAAAGAAATATCAATTATTTGGAGTAGTTACTGATCGAGATCAAATTTGGTAATTTAGTTCGTACAACGGCTCGATCGTAAATTGTCCATTTAAATTTTGCAAAAGGTCTTTGTTTTTTTTTTCCACCGGAAAAGGAACAAGCCCGAAACGGAATCTCACTTCAAATTGAGTATGTAATACGGTGAGCCGCAGATGCAAAGGTAAAATTTGACTTTACGTACACCACGCCGATTTTTATTAAATTTTGCATAAAGGCTTTTTTTGGGCGCTAATCACGAATCTAATATTAGTTTTTTTCCGGCAACCTCTGGTTTTTGAGTTATAAGGCCTCCAAGTGAACTAACTTCAAAATTCTCCCTTCTTGAAACTGATTACCAACAAATGGGAACATACACTGATTAGGCACTTAAATATTGGTAACAATTGCATATACGGTTTTCTGCTATTTTTGGATTTTATGAATTTTTTTTAATAAAATTACATTTAAGTATCCTTTGGGATAGCAAATATACTACCGGAGAAGAGAAATTGTGTTTAATTTTTGTTTTTTCAACCAAATAAACTTACTGGATCTTGGAGTGAATTTGAGTGCTGGGCGGGGTAAAAACGTATAAATTGATAATTATTTAGTTAAACATAACACACAGAAACAGAAATCTATTGACAAAATACGCAGAAAATCGGGAAAAACAACTTTTAATTTAAATTTAAAAAAATATAGGTTAGAAATAAATCTAATATCTGATAACACATTCTTTCATTTCTTTCTACATTGAGTACGTTTATGTCTACTCTTGCATCCGATAAAAATTCTGTTATCTGCTCAAAATGGCCGGTATAAACGTTTCGGGTTGAGATTTCCATCCGATATAGTCGTATAAGTCAATTCTCTTGTTTTGCTGGATTGGACTTTTGTCGGGCGGATCGTGCTGCAGTACACACGACGGTGTAAACAGATTTGGATTCAGACTGACAGAAGTTTGTACCTAAGTTAACGCGGTTGGATTTTGGGGTTAGAAATTTTCATTTTTTGTGTTTTGTGGTTGTTTTTGTTTATCTTGAGCTTTTCTTCAGATTTGTTTTGCAATATTAAGTAAATAATGAGTGATAAAACTAAACACAAATGGAATGGAGGTTAAGTGACTTGGGTGACTTGACATTTCTAACGGCTGAAGTTAGCCAAAAAAGATCATATGTTTTATGTCAAAATTTTATCGGATCAAAACGGGATTATTTTAAAGATTAAATTATTGTGGCATAAACGACTGTGGATTAAAATTTGGGATTAAAGGTTTTGGATCAGATGAAACCTATATCTGATTAACTTTGTAGACATAAACGTACTCATTGTCAAATTCAAAATAAGTATCAACAGTGTTGCCGGACTTAATAATTTTCGGCCATCAAATTTTGATATTCTGGTTCTGTCTAAAATATAATTGGGATAAATAAAAAGCTGCTTTGCTTACCAAAACTAACCATGACCGACTAGGGGCTCTTGAATTTGTCTAAACAGTTGGTCATGGTTAATTTTGGTTAGTTAAAGCGGCTTTTTATTTTTCCCAATTATATTTCAGACGTGAAAATGCGGGAACGTATTCGAAAAGACCCTGATTTGGCAACACTGCACGCTGACGTTCCTTGTCATAATGGGGAGTTTTCGCATTATATGGAGAAAATCAATGGTAATTTTAAATTTTCAAATTAAAATAAAAAATATTAAAACACATAATTTCTCTTCTCCGGTAGTATATTTGCAATCCCTAAGGACACTGGAATATGACTATATAAAAATTTTACCATATAATCCAAAAATAGAAGAAAACCGTATATGCAATAATTACCTAAATATTAAACAAATACACTAAAATTTACAATAATTTATTGTCTATTTTAAATAAAAATTATTCCAATTGAATCAACTTTTCTGTACATTGTAAGAAGATATATGATGTATAATTGGTTGCCTGATTCATAATTAAGTTGTAAAGATATAAAAAACTGGATTTATTTGAGGTTTTTTTTACTAAAAATAAGCAATAAACTTTTGTAAATTTTAGTGTATTCGTTTAATATATAAGTGCTCAATCAGTGTATGTTCCATTTTGATGGTAATCAGTTTCAAGAAGGCGGAATTTTGGAAAAAATATGCATTTTGAGGTTAGTCCACTTGGAGGCCTAATAAGCCAAAAACTACAGGTTGCCGGAAAGAAACTGATCTGATCTTAAAAAGATAGATCTAAGTATAGACTTTAAGTGGAAAAAATAAATTATAGAAAATATTTGATAAACTTGCCCGATTTTAAGCAAATTTTTGCTACCTTACCATGTAATATATTTACTTGTGCACAGCGTAACTAACAGGCAGCACGATCTCTTCCTGGCGGCTCTTTTAATATTTTTAAGCACAAAACATGAAAGAAACGATTACAATTCAAATAAAGCAGACATATTATATCTTAGCAAAACGTTGGCTGAACTTCCGCAATAAAAATGACCGACGGGAAACGTCAATTCATGAAAGGGTGCTACATTCTGTTAGTTATGCTGTGATACCGGTATGTTGTGGTTACATAGAAAAAATTTGGTATTTGTTCAAAAAAGAATCAATTTTTAAGGAAGAAAATCAAAAGTAGAAAAATTAGGCTAGGAAGGTTTTACTTAAGTTTTCATTGACGAGACGTGGATCTTTAGCAAGGGATCATTTTGTAGTAGCTGACAAGACGACACCAAGCACAAGGATTCAATAAAAAACAATGAAGGTAAAAATATGTTATCTTTCTTTGATTTTTTTTTTAATAAAAACTGGTGCCTTCTAAATCTGCATAATTCCGTCTGTTACCTATTTTTATCAGCTTATAAAAGTACAAAAACATTTACTGCTAAATCATCATTTTTAATTTCTAAACGTATAAAAAAAACATAACAGACTATTATTTCATTATTTCTGAACTCAATAGTAAATTTTCTAATATAATATTGATTGGCAGAAATATCCAATTATCTATTTACGCTTTTTTTTTCACCAACGTAACTACAAATGGTAATAATTCCGACCTATAAGATATGCGGAATGAGTTAAATTGGAAAAGACTTCTTTTTCCTGACGCATGCAAAGTTTAATAAATTGGCTTCTTTGGCAGAACGGCATCTTAATTTTTTTTAATATGTTATTTTAAAATAAAATTTATTACCCATAAAACCCTAAACTACCTTTTTTAAAAATAACACATATTTTTAAAGCGTTTTTTTGGAAGCGTATGATCGTTTTTAAGTAGTACAAAGACCAATAATATGACGCACTTATCCTAAACCACTAGTAAAAATTTCTAAAATTTCCTCCTCTCCTTTTAGCACAGAGAGCGATGCATGGTTTATTTTGGAACGTTATAAGCTTTTAACAACACCTATTTACTCTAAATACATAACAATATTTTGTAGCAATGGCAAATAGCTAACAACAATAAAACAAAAAAAAAGATTTATTAAGTATTCAATAAGTTAATATCACAAATCTTCCAAATTATTAAAATTGAAAATTTAATTAATTATTCAGTTATAGGATCATTCATTTTTTGGTTATTTCTTTCCCTTATTTTGTAAAAAAAAACATAATTAAAAAAAAATCGGCTCGTTTTTTATGTATTATTTTAATAATACACCAAATAATAACAAATGCAAAAAAAAAATCCTGCGAAAAATTAAATTTTGCTGGTGCCTTTGAAGAGGCGCGTGTTTGATATTTGGAATAAAAGTTGGTTTTTGAAAATTTGTTAATTATTATTTATTTAACATAAAACCAAAATGCAATTTACGTGATGAAGCAAAATCGAGGGCTAGGACCGGCGCTATAAGTATAGCAAAAAGAACGTAAATTCGTAAAAAGAAATCCCATGGGAAAAACCGCTGTGCAGTTTCCTGTTTTAGTGATACACACAGTTATTTATACTGGGTTTTTACCAGCTTTATCCACTTTATTTGCAAAATTAATAGTTACATTCTTGGGCCAGAATAAAAGTAAAATTAGAATCTTACCGAATACAAAATATTACCGAATACAAAATATTACCAAATAAATCTTACCAGATAAAGAGTAGTCGTTATGTCTGCTTTCTGAATCGCGAATTAAGAACGCTCCATGTTCGTTTTCAGGAAGTAACAGTTTCTTTTCAGCTTCGATTCGTTTTATTTTTCGGAAATACCATCTAAAACAAATAAGAAAATTAGATTAAAATGTTGAGTAACAGAATTAAAGCGAGGATTTATTTTTAAAAAAATCGAGGAAGGATTAATTATTAAATTATTGTACAGTGTATTTGTATAGTGGTGGATCAATTCCTTAAAAATTTAAGAAATAACTGTTGGGAAAAACGCTTAAACTCGTAAAGTTTAATTTATTTTTGCGCATTTTTTAAGATATAATTAATATACATACAGGGTGATTTCTGTGACTTAAGACGTCATCGATATTTTTTTTTCAATGGTAACATTTTTTATTACAGAGTTAAAAAGGGCACATTTTTTTCATTCGATAAAATAATTGGTATGGGTTGGATAACAAAAAAAAAACAGAAGAAAAACGCATTTTCAATTTAAAAATGCTAAATTTAGTGGCAATGAAACGTATAAAAAGAACTAAATTAAATGTTCAAATCGTGCATAGTTGGACACCTGGAATGAGAATTAAACTTTTGTAAAACCATAATATTAAATAGTCCTTCGAGTTAATTCATTGAAGAATTCATTTCTGATCCTTATACCAAAGCAGCATATTTAAAGTGTTAACAAATGGTTAAATTAACAGAACGAGAAAGAATTAAAATTCTTACCATAATTGGATTTGGAGATGAGATTCGTAGAAAAACAAAGTAGTTACATTGCTTAATAAAAAAATACCTCTGAATTGCCTTTTGAGAAGATACTGGAAAAGTAAAATGTACGTTAAAAAGCAAGATAATTTAAAAAGATAATTTTTCGCAAAATACAATATTTTACCTCTTAAAGCTACTAAAAGTGTTCAAAAATGTTTTATTAATCATCTTGGCTACTGTCAACCAGCCAACTGTGCTCAATTTGAGCATTTAATTTAGTTGTTTTTAAAGTTAAAAAAAAATGTTGCTCTTTTAAGCCACGTAATAAAAATAAATTAATAGTAAAAAAACATTTTTAAAAACAAACTTTTATTTACATGTACTAATTTTTTCTTAGAATTACGCATGTCAAGACCAAGGGACACGTTGTATTCTTATAATCTCGCGTCAAGGTTTTATATCATATAAATTGTATAATGTAATAAATTGATTAATTTGATTTGATTAAAAGATTATTTTCTTCTTTTTAGCACCTTTAAATAAAAGCTGCTTTTTAAAAATATTTTTTTACTATTAAATAATTTTTTTAGTTTTTAGTTTATAGATGGGAGTCCGTCATATTGGATGTAGAGTGCAGCAAACCCTTTCATTCGATACACAAACATAGGAGTGCATAAAAAAATAACTAGTCCACGTATTGGATTAAGAGTGACGTCATTTTATTTTTCGTATTTTTGTATTCTTCTTAGCAAACCTTTTCAGATATACCCATATCATGAAAGACGTCACTTAGCTAGCCATGAAAATCCACCCAAACTAAAAGTGTATGCAAAATTTCAGCCCAATCGGTTGAGGATAACTGTTTTAAGATTAAATGCAAAAATTTAAACCAAACAAACATACAACATAAATAAAACAAAAATTGCAAATTAAATAACAGCTTGTAAAAAATGGAGGTTGCCATTTACAAGTTGGAGCGTTTTCCTAAAAAGTTATTTCTTTAACTTTTAACGAATTTATCCACTACCCTACAAATGCACTGTATTAACTACGAGTAAGATAAATAAAAAGTAACTAATAAAACAAAGAAAACTATTCCATAAAGTGTTATAAATATTGCCAGATGGTTATTAAATAATATTACTAAAAAGGGTAGCAAACCCAAGCATTCTTTAAAGATATTTACCGTATTCATTATTTATTTATTTCAACGGCAACACCATTTTAACTTTAAAAAGTTAACATTGAAATAAACACATATACATATTAACAAAAGAAAATTAGACTTTTTTTAATATGTTTTATAATAAGGACATGAAATTAGGCAACAATATCCACTACAGACGGTAGTACATAATATTGAAGGTATTTGCCTTCTGGTGGTCGTTTTCTACATAATAGCATTGTAGTTATTAGAATTACGAGGCACACTATCCAGCTACATACTTTACTAAAATCCCTCCCTAGAATTTAATTCTTTCTATATGGTATTTAAAAATCCCTTTATAGTTCTTGCGACCAAGTATGATTGAGCACTATAAAGTTATACACAATATTTACTAGACTTTACAACTCCCTATGAGTTTAGAATCGTCAGCTAAGAAAGGGTATATAAAACTAAAACACTAGCCGATGTAAAACTCCATTGAACCACTTTCAAATTAACATTTAATTTTGTAAAAGAAAACCAGGTTCGCAATGTTTTTTCCGGCAGGAGTTTGTTTCAAACTGCTTTATGTAAACAGAAAATATATGTCCCAAGCAGAGCTGTCGGTAATTAAATAAAAATAATTGAAAAATCGTATTCAATTACTTTCCAGTAATTGGATTACTTTAATTCAATTACTTTTCGGAAAAGGTAATTGAATTATCAATTAAAAGGATAATGTAATCGTAATTGATTTTTACGAATCCCAAGTAATTGAATTACTTACAAAGTAATTCGATTTCTTATAAAGTAATTGAATTAGGTACTTAAAAATTAATTTAATTACCGAATAAGTAATTGAATTACTACGGTAAATTCAATTACCTTTTTTTTATGAAAAAACTGCCGGAATTTTTGCCAGCCAGAAAGAGCATCTTGAAATACGGCGGGCCGCTTTGAGTCTGGCGAACCCCGACTCTTCGCCGATTTAGTATTTTCGATTAATGCTTACCGCCACCGTTGTTACACTTTTTTTTGTGAAAAATTCTGATGATGTTTGGGGTACGATGAAAAGAAATTTTTATTTTAGAGTAATTTAATGTTGAACTTGCCAAAAAAGCAGTTTAAATAGTGTGACGTGCGCGTATGATGCATATTGCTATAAATATTTTATTTGTTTAGTCTATCGTGTTTAATATATGTGGTAATTTAAATAGAGTAATTACTAAATATTTAACTACTTTAAGTTTTAATTGCTAATTGAATTACTTTTAACAAACATACTTATAATTGGTAATCGTAATTTATTACTACTTAGAAGAGTAATTGGTAATTGTAATTAAATTACTTTTTAAAAGTATTTGCTAGAGCTCTGGCCCTAAGTGCAAAGATTTGGTCATATTCGTCAGCTTAGTGATTGTAAAAGGTGGCAAATTGTGGGTTTACGTGAGGCAGATGTATCAATAAGAAAAATTGAGAGAAAAATAAACCTAACGTTATGTATCCTATTGAGATGTACAGATCATTTATTAATTATTGTCTGCTATACATGAAAATTATATTGTGTGTAAATAGGTATTTTCCTTTCTTTATAAGTATATAAGAATATACAAAGATCGCAACAAATACAAAATGTTTTAAACCGTTTTCTATGAGTTTCTATTTTATAATGTATAATTCCCTAAGCACCTTTCGTACAAGAACTAAGGTGTTTGATTTTGTAATATACAAGCTAAAGAACTTTTTTAACGTTCTTGCATTTTTGTAGAGTTACATATACCTCCCCCATATTTAACAATGTGCAGTTGTAGTCCGTAAGAAATTTATGAAAAAAATACTAGGATTTTTAAAAAATAAAGGAAACCCATGTTTTAAAATCTTGTCAGTAACAATGGCATACAGATTTACTTTAGTCCTTTAGTGCAACAAATATGTTTAGGCATTTTCAAATCTCAACTTCTCTAACTTTTGAAAAATACATTATTACTTAGATTTTTTTATTTGTTGCTTACTTCAATTTAAATTTTGTAAAACCCAACTTTTGGGTTACAACTATTTTGCTGTTAGCTTCAGTAGGCAAAATTAAAAAAAATATTCGTAAACATAAAATTATCATAGGGATGGTCTACTTGTTAAAACAAATAAAAAATATGTAGGCAAACAACTAACTGTTCATTCTCTTTTAAGAATTACACGTGAACAAAAACTGCATTGGATTGATTCAAAAAGTCAGTAACCATAGTTACAAACGCAATTGACCAATGGGAATACTTTTTTAGTATGGCTTGTCATTCCCAACTAAAAAAAACAAATATTAATTAGCGCAAAAATCCGAAGGACAAAAAAAACAAAAACATTTTGATAGAAAAGGCAAATTGTCACGTTTGTAAAATTTTTGGCGTTTTGCACAAGAAAAAGAAATCAATGTTAATATTCTAATCTCGAATGTATATAATTTTATGAGACTGTACTGTTAATCCTATAACAATAATGTTGCAATTTATTAACATGACAAATTACAGGACCTTGTAGTAGATTTTGCAACAGCACGTTCCAATTATCAGTGGTTACCTTCAGATGGGAATTATCACTAGTACTGTTAAATATACTTTGTAAGTAATATAAATATAAAAAATACCTCGTACGAAAAAAAATACGCTATCAGGTTTGGCATGAAGTCATTTAACCAATTTAATTTATGATTTAAAAGTAAATTAAGTTCTTTGTGTTTTTTGAAATTAGGAATGAATTTAATTATTCATCTTTAGATTAGATTTTACGAATTTAGCACCTGAAAATAATAATAACCGTGAAATAAATTCAAAGTTTACTGGGATATCGTTAATGATAAGTGACACAGAGAGTATTTAACTGTAAAAAAGTGACACATTTTAGTTATTTGCCGTTTGAAAAATTTTTTAGTTCCAAATAGTTCCCGAAATATCTGTAAAATTGTGCTTTCTCCATTTTTATTAATTTTTAAAACCTAAA
This sequence comes from Listronotus oregonensis, assembly GCA_019359885.1. Classification (NCBI taxonomy): domain Eukaryota; kingdom Metazoa; phylum Arthropoda; class Insecta; order Coleoptera; family Curculionidae; genus Listronotus; species Listronotus oregonensis. The sequence goes on from JAHBCN010000638.1 coordinate 63,217, forward strand.
AATACTATTTTAAGTACTTTTTAGAGCACCAGTACATGATGGTATTTATTTCTAAATACAACATTTTTCTTCGGAAATATTTTTAATCGCTTTGCGCCAAGGAAAAAAACTATATAAAAGTCGGTAGGATTTAAAAAAAAATGGCCTCATTCTCTGCTACTATCGGAAAAGCCTGGCAGAAGGTGCTTTTAGTTTTATTTACCAAAAAAAATAATAAAAACGAGCCATTTGAATTTTTCATGCATATTTCCAAAAATATTCGAAATGTCTTAGATTTAAAAATGCAAAATAATGAAGCACAAAAATACCTAATTTTGACACAATTTTATCGCTGTTATCAGTTACCAATTACGAGATCCCAATAATGAGCTTCCAATTTGTTTTACCTTATCTACAAGTTATTAATGTCCGATGGAAAGTAGTTCCTACCGTTTGGTTTTTGTTCTCATTTCTGCCGAAAACAAAACTTCCTTTGATGGTAATTCCACACTGTAGTGTTATAGTTTGAGCTCAAGTTTTCCTTAATTTTATCTATATAAAATTTTTCCTAGGTAACCACAACATACCGGTATCACAGCATAATAACAGAAAGCAGAACTATTTCATGAAATGGCGGGAAAGTACGGTCATTTTTCTCGCGTAGGTTCAGCCAACGCTTTGCTGAGTTATGATCTGTCTCCTTTATTGAAATTGTAATCGTTTCTTTCAAATTTTGTGCTTAAAAATATCAAAAGCGCCTCCAAGAAGAGATCCTGCTGCTTGTTAGTTATGCTGTGCCCAAGTAAATATGTTCCATGGTTACCTTACAAAAAATTGTTTCTAGTCGCAGACGGCTGTATGTTTAAAAAATCCCCTTTAAAAAACACATAGTTTTATTGCGTAAAGAAACAATAAACAAAAGAAATATTGTAATATAACTTTTAAATTCATACCACTAAACAGTGCGGAGGCACGACAGTGACGAATAGGGTGGGCCAAAAATCGCAAAAAAATTTTTTTGTGATATTTAAATTAGAGTAGTATAAACTAGTAGTAGTAGTCTTAGATAAAGCTAAAACTAGGAAAAAAATGTATGATATTGGTCAATATCTAGCCGCGCCTCCGGGAGTTGGAATATTTTTTTCAAGTGTTAGTATTTTTTTTATCGTTCTATTGGTACAGAGAAAAAAGTCACCTTACATTTATTGGAAATAAAGAAACTTTATATATCGTTGTTTTTCTATTTCCTATATTCTTACGTGCACACGGTCACAATCAAGTTCACTTAAATTTACTGTTTAACCGCGATCCACCACACAAAGTTTTAAGTGGTTTTCATTTGGTTAGAAACGCACTTATATCCATAATAATTGTGCAGCTTTTCACACGGTTAAATATTACATTTTTCACAACTGTATCAAGTATAATTTATAATAAGATGTTTAACCAGCCCAAAATTCTCCACGGGGAGGAGGCCGCACCTCGAATTTCAAACACCCGCCCTCCTCTTGTTATGAGCATTAGTATAGTTTCGCGTTATAGTACTGACCTTTAGTTTTTAGCCTGAAGCTCTGCTCTTATAAAATCATCACAAAATTAAGCGTCGCAACTGACCCGCGCGCGGTAACGTATTAGAGAAGTTGTACTTGTATGTTGTTGCGGCGTGCGGCACCATGATAAAATAAATAAACGTGTAATTTGGACAGTAAAACATGTTTTTTTACTATCCAACCTAAGAAATATATAGATGAAAAATTCTTTTAACCTCCACGGCTAAATGTCAACAGAAAAATCAAATTTTTGGTATGGGTTGTCTAGTAATCCCTAGAAAACTTTTTACGTTTGGAAATCGCAAAAAAAATTTTTTTGGTCCACCTCCAGTGACGAATAGTACCTAAGTGTTGGATATAAACAATTTCACATCAAAAATATATATTATGGAATTTAAATTCTGAATTTTTTAGCCCGTGTAGAAACAAAAAGAGCATTAAAAATCTAATAAATAATTTTGAGTATAGGGCTTATCAGCTCAAGACGGCAGTAAGTTGGTTCGTAGGTTAGTTGCGAAATATTGTGTAAGCAAATCATGCAATAAAAAAGTAAAGTTTATAAATAAAAAAGTAAATAAAAATGTTAAGATGCTGAAATTATCACCTACGTCTCTAATGATAACCTCGCAAAATGGCGCTGTTTACGGCAGTAATCACAATCAAGACCATAAGGACACACAATAACATCACTGGAATAGTACATAAGTTACATCTCACATTTATTATCCGATCTACGTTGTTAAAAAGCAACTAAATACTCATTATTCAAATAATAGGGGCGAAAATTGTAGCTTCTAACAAACATCGTATTGATTAGCCATCTCAAAGGTGTCGGTTATTTTAAATTTCTTTTTCTTTTCAATCATGTGTCAATCAAACGGTATCTTATCGTACTCTCTCGTATAATAATTGGAAATTAAAATATAAGTAAATAATTTTTTTAACTTCTAATAAAATGTAAAATAAACCCATAAAACTTAGGAACAGTACATTCCACAATAATTCGTTGATTAATCGTTTTACCTGCTACTGTTGGTTGTAAAACTCAATAATCTTTGGGTACCCGCATGTAAGTCCGGACTCAAAATTTCCTTTATTTATTATTGTACCTACTTTTTGGTATATTATGTAGGTTAAAGATAAATTGCAGATGTTTAATAAAAAACAGTCTTTTCATCTTAGTTCATCAGTCGTTTGGTGTTTGTCAACTATGCGTTAAAGGTATTTTCGTGTGTGTTGTTGAGCATCCAAAATATGTCAGATCTGTGTGAAACTTTAGATAATATTGCTTCCGGAAGTTATGATGTAACGAAGAAAAAACATTCATCACTTGATGCCAAAAACATCATAAAGAACGTTTACTGTACCCTTTTAGAAAAAGGGTATGACCGGAGTGCAAGCAGCCAAGAAAAAAACGGTGTGATACCGGAAAATAGAATTCATTAAAAAATGTGTAAATCATATCCCAGTAGAAAGTTGGAAACATTCTGTGAGACACGTGATCCAAATCGAAGATTCCTATAACATAATCAATAATAACGTAAGGCCCTTGATAATTAGTTTAGGCATGGATGAAGACGATAGTGATAGTAAAACAAAACTAGAATACTTCTTTAATCTAATTTTAAATTTAATTTAATTTATTTTACTTTTTTGCAATATATAACCACCCTGTATGTTTTATTTGGCGTAAGTGGCACGTAATTAAATAACTATATAATATTGACGTATAAATTTGGAATTAGAACTGGAAAATAATTGTATATTTTCTCTAAATTATAGGAAAACCCAGAAAAAATAATAATTTGAAAAACCTCCTAAACTTGTTTTTCCGGAAAATTAAATATTTTCATTGACACATTTTTATGCAAAGTAGAGCGGCAATGTCTGCATAGTTTAACCTCATAAGCAATAATTTATTTTTATACTAAGAATTCAAGGATTATATAGAAAAAAAGGATACAAATTGGTATTTCAATAAAATTATCCATACTGGTTAAACAATTAAAATTACAAAAAACATCGTGTCTTGCGTTTTTTATTAGTTCTGGTTTAATTAATATTATTTACTTTAAGGTTTTCATCGATACTGATTATAAGATGTTTATACCTTTTATAGTCAAAAATAATTTTAGAACGCGACTCCTTGCAGTGATTATACGGTGCTACGAGAATTATAGCTGGTTTAAAAAATAACTCAAAAAAAAAAAGAAAAATGACAAAGGATTTTTTTTAAAAAACAATAATATTATCATTCGACAATAGATATTGCCTCTCCTTGCTAACAAAAGGGTTAGAGTAACAAAATGTGTACTAATTCTCCATCAAATTGTGTAATTTTAAACACCAATGTTGATATGTAGTATAATTGTGTAGGTTCTATACACAACAAAATAAAAACTACACAGGTATTTTTCTGGATGCAAAATGCACCTTCCCAGACGTGTTAATTCCGAGCAGATTAATTATTGGTGCATTCGGTGGCGACTGCCGAAAAGGCTGTAGACTGCCGAGACAAAATGTAAATAACCAATAAATCTAAAATTATATATTTTTTTAAACAAACAACCATTTAAAGTAATGAAAATCTTAATTTTAACTTCAATAATTTACTGTTGCCCAAAGCTGGGCAACAGTTAATTTATGGGCATTCGATTCCTTTTTAAGGATCCGAACGCTGGAATCGATTACTTTTTAAAAATAGGATCCGTGATCCGGATTCGTAATATAATTTTAAAATTATCCGGAATCAATTTCTTTCTAAAAGAATTCGATTTTAAAAAGGAATCGAATCCTTATATTACTAAGATTATTAATTTTCAAATTTTGACCTAGCCCTCCTAAAATCCTTATATTCCGAATCTGAGGCAAAAAATAAATTCCAAAATCCGCCTTTTTTAATCTTTTGTTTTAAATTTCCAAATTTTTACCTAAGATTCTTTACATTCATCACATTGATTTTCAGAAATTAGGATAGGGAATTTTAAAACATCTGCCTATTAAGATCTTGAAATAGAGAAACACACCTAACATGTAATTTTTAACTGAAATATGTTGTTTTTTAGGTCCGGAGAAACAACATTTAAATGAAACATTTTTTTTCGTAACCATATAGTGTGGTATCCAAAAACGGGCAAACATTTTACTTGCATTTATGTTATAAGTTCTGATTGCCTGATCTTCATAATTTTTGTTACGCTTGAGATAACCCGGAGAAACTTTTAAATTGGACATTAAAATATTTTCATCCAGGGTGTTATCCAAAAACGTATTGAAAATTTTAATACATTTTTATATTCCGTAAGGAGAGAAATTATTAAACTCTCTGTAAAATTACAACAAGATGTCCCATTTATAAGTCGATTGAGGTTATCTTAAGAATTACATTAAAAACCTTATGAAAATCTAGCATTGCAAGTTTTAAAATACAGTTCGAAAAAATGTTACATTTAAGGGTGGATTCATGTTAATCTCCGACATAGCATATTCAAATTTGAAGAATATTTACCAAAAACTAATTTGGCTAAGAGTTACAGCACTTCAAAATGAGGCTTAACTTATATATCGTGGCTCGGGCTCCGTGCTTAAATCTTTGACGCTAGATTATGTAGTATTCGTATCGTAGTTACCATTTGTAAGTATAAAAACTAAAGATGATCCAGATTCGTGATCCGATAAATAGGAATCGAGTTCCACGATTCTTTTTTTCCTTAAAAAAGGAATCGTGATTCATATTGATGATTCGATTTCTTTACAAAATCCGGTTCCGTGAATTGATTCCTTTTTTAAAGGATCTATCCCAGCTCTACCGTTGCTATTTACGGTGGCGGCGCGTAACAATAAGAACCGATGAATCAATTTTTGTAGCTACTTACCTAGATCTGGACTTAAATGATACCGCTGGCAATAAAAAGTGGGTCTTTGTAGCTACTTACCTAGATCTGGACTTAAATGATACCGCTGGCAATAAAAAGTGGGTCTCCTTTCTTAGGTGAGATCTTTATTGGTGAACGGTTTAAAAATACTGGGTACGCCAAAAAAACATGTTTAAATTAAATTAGAGTTTAAAAAAATTATAAAAAAAATATTCGAACCGCACACATTTTTTTTTCTTACATTTAACCTAGGCATTGATTTTTCGCCACTTAAAAAGTCTTTTTTATCATTTTTAATCAATCTTAAAAATGGTGTTTCCAGAAAAAACACATATAGGATCGTAGACGGAAAACTGTAAACTTATTTTTATTCCTTCTGATGTTTACTATTATTAACAATAATTGTCATTGCTAAGTAACAAAAAATCCTAGGTAATGCCATTTTGGTATTTAGAGGGTTTAAACTTAATATGTTTATGATTTTAAGCATCCAATAAGTATAATGGTGATTGTAAAAAAAATACACGTGTTATAAGTGCAATTTAATTTTGCTCAAAGAAATGGGACACTTACTGCCCTTGTATTCCAAAGTTTCTTTCTAGCTATTCTAAAATGTTTCTTGCTTTCTTTTCATAAATTACGTTTTAAAATACCACGACTTCTTTGTTTTTTTTAGGTTTTCAGACCTCAATAACTGTCATTTTTATAATTAAAAAATTGTTAATTTTTATGACTATAAATTTTTTAGCAAAATTCCTTTAAATATATTTTAAGCTATTAAACTTTGGAACACTACTAAGTTACCGTATATGTTACATACATAGGCGTATGCCCCCACACTTAAGAAATTAAATAATTTTGGAAAGTTATTTGTTTGCCTATATTAGGTCATTAAAATAAAACATTTGGGTTCCACACTTTTTGTAGTCAGTATACGCCACTGGTTACATGCAGTATTAGTCAAAAAGTTAGTTAAATTTGTTTTCGAAGTTAAAACTAACCAGACGTCGACATTAAAAAATACCGTACCGTAAATATTTAATCTAGGTATTAAAAGTTGAAGTCTTTTAAGTTAAAAGCAGTTTATATACTTAAGTATTCGAAGTTCTATAACAATTCAATGTATTTCAAAACAACATGGTTATATATTTTTTATTTCAATAAGTAGTTTTATAATTTGGTTACACTGATGTATAAGTTATTTTTTTTAATCGTAAAAAATATAGAACATTTCATCGGTTAAAAGGTAAAAGTTACTAAGTACTGTTCTTATAAAAAGATAGTTTAACTATTCTAATAGGTTGCCCTAAAAGCTTTATCACATAAAAAAACTTATTAACTTACTGTCTACTAAACCTTTCTGGTAAAATATTAAACTTAATAATAACTGTTTTTCTTTATGACAATTTTTGTAGAAAATCTAACCAAAAACTGTTACTAGTGAGTTAACATTTATACCGACGATTTTATCTGTTTCAGATTTATTTGATTTAAAATAATTTGAATATTTAAATAAATTCAGAACTTGGCGTATAAAAAAATAATTTGCTATTTAGATATAGGCTTTAGTTTAATTTAAATGTATAATAAACACATTTTCCAGTTGAAGGGTTAAGAAATTTATAAATCTAATTTACTGGAAAATGTTCGATTTAATCAAGAAAATAGGTCGTGAATTTTACGTTGAGGTTAAAACTTGAATTTAAAATAAGTTACTTTGAAGAATCTAAAACCGTTTTCTCCAATTTTTTTTGCATTCACCCCCAGGAAGTGAACAAAAAAAAAATTAAAAAAGTGTTTTTTTTTAAGATTGAGAAAACGGTAAGTCCTAGTTTTAAATAAAAGTTGTAGAACGTAAAATTCTACATAAAAATAATTTTAAATTAAAGTTTAGAACCTCAAATTCATAAATTATTGGAAAATTTAAGTTTTTTTTAAATTACCTATTAACTATTAAAACTTGTTTTGAATGAGTTTTAAATTTCCAATAACTTTGATAGTTGGTTATCATCCCCTAACTTCTAGTAAGGTAGGGGATGATAACATAAATTATCGCAATAAAAAACATTATTAGAACTAAGCAGTATTATTTGGAAGTAATTTTTGTGATAAACTTTATTAAAATATCAAGGAACGTGGCCATTTTTACGTACAGTTGTGGACAAAATAATAGCAGTGCTAGAGAAAATAAAATATAAATCCTTTATTCATACCGAAACTAAAATATAATACATTGATTTAAAGACATACATAAAGTAGAGTTAAACCCCAAAAAAACGAAACAAAATTGTAGCAAGGATATATTTTTTTTTTAATAAATTGTGGAAATTTGATGGACAAAATAATAGCAGTATTTCTATAAATGAATATAAAAATATTCGGAATGCTATAAACTTAATTAATTTTCCTTTTTTAATCTTAACTGACTTAGTACTTAATGGAAAACCCTTTATTGGAAATTACAGCTTCACACCGACGTGTCATATAATTAATCAAAGTCTGACACCTGGTAATAGGAATGTTATTCCAGGAATCTTGAATTACAGACCATAGTTGCTCTTGATTTGTAGGTTTCTCACGTGCTACAGCATCTTTAATATCACCCCATAAATTCTCTATGGGGTTAAGATCCAGGCTTTGTGCAGGCCAGCCTGGGACATTAATTTTCTCATCTTGCATAAATTTTTTGCATAGCCGACTAGTATGTTTTGGGTCATTATCCTGCATAAAAACCCATTTAAGTGGCATCTCCTCCTCTGCATAAGGCAGCATAATATCTCGTAATATATCTACATAGATACTAGCAGTCATTATGTCTTTTATCCAAAATACGGGTCCTACACCATAATATGAAAAACTTGCCCATACCATAATTTTGGACCCTCCATGCTTTACAGTTTTGACGCTATATTAAGGATGAAATGCAGTACCTAAAGGGCATCTAACGTAAATTCTGCGTCCTGTATTGCCAAATAAAACGATTTTGCATTCGTCAGACCATAATATGTTGCGCCATTTAGTCAAATGCCATTTAAGGTGATTTTTCGCAAACTCTAATCGTCTTTTTAGCTGTTTCTTACTTAATAAGGGTACTTTCCTTGGGCTTCTGGCTATCAGGTTTTGATCTGTTAGTCGTCTTCTTATTGTTCTAGTAGTCACATCCAGTCCTACACTCTGCTTAAGCTGTGTAGATGAAGCAAACGGGTCCATCTTTGCTGTTTGGATTAAAAGCTTATCCTCTTTTGCGCTTACGGCTGCGTGTTTCAGGCACTGGCTGCCACTTTAAAGCGTTTGCTACCATCTTAGCTGAGCATCCCATAATATTTTCAATCTGCGAATATGATTTTCCTTCTCTCTGCAATTTTTTATTAACTTGCGTTTTTCAGAAGTACAGTGTTTTTTCCTTCCCATTGTATAGTAATGCAAAACTTTATTTATTACTGTAAATTACAAATAATAATTTAAAAAGATACTGGAAATTATTCTAAATGATCTTTTAAAAGGAAAAATCTTTTGCAAGTGGAACACCTTAACACTGAACGAATACTGCTATTATTTTGACCGACTTTAAGTTGGCATTTTTACAAAAAAGTAAAATATTTTGTTTATCTTTTTTTTTAGTCTTGTCTTTTTAATAGGGTACTAAGTAAACATGATAAGCAAATAAAGTATACATTTATTTTTAACCAGAAGGGAATTTCTTATCAGTTTCAATAGATTACGTTAATTTTATTTAACCACTGCTATTATTTTGTCCACAACTGTATATGTTTACTGGTCATAACTTAAATATTTATTAAACCAATTATCACGAAAATTGTTAATATTGACGGACACTGTATATTGCAAAATATTTGATTTAAATATAAAATATAATTTTAGTTGGTATTTGCACCACATGAATTGTAGGTAAAATAATGTGTTTTAATGTATAATCTTCGCCAGTTTGACTGTCAAGTTCAGAAGTATACGCCTTTGTTCCTAAAATAATTTTATGAACCAGTCTTGTGGGACGCAATGCATTTGCATTTGAAGCCGGTTTGAGAGCCATTTTTTACCGTATTCATAATTCATGTTATTTGTCTGGGTACCGGACTGCCAATTTATTTATTGGAATTTTACATAACACGAGGCAGCGTACTGCCGGCCGGTGGTTTATTTTTACTTTTTTTTCTGAATACATTTTGCACATGGTTGATAACTTATTTTTAAAATTTTAAAATATATTAAAGTTAATTATAAGAATAAATAGGATTTTTTATATTCTTAACCTGTTAACGAAAAGGAAAGCGAAAGTAAAGCGTAGTTTAACGAAATAGTAAACTATGATAGCTGTTCTGGAGGTTACTTGCTCTAGCGTTTACCCAAAAGCAACAAATTGTTGCAATTTCTTTCGGCAAGTACTATAATACCAAGACAATTTGTTGCACATTTTTGGCAAGAGATTGCATCTGCGATTAAACCATAAACTTTATTGTAGTAGTACAGTAAAATGTCTTGTTACAAAAATATACTTTCCGCCGAAGGTTTTGTTACAAAAATATACTTTCCGCCGGCCAACCGTTTTCAAGTGATAACTTGAAAACGGTTGGAGATACATCACTAACCGAAACGTTGTGTATCAATTAACAAATATAGACAATGGAAGTCCAAGATTTTAGTGTTATTAAAGGTAGGTAATTAGGAAGTTTAGAAGAACTGGTAATGTATTGCGTCAACGAAAAGTAAAATCTGGGCGTTATAGGACAGTTAACATTTATGTTAATCACGAACGCATGTTCATGCAGATCTTGGAAAACCCAAAAGTCAGCCACCGAAAAACAGCTGGGTTCAAAAACGACTTATTTTTAAGCAATAATAAAAGAGTTGGGTGTATTTTCGTATGTTATTTAAGTAAATCAACAGTTACATTCCCGCGTCCATGCCATCTGAGTGCTATATTGCGCCATACTCCTGGATCTAAAGTATAAAAATCTTCATTACTTAAAAAAAATATTTGCTTCTTTGACAAAGCATACTTCCAATAATTAAATTAAATTTTGGAAGATTAATTAGAAGATTCTTTATATAGCGCGTGGTGTACAGTATCGAGACATAAAATATCTGAAAAGAATGGTCGATAAGTCACCCTCAACTATTAGCGGAACAGGTGTTCGTCAATTCGTCCAGGAACAAGGAACATTTTTAAAACAATATCATTTTAGGTTTTAGTAATTTTTCTTATCCTTCCCATTCACTAGATATCATCTCTCCAGAGGCAGACATTTGGGGCATGGCTAGAGAAAAAGTCTTCAGAGCATCGCAACGAACCAGGTATGAATAATAGGAATACATTAAAAAATTTGGTAGGATTAACTTAACCCTTTTGTTAAGACATGTCCAACAACTTAGATCTACGTTATGATGTCTGTGTTGAACGCGAAGGTATACATTTGGAGCATATAATGAAATATAAATAATATTTGTAGACATTTAGTTAACAGATACGGATTAAGTTTCAGTCAGTGGCGGCTCTTCCTTAGGTTTACAGGTTTGCGCAACCCCCAAAAAAGGTTTAAAATAAAAATTTAAAAAATATATATTTAAATCATTACATAGTTACACATTTTTTTTAATTCAAAAATCTGTATTTATATTATCTGGAAATAACAGCCAAATTATTAAAATAACTTGACTGCTTTCGCTAAAATAGTTGCCTATCTTGGCATTTGGCGCTCATAAGCGGCATGAGGTTTGCAGTTAGAGTGCAAACGTTTGTTTATATCGCGGGCTGATTTACGATTTATTGAAGTATAATTTGTTATTTTGGTTATCGCGCAGTACTTAATTGCATTTTTTAGAAATCTTTTTGGTGTTTAAAATGAATTCGGTGCAAAGTTTAATTGCAGAAACGGCTCTGCGGTGGCTGATCTTTAGCTGATAAAGCGGAAATAAAAAAGGCCAATTCCCTATTTAAAAATAAAACAATCTGTGTCAAGTAAAAAAAGGAGTTTTACCAGAACATTTAATGCTAAGCTCTATAAAAAAACATGCGTGGATGTGTGCCACACAGCCATGTTTAAATCTATCTATTTATTTTCATTAATTAATTTATTTTTTTAAAGAAACATTAGGAATGCAACCCCTTACTTTTTAACCCACGAGCCGCCACTGGTTTCAGTACTGTTTATTTTGGGCCATACTGCATTTTCAGCAAGAAAAGCCTTTTTTTACTTAGCCTTTTAAAAAATAAAAAAAAAATATTAAAAAAAAATAATACAAATTAAAAATCATAAAAAAGCATAATGAGCTGTGACCCCTGCAAGATATTTATCCTTAGGGTAATTCAAATTCGACCCTCACGATTAGGATCTCAAAACCTATAGAAGATACGAAGAGAGTTAAACTGGGGCAAAGTTGCACATTTATGGGACTAAAAATATACCTTTAAAAAAGTTTTGAAATTTTGAGTATTTCCGAAGATATCCGAGGAAAACCGAAATTTCGGAAAATCGTTTTAATTTTTTCCCGGCTATATTTTAAAACAAATTGCACATTTGCATTTTAATTTCTTTCGCGCTATTTGATAGTGCTTTCAGATATCCGACGTTTCGTCAGTCGGCCACCACCATTAAGGGGCCGTTCAAGTATTACGTAAGCACCATAGGGGGACGGGGGGGTCTTTGCTTTGCTTGTTTTTGATGACATGGGGGGTGGGGGGATCTAAAAGGTAATTACGTCAGCAGTAGTTATTTACTTTTTTACACATATAACAACACACACATTGTCTATGCTTGAAAATGATACGCATTTCCGGGGATTCCCACAAATTAAAAGACAATGTTTACCAATGTTTACATAAGCTTGGGAGGGGGGTAAAAGCTTTCCTTACTTTTGCTGACATGGGGCAGGGGGGGGTAAATAACTGCAGTAAATCTGCTTAGGTAATACTTGAACGGCCCCTAACTTAATTTTTTCTAATGGACCCCGTAGTGGATTTTTACGCAGGTAAATAGGGCTCATAAATTAGATTTTAACAATGTATAACATGTTATACTTTAAAGGTTCATAACCACATTGATTCCCTAAAAAATAAATATCGCCTAATTTGCGGCGAATGCTTTTTGTAAAAATTAAATATCAGTACTTGTACAGGTTTTCTAAAAAAAGAGAAAAAATATATATATATATATATATATATATATATATATATATATAATATATATATATATATATATATATATATATATATATATATATATATATATATATATATATATTTTTTAGTATATATAATTCTTTTATATATGGTTAAGATTTTTTACTTTTAAATTGGGATTTTTACTTACAAAACACTAACATTTTTTAGTATGTTTTTAAAATAAAGTATCATTCGTGACTAGTAAAAAGTCTCTTAAATGTTTTTGTCAAATGTGTAAAAGTAAATAACGCATTTTTTATAAAAATACGTGCACATTTTCTTTTTACAAAAAACAAAAAAAAATCGCCAATATCAAGGCCAACTCAAATTTTTTTTTTAAATAAATAAAGTTACCAGCTTTTAAGTTATAACATGTTATACGTTGTTGAAATCAGAATAATAAGCATTATTTATATCTGTATAAATCCAATATGGCGTCCATAAGAAAAAATAAAGTTTATGATGGTGGCCGAGTAACGAAACGTCGAATGTAAATTCTGAAAGCACTATCAAAGAGCGCAGAGAAAGTGGAAATATAAGTATGCAATTTATTTTATATTTAGTTTTAAAATAAAGTCAGGAAAAAAACAATTTTCCACAATATCGGTTTTTCTCGGATATCTCCGAAAATACTAAGAATTTTAAACCTAAAACAAAAAAAAAAATAAATACGCAACTTTGTCCCAATTTAACAAGCTTCGTATCTCCTACAGTTTCCGCAATCCTAATGTTAAGAGACGATTTTGAATTACTCTGTATATACATGTGTAACCAAGCATACATTATTACAGTGTAACCTTTTCAACCGGCCAGGCTCGTGATATCGCCATTTTTCCAAAATGGCGGATAAAATTTTCTTCAAATAAAGATCTTTTTGATTTAGGCATGATTATACACAAATCTTTATACTTCTGTGAAATCGAAATAAATATTTTAAAATCATTATACCCTAAAACAGGCGCGTGTGGTGCGTGAAATTTGAGAGGGACCGATGACAAATGTGGCTTTCTGTTTTCTGGGCACGATTTTGAACAACTCAGTTTGAAGTGCAGTGAACTTACTCTGTATATACATTTATTATACGTATGTAATAGTATAATGTTATTGTATAAAAACCCTGTATAACAGATAGGTAGGTATGTTCAGTATAATCGCGACACGTTTTTTAGTAGTAAGGGACAAACATATTAGAAAGCTATTAGAATAATTTTTTGGAAAAAAATACGAGGGATACATCATAGTTTCAAGTCTTAAAAAGCTCCTTTAGGTTAGGTTTTTGCGTTTGTTTTTGGTAAATCACAGCAAGTGGTACCAGTGTTGTCGGCTCTCCTTTTTTTGGTGTATTGGGAATGTGCTATAACTCGGTTCTGATTTTGTCTTCTGTGTTGTTTAATATTGTCGTATTTTATCGTATTTTCTTGATTATACGGGTAGTTCTAGTAATTTTAGAAATCAACTACGTTTTCTTTTAAATGGGACAAATTATTGATAATTTGACAATGAGAGTAAAAAGTCTAATTATAGAATTTTTTATTATTATAATTGTAGTTCTATTATTATTTTGTAGATTTACTCACATTAAGTATTACGATTTAAAGAAAAAATGTCAAACCTTAAACCAGTTTTAGCTGCAAATCAGCTATTGAGTCAGTTGAACACTCCTAGTTGGGACAATTCATATATGTCAAGTAAAAAGGTGGCCAAGTTAGAAATCCTTCAAAAGAAATCCCGTTAATCCAAATAAAGGATATGAAACAATGTCTACAAATCTAAGCAAATTGATAAATTTAAAGCATATTCTTCCATCCGGATATAACGTTGAGGTTTTTAGATGAAGGGGACCGAAGCATATTTGCAACTCTTCAAAAACACAATGCCCTCTGTATACAAGATATAACATAATTGTCCTACTGGAGATACGTTTTATAGGCTTTGAGTAGGCTTAATAAAGTGGAGGATCAAAACGAGAGCAGCTCTCTAGAAGGGTGTAAAGACTCTGAGTCCACACTTCAGGAAATCCGTACACGATCCTCAATTCCTAAAAATATTTCAAGGAATTTATGTTTTATTTGTAAAACTCAGGATATTAAAGACAACACTGCAGAAAATGTGCTACTGAAGATATATCTAAAAAATGCTACAGCATTAATGTAGAAACTTGGTGATTTCGCCTTGGTCGCCCATCGCTGAAGGAGATTGGTAGCTCAAGATAGTCAGTACCACCTAAAATACCTTGCCATGCTATATAATAAAGAAAACGCGGGAATGCTCCGGTATTGCTGATGAAAATAAATTGTTATGTGAAGGTATGGCCTTTGCTGATTTGCCATTTTTATACAGGAAAACTTTCCGAATCAGAATGCTAAGTATGTATTTCGAATGGCCCATTTACCTAACAATGTATCATGCAAGACTAGCAGAACTTTAAATTCCAGAATGTGAAGTTCAACAGAAAAAACAGACGAACTTAGACAAAAGATTTTGGCACGTTTTCCCAATTTGGAAGCAAGAAAGTGTGGCCGTGCGTACAGTGGCACGCAGACTGTGCAAATCTGGTAAATGCATTTGATCTTGAAGACCAGGATGAAGATGTGCTAGGTTTCCATCATTTTGCTAAAGCATTGCGTAAAATTTTATCGGAATGTCCATTATAGATTTGGAACTTTCGAAGAGAACTGTGAAAAAAAAGTATTCCAAATCCTCTTTTGGCAGCCCAGTAAATGTTTTTACTCTATGGTTCATCTCTGTCTCTGACTGTCCGGCAATAGACCTGCTTTGATACCCTGCAGCTTATAATGTACAATTACAAAAAAATATACCCAAAGGTAATGTAGTCAGACATAATAAAAATAATGAGCCACCACTTCCTCTATATATGTCTCTAATATTTTTATATATGCACACGGCAGAAACAAATTAAAAATTGAAGAGCTACATGATATGGGAATAGGTGCTTCGTATAAGAGAGTTTTGGAAATATCCTTTTGTCATAGTTGTCCGGAGATCAAAAAGAAAAAAAACGTGGTTGTCATCAAATCTCCAACATAATTTGTTTTACGTTATCCACTGTAGATAACATTGACCACAGAACATCAAGTACTACAGCTGCGGTCGATTTTCATGGAACAAGGAAGTACACAGGTTTCTCTACTAGTTGCTGTAATGTGACATTATCACAAGAATATTTCTGATTTTAGGTATTTCACTATTTCAAATAATTAAGTCTAACTACTAGGGGCAAGTCAGACCTTCCAAACAAATTATGACGATGTGGTAAAGCTAGGTGTACGAATCGGTTCCCGATCTACCAGACTTTTATACCCAATTGCCGCAATGTATTTTACCAGATAAGGGCGGCAGATTTTGAAAGAACCAATGAACAATAAAACAAAAAACCTTCTTAATTTGGGCAAGTTTTTTTATGTTACCTTTTAATACACCGTGTAGGCCAAAAATATGTCTACTTTTTACTTGGCTATACTATTTTCCTGAACCGGTTTCAGTAAACTTGGCTCACTCGACATGTTAAGATTTATTACCATTTTAGAATTAATGAAAGCGAATGGAAAAAGAAAGCAAATGGTTAAATCAAAATTTTTTACAATATTCTTTCGGTATCTTATGAAGAAGACGTAAGCAAATTGTCTGGTCATTTCATTCTCAAGAACACCAGTCCAAAACGAGAGAAAAATCCATATCAGCTTTGTTGCCCTTGTTTCACGAAAAATCGTATTCTGTCAATATGATAAAACATGCAATGAATTTAATAAAATCAGCAACCAACTATCTTAATAATAATCAAACTCCGGTCATATGCTGTGACCAGCCACTTTTGCAACTATGTAAATCTATTCAATGGAACTGGCCAGAAATGTATAGCGAGGATGTAATTTGATTTAATGGAATAGCCTTCTACTTCAAACCAGTCTTTTTGCGGGTTTAAAATTCAATTTTTTGGAAGGTAGTGGTTAGGTTGCATTGGTTGCCAACTCAAAAGTTCTAACGGAAGGATCAGCAGAAGCAGTGACGAAGGTACGTTATGTTATCACATTAGTCTTTAATCTGTTTCGTATAAGGTTCTTCCAACAGTATTTTTATGTTTCTATTTTAGGTTACTCACATTTTAAGGGCAAGAAGGATGCGCCAATAACTGCGGCATGTTCTATGCATTCCCATTTTAGTTGAAGCTTATGAAGAAGAAAGTGTCGATACCTTTCTACGAATGGATTGATGAAAAATCAAAGTCCTCTCAACCTTCAATTCTGGTTAACAGTAGTAAACCTTGAGACACTTTTGCTTACATTTGTGAGGTCTAGAAGCGGCGACTTTAGTCTTTTTAGGCAAAGCCTAAAAAATATGATTCCCTTGGTATTTCGTATTTAACCACACAAATTCATTCAGATGGTTAACAGTTCACGCCAAGGATTTAAGAAGAACTTGAATACAGAGCAAGAAGATATTTATAATCAGTTTAGTTTGTTAATTGTCATCTAACTTTTTTTCAGTTAATTTTATTGCTACTTTTTAGAGTAATTTCGTCATTCAAAATCCGACAAAGGGCATTTTCGTGACATAGGTGTGGACCATGCTCACGGGCAGAAAATAATGCCCCGACGTAAAATTTCGGCGGTACAGTCAGTCACACAAGATCACGTTCTTTGAAAGATGATCAGGTGGTCCCGAAATTTCAAAACATTCATCATTTAAATTCTGACAATAACTAATCGCATTTACACCACGAAGAGTCTTTGACCACTAAAAGAAAATTCTCTCAGACTGTATTTTATCTAAAAAGAGGCATTTATCAACATAAAATCTGTTTAAACCAGCTAGTCAGAGTTAATAAAGCTTGGATACTCGTATGACTGCAGAACAAAAGAATATAGATACTCATATACAAATTGGAAGAAGACAGGTCTTAATTTATGCCGTTCTTTATTACTGAAAGAGCTGAGATGAAAAACTAAATCAATGCATGCAAATTTAATTCCAAGAAATTCGCTTGCAAAAATATTTGTAGCCGATAAAAAGAAATCATCTTCAGGCGGCCTTCATGCTCTGTTACAGGATATTTCGATATTTTTCGGAAGCTTTATAATAAGTACCGCAAGGACTTTAGCAGACCTACTTATATTTTTTCAATATGTAAAACCAAAATTCTCCCCCCTCATTATCAATAAATGCGTGTTTAAGACCTGGAAATAAATCAGTTTTGTGATTCTTAAGCCTTGTGCCAAACCTGCATTTATTCCTTCTTGCGATGGTTGTATTTGATGGAGCAACTTATCGTCATTTTGACCACAGATGGAGTTGAGAAGTTTTGAGTATTATTCTAAACAATTTGAACCATATATAAAAATATAAGCTGCCATGCTAAAGCATCAAGGTTGGATCACCAATATTGGATTATATACTATGAAAACAGCATAAAAAATACGACAAGAGCGCAGAAGAGGAGTGGTTTGCAATCAGTTTAATTTGCCAAAAGAAAGGTGATTTCTCACGGAATGATAAGCAGGATGACTTTATCATCATAAATTTTGTAAGGGAATTGATAACTAATGTTTTTATTTTTGATAAACTTCTAAACTGGAAAATTTTTTAAAAAGATTCCAAGCAACAAACAAAATCATTCTTATCTGGCGCAGCTGACGAATGAGATAAATATGCTTGTGTCTGTAATCAACGAATGTTTGTTTCAAATGGCTGAGTATATTGTATCAAACCAAAACTCCCACATTAAACTGGATTTTAAATACTGCTTATTTTTAGATAATAATAAAACCACTCTACATCATTTCATATCCTGTACCGACATGGAAGCAGATGGAAAAATGTTCTAAAAATGTTAAGATTTAGTTCAAAAAATGGAGCCAAATCCATTTTAGTCACGATGCTCAGCGGACACAGATGTTGCTCAATAATCAGATATATCATTTTCATGTGCCAAGTCCTTAGGCCATGAGGAATTATAAGGTAATACATGGGGTTGGCAAATCACAAAGATATATTACAGCTCATCACATTTAAATCATTTGGGACCCTGAAAAATCGTTAACGCCGACAACGCCACGCTTTACGGGTGCGACTTACTACTTCCTTTTTTGCATTGAAAGGAAAAAACAAGCATGGAAAGCATGGGAAGATTATGGAGGCAACCTGGCCTTCCATTATTTATCTTTAATGGACTGGCAATACAGATATACCACAAAATATATTCAAAATTTCGAGAAATTTACTATTCGCTATAATTATAAAAACTAGCTTGAAAAAGTTAATGAATTGAAAAAGGAATTGATTTTGTAGTGGAGAACGACCAATCGCCATGTGTCCACCCACACAAGACAGTTTATTGATTTTCCCTGAAGAAGAGCTGCGTATCAAACCGGTCAAATATGGGGTCGATCGCTATACCCGGTGAACCTGTTCCATCACCTGAAGGATGGGATTGGACTTTAATAAATAACCGCTGAGAATTAGAATGGAATAACTACAAATTTGGTCAGCATCTAAAGGAAATTCAGTGTGGATGTAAGGAGTCAATAAGACCAATAGATGTTCGTGTCGGAAAACGGAGTCCTTGTACCCGCATGTACTAACTGCAAGGGCAGATATTAAAACAACGATCCACAAGTAGTGGACTTATGGTGAAGTAATAGGAAATATGTTCAAGCGGAGGCTGATAAGAGTATACACGGTACCACGAAGCCATGGCACTACTCTATTTTCTGAAAAAGGTTTATAACTTTCCATATGATACTTTAAAACATTTCTGTGAAAAATAAGAAATGACATGCCTTATGTATATACTACACTAATGACATTTCGCTGATCTATTATAAAAAAATATTTAACAAGATATTTCAATTTTTCTGCAATCATAAGCAATTATTGATTTTTATCTCTATTGGTTTCAATATATTATATTAAAATTATTTTAAAATAATTTACTTCATAATTTTAAGGTTATTGAAGGTCATATTGTTTTGAAAATCTTTTTTTGGTTTCATATTGTATTTAATAAAGAGTATAATCATGCTCAAATCAGTCAATTTTCGAAGCAGGAAATTCCATACTCTATTTGAAAAATGGCGATATTATGATCCCTGGTCCGCACAGGCGACAATCGGAAGGATAAATCTCTTAAACCAGCTTTAACAAGTCTGCAATTTCGTGCTTATAACCCAATTTGGCGTTTTTCACGTAGGCACTGCACTAGTATATTGTGTAACCAAGCATACATTTGTCTAGCTTTGGTTATAAAGACGTTGGTAAGTAGCAAAAAAATAATTTAATGTCAAGGTTTTTAATATACAAAAATCAATACCCATGAAAGGAAAAGGACGTCGTTTTAATTGTTACATTAACATTAAAAAGTTATTATTCTGATAAGGTTTTTTATGTTATAAAAAAATATGAAACAACATATACATACACATGCATAGGTATTTTATTTTTTTATTAATTATTATTGTTTTAAAGTTTTAAAGTTCTTTCGATCCTTCAGTAGTTAGATGTTTGCCTTCTTGGGAAATAGAGGAGATATCTGCATTTAAATTTCTTGAATTGTTTTTAAAATACTTTAGTACTAAACAACTCGCACTAGGTTTTTCCAACATCGCTTTTTCTGCAAAAATTCAAATTCTTCGAAAAAAAGCTTTACATTTAAAAATGTGTTCGAAGAAATACTTTCATTGTATTCCGTAAAATATCTTCGAAGGATCGCTCTTGCTTCTCATCACTTATGTAAAACCATTTTAAGATCAAAAATCTGTGTTCAAGGAAATAATTTATTTTTATCAACAATAAATGGTAGATATTAGCAAAATATTAACTTTTGTGTTTTGGCATTTTGGGTATTTATTCTTTACTTTTTCTACTTTCTAATTTAAATCGCAATTTTTTTATATAAATTAAATTAATTTTATTGCCACTAAAAATGAATACAAAATTCTGTTTACCAAAACGATAAAAAAAATTAACAGTTCCAAAAACGAACCACTAGAACAATGTTAATTTTATGTCGCATCATTTTTGCTTTAATTCAAATATTTTTTTTCTTTTAGATTCTACAGGAAAAAAATACACAAGTGGTTTTTTTATATTTTTTTATTGCGTGTAAAGCTATAAATTTGGCTCTGTTTAGTCCTCGTTAGAGGACTTAGTAAAAGAATCAACATTTGGTATAATTAACACTAGCACACAATTTTTCGGAAAAACAAAAATATATAGAAAGAGTTAGTCAAATCAGACTGTATTTATGAGTAAATTAAAAACATAAAAGCATATCGTAGTCGCTAGTTGTTTTTAATAAGTTTATAACTAATTATTGCATTAAAGAAAATAATAGGAAGTTAAAATAAAAACATATCTTATCTGTTTCTTAAGTTTAAATTAAAAGCGTTTTTCTCATTTAATCACGGTACCTGATTTTGGAAGTAATAGAAGAACACATAGTGACATCCGAAAAACGTCATCATGTTGTAACCTGCTATCTAATTCGGTAACATTAGTCATTAGTTTCGTGACACCCCGTAATAAAACACGGATCATGGTTTTACACCTTTTTATTGGTAATCAGGTTTACAAACGATTCTATGGTGACAATTCAACGTAACGTAATTATGACAACTCTTTACTCTTTAACCTCTAACTGTCTGTCAACTTCTACTCGGTGTGAAAGATAGAAATAAACTGGCCCGTGCGGACTTCCTTCGCGCTTTATATAGTAATGTGGAAAAGAATGGAAAAGTCTGGAAAAGTCTAGAATTAGCTGGAAGAATTCTTTTACAAAAATATTGCATTTAGACAAAAAGGTTTTAAAACTGAAATTAAAGGTCGTATAAAAATACATAGTATATGTCATATAAAGTTTCGTGTATCTATTATAGTTTTTTAGATATTGACGTTTAAAAAAAAATCTTTAATATCTGAAATTACGCCTTTTTTCGATATTTTGCTTTCTGACCTCAGATTCGTGTTAGTATTTTGTAGAGTGTTTATCAGACTCCTAAATATCTTGGCTCACTGCAACTTAAAATTGTATGTCAAAGTTCTTATTTTAATCATAATTAAGTTTTTTTTTGATAATATTGATTTAAAAAGTTCTGACTTTCAAATCAATAAAAAATGCTTATAAACGTTGAAAAAACTAAAAATAAAAATGCAACCACAAATTTAACTTAAAATTATCTACGACCTTTACAAACACATACTGTGCAGTTTATAATTAGGTTCGTGGTTTCTTGCGTGAGACAATAAAATTAAAATGTAAACAACGGTTATAATCAATTAAAAAAAGTCTTGTGCGAATATTTTTGCGGATATATTAAATTTAATTATAAATTCATTTCATAAATAATTTAGAGCAAATAAAGAGAAAATATGGCACTATAAATGTATTAGATGTTTAAAATCACATTCAATCCAAACTAGCTTTAATGTCCGGCAATTTGCGAAAAATACTCATAACTATTAGGTTTTCGTGTCACGATTTAGCAGTTTTTATTAATGTTGTTAAATCAAATTCGGCATAAGAACTGGTGAAACGTACATTATAAGCGATACAATCATTGAATTATCTAGAAAACGTATATGAAAATTTACGCAAGCTTTTTGTCTGGATGGATTAGGCTTTTGACTGTAAGGAAATAAAAGGGTAATAAGGAAAAGAAACAAATCAGTAAAAGCAATTTTATATTATAATTGATTATGCTTTTTGGGTGCCTAAGTATTAAAAAAATATACAAAGTGCTTTTAAGTTGAGTGCTTTTTGAGAACGGGGTAAATTTGTCATCATTTTTAAAATTCTAAATTATCTCGAAATCCCTTCTCTTAGGCAAGATCAGGGCAGTATTTAGGCGGTGGCGAGTTGGGCGCCCGCCAAGGGCGCAGTTCCCTAGGGGGAGCAGAATCGGCCATAATTTTTTTTTCATCAATTATCAGTACCGTATTCATATTATTATTATTTTTTATTGACAAAATTAATAAATACATGTAAGTATAATACTTTTTAATCGAATATTTTGTTGCATATTATTTAATTTATTAAAGTATTTAGGTTACGTTTTAGTAGGCCGGCTAAGCATAGTATTTTTGTAACTACGATTTAATCGGTCGCAAATAGGAATATTTAGTAAATTTATATTCCACTTTTTTCAGT
Source organism: Listronotus oregonensis (assembly GCA_019359885.1). Classification (NCBI taxonomy): domain Eukaryota; kingdom Metazoa; phylum Arthropoda; class Insecta; order Coleoptera; family Curculionidae; genus Listronotus; species Listronotus oregonensis. The sequence goes on from JAHBCN010000638.1 coordinate 85,963, forward strand.
CAGATACAAGCAGTTGTTTTAATGTAAATCATGTCTCTTTCAAATAGTAGGCTCATATTTTCATAAAAAGCAAATATAGAATTTGACACAAATTTCACCACAAAATTGGTAATTTAAAGAAACGAAATTCTTGGATCAAAAAACTTTAAACCTACCACTTTGAACATTATTGTTGTAAAATTTTCGGAGAAAAACCCTCGGACTCCCCGTTTTGCTTTACAACGCCGGTCGCGTCCTTTCTACGAGAGACGTGTAAAACGGCTGCCGCCTTTGCCTCCAAACCAATCAAACTGAAAGTTTTCCCTCAAAACTAATTAAAATAAAAGTAGGGAATAACAATAAACATCCCTAATAAATAAAAAAAGGGGCAAAGAGGCGATATATTTTCTTTATACAGAAATTATTTCCCAAGATCGAGCTTAGCTAATTTGTAGCTAATTGTAAGTTCGGCATTAGAATCTGAAAATGACAGACATATTTAGACTTTAAAAAGGTGGAAAAAGACAGGCAGCTTTAAAAAATCCATTATCTGTCAAAATATTAATAGAACTGTCATCTTTTTGCATCGTATAAAAACTTCGAGCAAAAAGATGACGGTTTTAACAATATTTTGACAGATAAGTGATTTTTTGAAGCTGTGTCTCTTTTCCTCCAGATCTTTCAGATTTTAATGCCGAACTTAGCTTGTATTTAATATACATACTCGGAATCTATAGGAGTCAAAAACGGCAAAAGTGATACAAAGAAGCGCATTCTGGTAACTAACAATATGAAAAAGGTTTAAAATTCGAAGTATTTTCGGTAATATCTGAGAAAAATCATAGTTTTAAAAAATCGTTTTTATTTTGCCAAGGTTTGTTTAAAGAAATACTTTAAAACTAACTGCACCTTTAAATTTCCATTTTTTCTCCGCTACATATTGGTACATTTAGATTTATTTACTGACATTTCATCCTCGGCTATTATCATAAACTTTATGTTTTCTTATGAGCGCCATATTGGAATGTTTAGTTTTTGTTAGCCCCTTTTTTGTCCTTTTGATAATGTATAATGTACAAGTTACCCTTAAAATTTTAAAATACCAAAATATTACAGAAACAGTTTTTTCGTTGTTGTAACGGCTTTGATTTTTCGAGTCCGTCACATTGCAATATAAATAACATTTTGATAGACTGTTTATTACTGTCATTAAAAATGAAGTTTACTAATGACAAAAAACAAGATAAGATAAAACTTATATTATAACAAAAGCAATAGAAATAGTGGAAAAATATTGGGAATGTATCTAAAATTATATCCGAAATTACTGCATTGAAAAAAACTCAACAGATATCAGACATGTTTTAAGATATTTAATAATCAAACATATATTTTTAAAATATATTTCCATATTTCTAAATGTTTTAACTTCGCAATATGCGACCATTAAGACAAGAAAAAATTGCATTTTTTTAGTAGGGGATGTAGAAAATTTCCACAATTTATAAGACTGTTTGCAATAGTGCATGATTCCTATTCCTATTGTCCTATTCTAATAAATAAATAATAACATAAACGATCCCGAATCCTAGAAATCTATAAATTTAAAATACATTTAAGTCTGTACCGATACTGCAGTTTTGAAGTACTTACATCCTCGAAAAGAAACCTAATTTGGATAATAAATATATTTATATGTATTTGTGACGGCGAAATCTGTATTATTTGTCTAATTTAGGAATCAGATTTTTTCGTTTTAAGTTTGCTTTGGTTATTAGTTCATTAATATAAAAATAAATATAAAAATAATTGTTTTAAAGTGGCAATAATTAAAATATTAAAATTACCCAATTAACTAATATTTATTAATTATTGCTAGTTACGTATATTTTCCGGCAATCAGCGATCGACAGAATAACTCTCAGTTGTTAAATTACGTCATTAAATAAAGAAACGTTTTAAAGCAAAAAATATATTAACTTTTATTTTTAATTATTGTTAATTTGCAATTTTAAGTTTATTTTATATCTTAAAAATTATGGCCGACCTTTCACCGAAACAATGCACGTTTTTTAAATGCTTTTCAAGTCATATGCAAGTTTGTAAGGGTCAATTGATCCTGTGTATGTACAAGTCTACACCCTGGGACCCGGACAGAACCAGGCCTTGCTGTCTGGCGAGTAACCCAAAAAATATTCGATAAAAAATAAATTAGCCACAACAATAAAGAAAATATCTACAATTCGTATCTCTTTATTGTAAATTAATAGTATTTAGATATAGCGTCGGTAGGTGACTTTAATATAGTACGAGTAGATATTATGGACGAGGCGACGCAGGAGCGAGTCCAGATATCTGAACGAGTACGTAACAACACCTAAATTCCGCCGTGTATCGTATGTTATTTTATTTCATAATTAGTCTTGCTACTTTCAATAAAGTTAAAAATAATATTATATTCTTTTATGACACTATTTTCCAAATTTGTTTTGTGTAACATTAATTTTTGCGGCTATCGCAGAAAGCCGGTCCAAAGTTAAAATGTCAAAAATATTCGTACTCATCTTTTGATTTCCTGTGTCACTTAATGTCAACAATGGCGGAATTAAGTATGCATAGTGAAATGATGCTTCCTGATGAAATTTTAACAAAATCGGAGGAAGTTCAAGAAAAGTTAATTCCTTTAAAATCTAAAACGCGATACGAAAAAGAATTTCAGCAATTTGTTAACTGGAAAATTGAAATATGTCGTGGAAGTAATTCAGGAAGATGTGCTTTTGGCATATTTTTTAGATGCTGTAAGTTTTTATATCACATTTTTGGTTTGTTCTACGATTGTTGTTTTTAGTCAAAAAAATGAATGGTTCATCATTATGGGCAAAATACTCAATGCTCAACCGTTCAAGCTTGTTCACGAGAAAACTGATATATTTAAGGACGGTCCAAACTTTTTTAAACAATTTCAGTTACATAGAATCATCAGTTTTGGATGTAATATAATTATCTTATATTACATTCAAATATTGAGTTTACTAAAATTGGTAGAAAATTTTATTTCAGTAATAATTCTACTATAGATCTATATGCCCTATAAAATCTAGGCGCTAAGGATGGTTCAAACTTTTTCTACCGATTTTAGTTACATAGAAACACCAGTTTCGGATGTAATATATCTTAAGTTACTTTTTAATATTAAGTTTACTTTTATTAAACTGGTAGGAAAATTTTATTTCAGCAATAAGCTAGTATAGATCTATGTATAGTATATACCCTATAAAACCTACAAGCTAAGGATGGTTCAAACTATTTTTTTAAATTTTAGTTAAATAGAAACACCAGTTTCGGATGTAATATTTCTTAAAATTACTTTTAAATATTAAGCTACTAAAACTGGTACAAAATTTTATTTCAGCAATAAGCTACTATAGATCTATGTATAGTATATGCTCTATAAAACCTTAAGCAAGCTAAGAATGGTTCAAAAACTATTTTTCTACGGATTTTAGTTAAATAGAAAAACCAGTTTCGATGTAATATATCTTGAATTACTTTTAATATTAAGTTTTTACTAGCTGGTAGAAAATTTTATTTCAGCAATAAGTCTACCACGTATAGATCTTTATTTCTTATTATTAGGTAATTACAGGCATTTATTTAATAGAAGTTGTCAGGTGGATTATTCGCCTTTGAAAAAAGGATGAAATAGACAAATAATTAAGGTGCATCTACAAATTGTTGTGAAATCGCAGCGGTCGCGAACGTTAAGAAACCTTTGTATTTCATGACATAAAAAGAATCATCGTAACTTAACTTATTTGACTTACCTATTACAAAACTGTGATTTAAAAACAGATTCAAGAAGTACGTTTTTTAAAACGTTGAAGAGAGTCTTTTAAGGATTTCAGCAAAGATTCGACTACTTCCTAACTTAAAACGCAACAGAATTGTTTCAAAGTATTATATATACCTGGTTAAGCACCAACATTTGTCCATCGGAGATTCGCCCACATATTCTCCACTAACAAAAGAAGATGCCCAAGAGTTCCAAAGGTATTTAAACGCAAAAATGAAAAATTTAGAAGTAGATTAGTTGTTTTTGTTAATTTTTTTTTGAATTTCTAATAGAAAAAATATAAGGTATTTCTAAGATATTGTTGTATTTATTTTAATTAGAATGGTTTTTGAATTCTTCACAAAATCGTCATAAGTTAGTACTTCGAAAACAGTTCGATCTGAACGTGTCTTTAGACAATGTTGAATACATATTGTCATTGATAACAGTCCGGTAATACATAAAAATACATATTGTTTAATTATACATTTTGTTTTATTGGCCATGATTCCAGTAATGACGCTTGAATTTGGGACACCTTGTATAAGAGAAATCTAATACGTTAAAAACAGTATTATGCAACTAGGCAAATTTTAAAGCACAGTAAAGTCAAGTCAGTCGAAATAATATAACAGTAATTTAGAAACTTTCCAACATTTTGCTGCTCAGATCTCGACATTATTTTTTCAAATCAAAGTCCGTAGAACGATATAACTTAAACATCGTTGCCCAAAATTATTGGCCTAAAGGGACACTTTTCTACCAACAAATCGATAGCAAGCAAATCAGTGCTTTACAAAACATGGAAAAAAACTGGAACGCGAACTATCGTCGAATTAAAGGTTTATGGGCTAAATTTAAATTGTCCCCAAACATTTATACAAATTATACAGGGTGATTCATGAGGAAATGCCCATACGTCAGGTACGTAGTCAGGGTTTAAAAATAATCATAAAAGTCTATACAATTATGTTAAAGTTTGTGTGGTCACACTTCTATTTTTTTAGAATACATGCATAGGCAATTTATGTGTATTTGCAGAGCTGGATTTAGGACTGTGGAGGCCCTTGGGCAGATTTTGTGTGGGGGCCCTACACTATTTACTATTGAAAACAAGGTCCTCGAGAACGAGTAGTTGTTTTTTCCTGCGAAATCCGAATCTGAAACTCGCTTTTCCGGAAACATAATTTAAGAACAATTATTTTATTAAAAATTAAAATACATATTGTTTAATTATACATTTTGTTTTATTTTTATTTAATTTTGCTATAATAAAATCAGAGGTGTCGTATTTTTTTTTAAATCCAAATATCTCGAAAACGGTTGCTCATATTAAATTTTAACAGGTATATTTTTTTGACGTAAAAATAACAAAACAATTATTTAATTTAGTTAAAAATGTAATAAAGGGCCGTACCAAAAAGTTGCGATTGTTTAAAATAGTAAAAAGACGTGTAGGAGGCACCCCCTACAAGTAAGAGACGTACTAAGATTAGGTTCGAATCCGTCATACCGAAAAACACCCGGATACCAATTTTTACTCCCATGTATACATTATCGTAGATTTTATTTATAAAATAGAAAAATGAAATAAAAACTTTTCGTATTTCGGAAACGAAGGCCTTGCGGACTCATATTTACGTACCTGACCTATTGACATTTCCTCATGAATTACCCCGTATAAAAAATACCATTCAAAAATAATTAATTCTTACTGGCTGTTATGTACTCAGTTTTTTTAAATTAATTTTTTAAAGTAATTTTTTTGCCTTACTTAAGTGTGAAAAATTGCTGCCATAAAATCCTAAAGCTAAAATATGACGATCTAACCAAACTAACCTCAGTCAAAAGTTTATGATTTCGGAGATATAAATTACAGAGTGTCAAAAGTTTAATTTAGTTTTAGTTTTCACCAATAATTTTGTTAATAAAATTGGTGCATTGTTACAAAATTTGGCTAGGGGAAGCAAGGGGGGTAATGGTGTAAAAAATTAAAATCTGCTTTCAATTTTAATGTAAAATTTAGAAGGCGCCACCTGCGGTACCTTGCACACATTTAAAACGAACTAACTTTTTTGAGCCACTCAATATTTAACTTACAATTAGTAATAAAATTCCTATTATTTAAAATATTTTAGCTAAACAAGGCACAGTTATTAACGAGTTGATTTTAGCAGCTGTTTTTCAGATATCTGGATTAAAAAAAATTACTTCGTGTATGGCCAGGACTAAATTATTGTAAAAATTGAACGCCGTTTAAAGCGAAGGCGTTTTACTAAATGTTGAATAGAAGTTCGAACCTTTTTCACTAAATAAATGTTTAGTTATAGAGATAAGTTTTTGAGCTTTCTTATTTTTTGGGATGTAAATGTATAATTGCTTACTTAAACTCATCATTGAATTGCATTGTATTGCACTGCCACAAAAATAACACCCAACCGAGATCGCGAATTTTCGCTCGACGCGCTAGGCTCACAAGCATTTTTAACAATGTTCTCCACACTTACATGAAAATGTGAGATAAACAATTTGTAGCTTTTAATCTCAACTTTCAAAAGCCGTTTTAAAAATTCAAATCGGACCATTTGCCTAATACTCACGGCACTTGCAAGATAAGGGCCTAATTTGTTTATAGTGCGATTGAGTAAAAACTATTAATGCGACAATTTTCATCTTTCGACAGCTCTAAGTATATGTTCTTGACTATCATTTTCCAAAAAATCAGCTCTTAATATTGAAAATTAACGGAGATACGAATTTCTAAAAAAAGTTTTGTTTTAAGCGTTTTTCCGGCTTTTTTTCAAAAACCATTGTGTAGGTTTTTAAATTCTTTACAAACGATCTTTTATGAGTAAAGTGATAAATCTAGTACTTTTTGTTATATTAAAAAAAAACGAAACAAAGGATCTTTTTTTAATAATTATTGTTTAAAAAAATTACCTAAAAAAATGGTTGAATTTTTGCTTTAATTAATCTACAAATTGTTCGGGAAGTCATAGCGCAGCCAGATATCTGTTAACAATAATTACAAAAATTACATTTTTTTTTGCTATAATGATTGGACTATGTATCTTCATTTGGTAAAAAACGTTGGATTTATTTCATTTTAAATATTTAGTCACAATTTTATTTAATGCCTTCGCTTTAAATTGCGTTCAATTATTACAATAATTTAGAACTGGCTATACACGAAGTAAATTTTTTAAATTCAGTTATCTTAACAACAGCTGCTCAAATGAACTCTTACCTTTTTCCAAAACATCAACTTTTCAATTGAGGTAAGTTCCGTTAGATCGTCATATTTTGGCCTCAGGAATTTTTGGTAGCATTTTTTTCGCACCTTTTGGCGACACCCTCTACCTATATATTATATATATATATATATATATATATATATATATATATATATATATATATATATATATATATATATATATTTATATGTATATATATATATATATATATATATATATATATACATTATTATTAACTACTTACAATTACTATATGGTCAACAAACCAAAAGTAATTGGAATTGGCTAATGCAACTACATGCACCGTGAAAAATAATTACCAACAAAGCAACATGGCAATTTGACACAAATATGGCAATTTTCTTAAACAAATTAATGAAATCACTAAAACCAAAAATAATGATCTACATTATTTTAATCTTAAAAAAAACATTTTGATATTAAACTTTAAGGAACGTGAAGTCCAGACAAAGTACAATTGCCTGTTACGTGTTTTATGAAATTCTAATTTATTGATATATGATGCATTTTTATTTTTCTGCAAAATGGGCATGTTTAATATGTTTAATAACAAAACATTTTCATTTTTTTCATTGTTGATTTATTAGTTTACTATTGTACTGGTTGGCGGTATTAAAGAGATAAAAGTTGCAGACGTTAAGAAAAGATGATTTTACTTGTGTTTTATTGAAAACTGTTAGCAGGGAAATCAAACTTATTTATACGAAGCTTTAATAATTTTAACTACTCATTCATTTTCAATTTAAACATGTAATATTTGTCTTAAAGCCTTTTTACAAATACGAGAATTCTAGTGAAATTTAAGGCGAAAATTAACCCAAAATGACTTCCTTAGGTTTTTTGATAAAAACGGGTGTAATACTTAAAAAAGTGAAACTACTGCTACAATTTATGTAGTGCTGAGGCAATTTTCTAAGCAGATGTCATTGGATAAGCATGACATAATCTGTTAAAATGGAAAATTTTTAAATAAAAAAGCTTTTCGTAATCTTTAACTTTTCAGATGTAGGAAAAGGAAGTTATTTTCGGCTGTGGCATAAGTAGTTGTTTAGTTCTATATTTATGGAAAAAAATCAAGGATCATAATGGACAAAAAAGTGGCGACAAATAAGAACTGAAAGCACTACTTAAAGAAAAAAAAATATCAGTGACTAATAAATAGTAACATTGATTGATTAATGGATAATCATTTATTAGCTTTACCTGTTTAATTAGTAATGAATTTAAATTATAAAATTCTTAAAGTAAATTAAAATTTTAGAACAAATTGGACCAACGAAGAACATATTTGATTTAATTAAGACTATGTTTTTAGATTGAATCGACATTACCTACCCAGAAAGTATAATTCACGTACAATATGTTTATTGCGAAAATTTTAGTTAAAAAACGTGTAAAACACAAAATAATTTCTGTTTAAATTTTCGGAACAATTATATCAATAATTTTCCGCATAATTTTCATATGTGTAAAACGACTCTTTCCTAATAAATATCTCATTACCAGTAAGTGTAAATAATAAAAAATTAGTTTTGACAAATACAAAATAAATAACTTGTAAATAAAAAATATTTTGATTTTTTCTGGATTAGTTTTATTATATTTTGGCATCTGACTTTTACCCATAATGGCATAATACATGGGTCTGATAATATGAAATACAGTCGAACGTGTTTTTTAGAAAGAAGTTTCTATTTTGTTATTTCTGTGAACCTTTCATCACAAAACATCAGATAAAGTTACATACTCTGATAGTTAGAATAATATTAAATAATGTATAAAAAATACAAAGATTAAAAATAAAATTATAACTTTTGTCACAAATTTTTACCAACAAATGGGTTTTCTAACTGATAACGATAATAATTTCTTTTAAATAATATCTTTAAAATGCGATTTAAAAAAATAGATAAATATTAATTCGTGATGTTTAAATAAACAAGAGTTGTGCATTTCACCGTGTTCTTTATTATGTTTTTTCTTTATGTTCTGTAAAAACAATTATTTTTTTCACATAAGTCCAAAAGGTTCTAAATATGTAATAACTTAAAAGAGTGTTTATTTGTATTTTTTAAGTGATTCCTATTTCTTTGACTCATTTTTGTGTATTTTTAATTAAATTTTCCTAAAAAAAAAATAGATAGAGCATAAAATATGAATTACTGCTTAAGTATAATTTTTACAAAAATGTCCGCTGTAACTATCCATAGTATGGGCAATGCCAAATTGTGTTTAAAATTGCGATACTGCCTAAATTCTGCTCCATAAGTCAATACAAATGTTTAATTTAAAAATCTTAAAAAGCAAATAAACAAACTTAAGAAAACGAGTTGGTGTAGTGGCAGCGTACCGACCTCTCACCGTGGAGAGACGGGTTCGATTCCCGCACTGTCCACTGAACTTTTTCATAGCTCGTCACCTCACAAATGGCAATGGAAAACCACTGTGTAGTATTTCTGCCTAGTAAACCACCTCACATATGCTTCGGAAGGCACGTTAAGCCGGTGGTCCCGCATATGTGTAAAAGCAGTTGGTACGCATCACAGATATGTGCGAGAGGGCGCCCACACTCTGAATAGAGTATGGCACATTAAGAAGAAGAAAACAGAAAGAATAATAATCTGGTTAAGTAAAATGTATCCGAAATAACATATAAAATTGGACATAAAGCGTCAATTATGTAATTATAAGTGGGAAAATATTTGTCAAGTATATTACAAATTTATATCTATCTCCATCGTCAGCAGTATTTATAGACTAAAAATCGGAAACATGAATTTCCCATTTTTTGTTTTTTTTTTCAAGTTATTCGAATCATTTACAACTTTTATAAAAAATAGAGAGACATATGAAAATTGACATTTTAGATGATCTAAGTACCTATAGAACCATCATTCCCCTGTTTCGTAAGTCATTTTTTTAAGTTAACAAAAAAGTTCAAATCTCTTACTTAAAGTATAAATTGCCTAATGCAAACTGATTTTAAAATAATTTGAGAAATTATAATTTTTAAAAAGTTAGGATTGCCTTCTAACATTCAAAAAGTAGTATCAGCAATCACGATAATCATTATGGATATTTCGGCAAAAAAACTCCCCCCTGCAATGAAAATAACAGGGTTTGTTGACTTTCATTAGCTTCTTTTATTTTAAAGATAATTATTATAAATTTATTTTCAAACAAACTTACGGTTGATATTCTAAATTATCATTCCATGGAAGATCGCTCTGTGAACTCAGTCTTCTTCGATTTCTTGACCATGCTTCCCACTGCTTTCGTAATCTTCTTTCGGAATTCTTTGAATTCAAATGTTTTTTAAGGAACTTTCGCCACTGATTTTGACTGTCCGGCTCGTCACACTCAGAACACGAACTATTCGAACCGACACTACTTTTACGACTTGTCATTGTACTATCACACCAGGAAGATTTTCGACTTTCCGGAGTTGAAGGTGTCGTTGTACCAGATTTTTGACTTTCAAAGCCGGATGATGAGGACTTACGTTCGACTAGACTGCTCTTTCTACTGTCTGTTGGAGAAGAGACCGGAATGTCAACTGAAGAATGCCGCCTGGATGGCACGATCGGATCAGCGAAAGTGCCATCATGGCTATTTTGCTGTTTAAGCCAGCGAATTATGTGCTCGTTTCGATCCTCTTCTAAAGAATCGAGGATGATCTCGTTAAGGTTTTCGTAAATTTTATCTTCTTTAGGAACATACCCCATTTTTCTTACTCTAGGAGGCCGGGATTCTACTGGTACTGTGTTATCGGAAATTTTTTCGATGGCACTAACAATCTCATTGTCCAAGGCGTCCCTACTATACTTGCAATACTTCTTTAAAAGCCTTAAGACAATTTCATCACTTTCCTTAGATATCCTATCAGTCTTTACGGGGTTGTCAGTCTCTGACTTTAATAAATTATTAATAAATAAATTATCTCTATCTATAGAACGAAGTTCCGGCATCGAAGGTCTACGAGGCTGCTCGACTATTTTGTCCTCCGGAATTTGGCCCAAGCTTGTTTTTCTTTCAGACACTAAACTATCAGTCAATTTTATCACATTATTCTCACTAGAAAATTCAAATTTACTTCCATCAAGCTGGTTCTTGAACATAAGTTCTTTGTGTTTCTCTGTAAGTTCTGTGAAGCCATTGTCTTGAAGAATTAGTTGTTTGTTCGCCACCCTTTCCAGGAATTCCGATACGGCTGCCCAGTGGGCCTGCGTAAGAATTCCATGTAATCTTATGGAAGATAATTGTAAGGGGATCCATTTGTTGTCTTTATAACACCAGACAACACCACCTGATAAGTTAACCATTCTTTGAGCCACACATTAAATTCAATTTGATAGTAGCTCTTTGGTATATCTTCATAAAATATAATAGAGCTAGAAATTAAAAACCATACTAAGAAACAATAAGATAATAAATACGTAAATAAACATTCCAAATGTATGTTTTCATAGTTTAAAAAACTACTAGTTTAATTACGAAGGAAATATGTAAAACAGTGCCCAATTTGACTCAGTCACTTTTAAAAAACATACGTTCGGAATTATGAATGACTGTTCCTGTGAATTTTATCTGCTATTTGTAAAAACCTAATAGGTATGCAAATACAAATTTCCCGGTAACAATGACCTTGATAAATATTCGCGGTATAACTCAGCGAAGCCTTTTTTGTTTTGCATGGAGAATATTGAATGTAAATTGTGACACACTGAAGACTTACTATATCTAAAATAAATACTACTAATAAAATGCTTTAGAATTAAAAAATATTATGTACAGGTGGTTCAAAAGATGCACCGCCAAATTTCAGGGGATGATTTTTTATTGAAAAATATAAAAAAGTACCAATAGATGTGGCTCCGAAAATGCATAGTTTCTATGTGCAGGGTGTAAAACTTTTTTTTTTTGTTATTATCCTAAATACCCTGAAGCCTACAATTTTTTTATTTGTCAGTGGCACTTCAGGGAATAAATTATCAAAAATAATTGTGAAAAATGTACGCCACTGACTTTTTTGCAATTTTTATATGTTGTTTTAAATTAAGCAACTAGAAATACAACTTTTTTGTCCCTTGATATTTTCCCATCTTGCTTAGTTTTCGAGAAAATAAAATCAATTTATTGCAAGTCTCTGGACCCCACGAAAAAAAACTTTAAAAAAATAAATTTTAATGTGCAACTAGAGTTAACTAATAAAATACTTGATAACAAAGTTAAATTACAAATTACAATTTATAGCATTGGTGTTCAGCGCTACCCTCGGCCAATGCCAAGTCCGGCTTCCATTTTCACACACTTTTTTATGCAAAATATCATTAAAAGGAATTTCAAATTTAAAAAAAATATTGCTGATGAAGCAGGGTTTCGGCGAGACGGGCGAAACGGTATAGTCAATTATCACACGCATGTATGGAGTGATGAAAATCCCCACGCTTACATGTAGTGCCGCCACCAGAAACAATTTTCTTAAAATGTATGGATGGGTATTGGTCCTTTCTTTTTACCCCTAAGATAAAACGGCCAATTTTACCTAAACTTTCTGCAAAGAGAATTGCCTGTACGATTAGAAGAGATAACTTTAATAGTAAGCAACGATAATTAACCGTGAGAAACCACCTAAATAACAGAGTAGGAAAAATATCACGACACAAAAAAGTTGGCTTTTTAATTGCTTAATCCAAACAAATATAAAAATGGCAAAAAAAAGTTATTGGCTTGTGGCTACCCTTTTTTACAATTATTTTCGACAGGGAATCCCCTGGCATTTTTGGAGCCATAATTATGGAAACTTTTTTTATATTTTTGAATGAGGAATCACCTCCTAAAATTTGGCCGTGCATTTTTCGAACACCCTGTATAGGTAAGTTTAGAATTAGACCCGTTTTACTTTATTTGACTGGGAACAATTAATAAATTTATTAGAAATTGTTATAGTAAAAGAAAACAATAATATTAAAAAATATTACATGCTCGGTAAAAAGAAAAATGACATAAGTCGAAAAATGTAATTTATAAGTCATATGCAAAAAATAAAATAAAATAATGACAGAGAATACTACAGAAAAGTGATAAAACTTAAACAATTATTTCAATTCCACTTTATTAACTTCTTATCCAGTGACGGTCTAATATTCTTTTCCTTCCCCAATGTGATTTTATAGTCGAAGCAACACGAAAAGCGTCATATTAACATACATATTTGACTACTTATGACAATATCCAATGGTATTCATAAAAAGGATTTTAATAAAAAATGATCCTATTTGTGTATTTTCAGGAAACGTGATATGAGACAAAAAAAAACATGAACCTTTGTTTTTCCTTTAGTTTAAAATCAAATGCTTTAAAAATCATAATACGCTATTTAGGAAAGGGACTTCTCATTTGGGGTAAAACAATATTATATGGATACTTAATTTTATTACTACTTACGTAGTAACACCTTGAACATCTCAGCTTTTTTTTGTTGGCCATTTACACAAATGTAAGTTTTTTGAGCCATTTTACTTTTTTTTTTGGGTAAAGATCTATGTCAAAGAAGGGGAAATAATTTAAACAATTAAAAAATAAAACTACACAGGGTAAGTCAAAGAACATGTTATTTAAATGGGAGATTTTTTCTTCAAAAATAATACAAAAGTGATATATAAACGTAGGTCCATAACGACCCCATTTTTAAGATGGAAAGTGCGAAAAAAAGTTATCAGATTTGGGATTTTCCATTTATTTCCAAAAAAACCTAAATTAAACTTGGCACAGTTAAAACATAGAATAAAATACACCATCTGATGATAAACTTTTGTTACTGTTATGGACCAGTGGCGTAGCTTTAGGCCATTATATTCATTTATTTACCATTATTACGTCGTAACTTTTTTGGTATTGATATTACTGATGATTTGGTATATGATACACCTATTTTCTGCTTATAGTTTTAGACAAAAAATGTGATCATGAATTAACTCGATAAACTTATCGGTCATAGAAATATTCTAATTTTAAACTTGCGTGGTACGGAAAGGGTGTTATTTAAAATTGATAAGAATTGTAATATTTACAAAAAATTCATGGAAGGCCAGTCAAATGTATGTATTTGGGCAAGGGGTGGATAATCTTTTTAAAAAATAACTATTGTCTTAAATTTTAAATGTTACTCTTGCCGTGCTATGCAATTTTAAAATTAGAATATCTCGGAAGCCGTTAGTTTATCGAGTCAATTCAGGAGTACCTTTTTATAAAGAACTAAGCTGAAAATAAGTATTATGTAACAAATTATCAGTATAACATATACCAAAAAATGTATGACAAAATAGTAGTAATTTTTTTTTTAAATCGCGACGCATGCCACTGGCACATAAGAGTAACACAAATTAATCATCGGAAGGTGTATTTCAGTCAATGCTCTAACGGTATCAGGTTTTATTCAAACTGAAAAACCCGATTTTCATTTTATCTTAAAAATGAGGCCGCATTGGACCTATGTTTATATAACATTTTTTTTTCTCAATTTTGTTCAAGGAATATCCCATTAAGCGATAACATATATTTTTTGAAACACCGTGTATACAGAAAAGATAAATTTGTATTAGAGCACAATTTTTACTTATGTATACCTTTTGGAAAGTGGTATATTGCTAAATAATAACCTTTAAAAAGTCAAGTAGCTTGTGACGACAAAATGAACGTGATTCAATAAATTAGCTACAATTTCTCTTTATTCAAATTATTTACTTTATTAGCAATTTTTGTATGTTAAATAATAGCCTATAGAATCAGTGAATCATGGCAGTGCTTATTTTTTATTGACAGTGTTAATACACCATTATTAACATAATTTTTAAGTTTTGTTAACACTTAGTTTTCGATTTGTTGTAATTAATACATAAAATAACACAGGCCCACAAAAAAATAAAAGTGGTGTATGCTGGGTGTCGGACTAAGATTTTTTGGCGTATTTTTTCCGCTAAACACGAATATGAAGTCAAAATTGGAGGTCAAACAGCAAAAAATCGAGAACGTAATTTCAGATAATAACGTTTTTTAAATTTCAAACGCTAATATCTTATAAACTATAAAAGATACATATTTACAATACAACTTTATACGACATAAACTATGTATATTTATAAAACCTTTATTTTAGGTTATATAACCTTTTTGTCTAAATGCAATATTTCTCGAGTTATAATCAAAAAACCAAAATTTGAAAATTATTTTTTTTTAATTTGTTTTTTTTTTCAAATTTTGAGTTATTTGGGATTTAAATAAATAAAATAAATAATTTATTAAAAAAAAAAGCAAAAATCATATTAATATTTTTTTTTATTTTGGACTGAAATTTTTGTCAAAATAACATTTGCGTTTATATCTTCTTTATTGTTTATCTTATCAAAAATGTTTATATAACTTTTTATATACACAATTTAGAAAGCTCTATTTTTTGTTTTATAAATTTTTTTTGTATCTCTTATAGTTTATATAGTCATAGTCCAAACATTCCCTGGTAGCAGGTTTCTGCCGGTAAATATACCGTGTCGGTTTTTTGAGGTTTTCTCGATTTTTTGCTGTTTGACCCCCAATTTTGATTTCAGATTCGTGCTCAGCGGAAAAAATACGCCAAAAAATCTTAGTCCGACACCCAGCACACACCAGTTTTATTTTTTGTGGGTCTGTGTAATTAATTAAACATACAAGAGAAAAAATGCAAAAAAAGTAACATATTTTTGGTGTTCACCAAATAATTTACTGATTTATTAGTTTTATACCAATACTTAGGTTTATCTTTAAAAAAAAACACAAAGTAAAATATTTAGTAAAAAATTAAAATCATTTTTTTTTTGTAGATAGGATTAATAAACACGCGGTCAATAATGACGAGTTTTGATACCCTATGTTTATTCTGGCCTCTTAACCTGGTAGGTCTTTATTGCAAAAAAAATAAGCCCACCAGAGCCAATCCCCGAATGGAAAATGTAACAATTTACATACAATACGCATACATTACGCTCGCAAATGTTTATAGGTATGATTCATTTTTCGCGATATCAATTTTATTGGGGATATAATGGCCATTAATTAACACATATGGTGTTGATGACCATAAAACAATAATAAAAAGTTTAGAAAAGGTATGGTTAAATGAATTTGCGAACTATGATGTAGGTCTTTAAATTCAAATAATGAATCTTAAATATTGCGATTTATTTTTTGTTTTTGTTAGTCCAAAATGAATAGGATCGTTGTCTTCGTCATAGGATATTAATTAAATAAATTTGCTACTATTACTACTACTAGAACAAACTGGTAAAATAAATTGATTTAAATTTTCTCGTCATCAAATTCTTTACCAAGCAATATTTTACCTATGGAAAAAAAATAGAATGTTTGGTAAATGTGTGTACAATTCGTTTTTACCCATTTGCCATAGATCTTAATAAATCAATTATCTTAATCAATGTTAATGTTATTAAAGTTACACGTTAAAGTTAAAATAAAATTAATGAGTTTAATAAATTATAATTTGTTTATGTTAAAATGCTGTTTATGCATAAAACAATACTGGTTTTTTATTAAATAATAGCAGTCTGAAATCATGTAATATGATATTTATATAAATATCTTGATATTTTAAAAACCTGCATATATTAGATCTCTGATATTTATAAAACATTGTTTCCATTTATAACATTTAATTTTTTGTTATACGTCTTTTTATAAAAAAACAACAGATAGGATTATTTTTTATAAAAAGAGTGAAAAAGAATTATAAGTATATAAAATAATATGCAAATATATGCCAAAAATCCAAAAACTTACTAATATTTGACATTCGGTTTTATACAGCCATCACAATCTAGACTAAAAACTTTATTTTTTGGAGTCCTCCACCGATGGTAATTTTTTGGTCAAAGCAGAATATTTGATTAACTTACGAGTCTTAGTTCAGAACTGACTAAAAACATAAAATTGATGATAATTTGGCACAAATAATTAATATAAATAAGTTGCCCCGTATTGTTGTAGAAATATATGTCATTTTATTGATATGGCTTATACCATCAAGACTGAGACTGTATAAGTCTTCCATTTGGCAACCCGAAGAATATTTTGTGTTAAGTAAGACGATTAATGAAAATTGTTTTTGTTATATTATTGTTAAATACAAGTTCAGTATTAGCTTAATAATTAAGATTTTTTTTTATCTTGGGACAGTCCAAGAAGGATAATGCCTAAGTACTAACGTAGCGTGGGTTTATGAAGTGTGGTAATAAGGAGTTTATTCACACGACATTTAAATATTTGGAGGTTTCGGGGAAAATAAAAAACTTCTGTCGGTAGCAGGTTTTATAGTCTGGACACTCTAGGGATAAGAGAACAAACAAAGTGGGAAGTTCGGTGCCTTTCAAGTTGGACTGTAAAAGGATGCATAAAAGTGGCACTACGTGTTGGTCTGTTGGGAGCTGCTAAAGGAGGAATTATACTGGTCAACTCTTCGAAGCAGAAGCCGTGAAAATACCTATCAATGAGTGACAAATCCCCTACAGCTCGTCGGTGGGCAAGAGAAGGAAGCTTTTCTGTAAGTGTGGGATCATTAAAGACCAACAGCTCTTCTATGAATTGAGTCAAGAATGTTAAGTGTTGTAGGAGACGCCATTCCCCAGACGTGAGAACAATATTCTAAAGAGGGTCTGATCTGGGATACATTCAGAGTATACAGATTAGAAGAAGAGGAATACTTTCTGGCTTGAAAGATGAATTCAAGCTTTTTTAAAATTGCTGAGGCTATGGATGTAATGTGTTTGTGCCAGTTAAGGTTATTCTCAAAAGTAACACCTACAAAATTAAACGATTTTTTGTTCTGCAGAACTTGGCCGCTCACATGTAAAGGACGAGCATTGGCCGACTTTTTTCGCGACAGTGAACATGACTGTGTTTCGGAGGCATTAAACTGGACAAGATTTTTGGCGCCCCAATCCAAGATTACTTTAAGGTATTGTGCAAGAGATATCTGCATTGACCCGCGCTTGTTTTTCAAATCAGACTTACAGGGTAGCTTTAGAAATTGAATATTAGAGTGGAGGGTACTATCGTCAGCAAAACTATGAATAGGATTGTGGAAGAGAAAAGATGGTTCATGTGAAGAAGAAACTCAGTTGGTGCAAGTACTGAGCCCTAGGGCACCCCAGCATTAATTGGATAGAAGCAAGAAGAATGACCATCTACAATAACTGATATTCGTCGATTAGAAAGGAAACTGGAAAGCCAAAAACAAAGCTTAGGTGTGGAAGACCTTAGGAAGGAAGTTTGTTAAGCCCATCATGCCATACCTGATCAAAAGCTTTAGATATGTCAAGAGCAACGATCTGGGATTCACCAAGAAACTCAAGGGACTTGTTCCAGTTGTGTGAGACAAAGGAAAGAAGATCAGCTGTGAATCTTCTGTGACGGAATCCATACTGTCTGTCATGTAAATTTTTTTATTTTTACAAATATGTCAAGATTTGGGAATTAATGCATTTTTCCAATACTTTGCAAACAACAGAAAAAAGAGATATAGTTAGAAGGGAGAGTTTTCCATCCTTTTTTGGAAACAGGTTGCACACGTGCAGCTTTCCAGCTCTACGGAAAAATGCCCGTGTCATAAGAAAGTCGAAAGAGGCGAGTTAAGATGGGTGCAAGCTCAGGGGCACAATTTTTCAAGACGATTGCGATTGCTGGTATACCATCCAGCCCAAACGATTTTTTGGTATTAAGAGAAGAATTAAGATACGCTTAATCTGTTTGACTTTAAAAATAATATCGGACATTTTATAAGGAACAGGGGCAACTGTTGGAAAAAGCTGACGTTAATAAGAAGAAAAATGCGCAAAAATGTGTGGAATAGACCGTTGGTCTTACGTATCGGCAGGAGTTAATCGTAATAATTTGTTCGTTTCTTCGTTTTCGGCGCTTGAATATAAGACTAAGACTTTGGCCAGAGTTTCGACTTTTTTTTGGCCGAAGCCGATTGTATTGCCGAAGTTGCCTGTTGACCGTAGCCAAACCTTCGGTGGGACACTAATAACAACTCTCAAAAATTTATCCCCCTAAAGCCCCAATCAAAAACCCCCAAAATCCCCTAAAAATTTTTATTGTTTATAAAATAAATAATTTAATACTTATTATTATTTTTAAATATCGTATATTAAAACATTCAGTGTCGGAGGTCGGAGGTTTTATCTTTACTTTTAAGTATTTTGTTAAGTTTGGTGTTGTGTGATTTTCAATGAGTTTTTGGTTTTCTACCTTGTACATAGATTTTGTACAAATTGTAAAATTTTGTGTCTATTACCTTTTAAAGTAAGTTTTAGTTATACAGGGTGACCAAAAAATGAATATAATTGGCTAGATTGGATCATCCCAGGGCCTATACTATTACACCTTTATTTTGCTTAATTTAACGTTTGAAAAAATAAATATTTGAAGTTATAAAAATCCCTAAGAAAAACCCTAAAAATATAGCACCCCTAAAAAAATCCCATCCCACTTTTTTCCCCCTAGATTTGGGGGGATAACTTCTAAGTTTGCAACCCTGAGCAACATTGCCTGGTACCTCTCCCTCCCCTTCTTCTCCAAAAAATACTTGACAATATGATGCAAGTGAGTATTCATGTAAGTTTATTTTTCAGTTCAATTAAAATCGATTCGGGATGATCTAATTTCGCCTAACAAAAATGAATTGTGTAAACGAGTTTTTCTTTAACCAAATATTTTAAATTTGTTATTTATTGCATTAACTTTGCCAAATATTAAAGTTTTTATATTGAAAGCTATAAGACATCTTATATTTTACTTAGTTTTTTTTTCAAGACGGGTACACCTATATTTATGAAGCTTAAGTGATTTTAAATTACATAAAATTTTATGTTGTAGCGTCTTATAAGATCTTAAAGGTTCTTCAGTGTCTAGAAGAAGCAACGGGACTTTACATTTAATCTCAATAACTACGTTTGATGCCAAGCAAGTAGGAATTTGTTACAAAAACAGCAGAAAAAAAAACATACAGCTAAGTATTATTCCTCGGGTTACTTAGCAGGTTTGTAATTGGATGATTATTGTCGTTATCGATATACCTATCCGGTTCAACAACTACTTGGAACATGTTGATTGATAGGTAACACAATTCACATTCTAAACCTAGAAGATTTATATTTATAGAGAGGTTTAAAAATAACCGATCAGGTAAAAATACATAAATAATGAAACCGGTAACTTTATATTTTTTCCTAGTTTTCGGTTGGAGTTAATCGATTACATAAAAAGAGGTCAAGAATACATATTCTGCGGGGTTACCTCCTGGGACCCTAACAGAAACCGGTTATATCGATTAAAACATTATCGAATGTAGATAAGATGTAAAAATGGATTTGCAACTAATATGTCACTGAACTATGACTCTACAGGACGACTGGCAATTCTACAGGATACGAGATGGTATTAAAAATTTTGGAAAATCATACAAGATCAAAGAAAAGAGAATTAAAAAGTTTTCATTTACTAAAAAGTTAATAAATATTACCTATTCTTTGCATAAAAAGGTTACAAAAAAAAGTATTGCTCTTAATTTTCGACAAAATTTTAGATACATACTGTATCTAAATGATGAACATAAAAGGCAAAAGCAATATATCTTTTTTTATAATTATTACTACTATTTTTTTTGCAAGCACCAATTTATTTAAACAATAAATGTACAAAAATATATCATTTGTTTACCTGTTTTATAATATTTTTTAATGTTTATAATAATTACTCTAAAAGTTGTGGTGGATTAAAATTTTTGGTAACATGAGACTGGAAAACAATGAGAGTAAATAAACTACAAAGAAATATGTTTATATTAATAAAATAAATAATAGTAAAAGTGAATTAATGGTTGTTTACAAACCGTCAGAATAACATTCCGTTTCTAATTTAATGTTTGGTGTATAATTAAATTAAAAAGAACAAAAATAATGTTTAACAATTTAAAATAAAGGTACCAGGCTACCTTAGAAGAATGAAAAACGCTATTTTTTTTTATTTAACTAAACAATACTACACTAGAAAAAATTACTATGAAATATTCATATTAAAAATGTGCTTATTTAAAAATAAAATTTTGAAAGATTTAAAAAAAATGACCAACAAATCAATCTTAATTTTTAAGGTGTTAATTCGCCAGCAGTAATTAGCATATTATAATTTTTAAATTATATTAATTAGTAGCATTTCGCCCGCGTGAACTACATAATTTTGGCTGTTTAAATCCTTGCCCGTTCTCGAGAGATATTGCCACCCCTCCTCCCACTCCTCCACCCCACATAACATCACGCTCCCCGAGCTCCCTCTTCCGCCACACACCGCGGCGTAGCGCGAATCGTTTTTTATTTTATTGTGTTTTATTTTTTAATACTTTCTAATATGAATGGCGTTTGTAAATAAGTTAGTACGAATGTCTCATACGAACATCCATCCCCCCTTTAAAGGTTTTAAAATTTCTGGGTTATCAGAAACCTAGTTACCAACTTCAACAAATATTTAGGGTGGTTCGCTTTAAAATAAAAGCACTGTGTATATACAAGGTCGTCTTTAACCTATTGGGGGCCCTGTGATTATGATGACGGAGGACTGTTTTATTCAAATCCCCCACGATAAACACGAACTTACGGTCAGACATTGGAAAAGGACGTAACGCGTAACTAAAGTCGATAAAATCTGTTGCGAGCTTGAAGTGAATTTAAACATTTCTAAATAAAATTGCCTTTAAGTTCTATATTTATAATAAAAAATGGGCATAAAAATAAATAGATTACTAGATTTGGCTTTAAAAAATAAATAATTTAAAGATAATTTTGCTACATAAACCATTTTTTATTTATTTTTATTTGGTTAAATACGTTTCGCATTGCTACATTTCGCCCGCAAAGAATTTCGCAGGCGGAATATGGCAATGCCGCTTCAACGTGCGTAGGAATTTTACAACCGGTCCGTTGATAAATGGAATGAACCTGATTAGGTGTAGTGCGACGTTGCCCTGAATTTGTTTAAGTGTTTTGTGGTGTTTTTATTCTGTTAAAACTATTTACAAACTTATATTAAAAACTCTAAAATGGTGCGTGAATGTGTTTTGTATAAAAAATTAGACTTTACACGAAGATGTGTCTTTTCATAGGTAAGTTAGGTTCTGTTTGCTAGGCGATGTTTTTACCAAGGTCAGTGGCGTAGATTTACAATAGCCTGAAGGAAAGTAACTAGACCAAAGGTTATTTATGCATTGTACTTGTTTTATTATTTTTATTAAAATATTATCGAATTTATTAGGTTGTGAGTAGGTTTATAATATTGTGGGAAAAATTATACATTATACAAAAGGATCTTCTAATATTTTAGGTTTCCCACAGATCCAATAACAAGAAACATTTGGTTTTCTCTTGTGGGAATTGAAGAGGGACAACATTTACCAAAGCACCCTGTGCTATGCTCAGAACCATTTTGATCCACGTTATTTAAAAGAGATATGGGAGATTTTGATTAAGGCAAACAATAGCAAATATTTAAGCAGCCTGGAGCCATCCCAAAAATTTTACATCATATGATTTGACAATCAATCTGTTGATGGAAGGTAATTATTATAGACTAATACGAAATTCGGAATTATGCAAAATTATTGTTAACGTTGACTTTATTTTATATTTACGAATCTTCGTAAACTTTGGTTCTTGATTTAAAAACACATCATTTTTTGGTGTAGGTCTATCTAATAACGTTTGAGCTTTTATGTTTAAAACAAGTACATCTTTTCCCTTTGACCTCTTCATTTTTTAACTTAATTAAAATAACTGTATTTTTAGCTCTGACTCCACTTTGAGACTCCCCCTAGGAAAGTGAAAAGGGTATGTAATTAATATGGTCTTACAAAATTAGCAAAAGTTTTCCCTAAAGGTTTTCACGTATTTATTTTTTTAATTTAATTAACTTTTAGGGATGAAAGACATAATCCATGGAATAATTGGGTGTATGATTTATCGAAAAATCATTGACCTCAGCGAGCGCTGCAATCAATTTAGCTGTCCCCAAAATATATTTTGCAACATGCCAATACAATTTTTCGAAATTTTGAAAGATAATGCTTCATTTTGCGATTTTCAATGCCATTACAAAAAAAAAAAATTTGACAGCTAAAAAAAGTCACGTGATCATCCTTATACAGGGTACCACAGATTCAAGTACATGCATGGGGATCTTGGAAAACGGAAGAGATACAAAGTCGGTTAAATTATTGAAAAGTTGCGCAATTAGGTGCCTAACAACATGCCGTTTAGAAAGTTGTAAAATTCCGAGTACTTCCGGAGATATCCGGAAAAAACCGAAATTTGCCCATTTCGTTTTTATTTTTTTTTCTGACGTTATTTAAAGAGATATGGAAAAATAAAAGACAATTTTTCATGGCCACTCTACAAAACACCGTTGAGAGATTTTGGTACGACGTTTCGTTTTCGTTAAACCATCATCAACTTTATTTTTAAATACGGCACTCAATTGTTCATTGCATTTTTTTGAAGCAGTTATAATCCCAATTACAATGATGTATAACACTTAATATTTTTCTGTTAAATAAATATATTTTTCATAGAAGAAGACAATGAGTTAGACAAGGAACGCACAACATTTCTTATAGGGGCGTTTCATCCGTTTGTTAAAAAATATTAAGTGTTATACATTTTTTTTATTTTATTGGAATAATCGAGGGGGAAACCAATTCTGGTTCAAAAAAATGAAATAAAAAAACCAGGTCCGTATTTAAAAAAATAAAGTTGATGATGATTTGAACGAAAACGAAACGTCGTGCAAAAAATCTCTTAACTCTGTTTTGTAGAGCTTAAAAAAGTGACCACGAGAAAGTATCTTTTGTTTTTACTTTGTTTTACATATCTCTTTAAATAACGTCAGTCAGAAAAAAAATAAAAACGAAATCGGCAAATTTCGCAAATTTTTTTTCGAATATCTCCGAAAGTACTCGGAATTATGCAACCTTTTGTAGTGGATATGGTTAGTTACGTAAATACACAACTTTGCCATAATTTAAACGACTTCATATCTCTTACGGTATCCCCATGCATGCACTCGAATCTGTGGCACCCTGTATACATTATTTGGCATTATTTTTCAAACAAAACTTTTGGCAAAAAAAAATTACCCGAATTAATTGGGGAAAAATTTTCCCATTTGATGCGGACTTTATGGACACTGTATATTATCTTAGGAATAAGTAGATAATTTTTTATTTTGCCTTATATCTAATATTTTATGTTATTTTTTGTGTACCATATATAATAAAAAGTATCCCCAGTTTTTGTCTTTTTTTATTAATTTGTGGCCCACATTATTCTTAATTTATAGGAGAAAAGTAATTTTGTTTAAATAACCAATGTACCAAAAATATTTTATGTTTTTTTAGAATAAAATATTTTATAACTATTTATGTTGCTAATCAATATTTTTTAATAAACTAAAATTTAAAGGATCACCATAATTAGAACGATTTAAAAATTAATATTTTTAATAAATTTATATCTAATCGAAACTTCTAACATAAACCATACGCCACTGGTCGAAACTGCAAGGCTCCGTACAATGTTGCCTTGATCAGTCCTCATTTATCTTCTATCCTTTTTCCCCTTATATGATTTTATTGATAATGTCTGGGACAAAACAAAGTGTCACTACTTATGAATGAAATGTTAAGTCTTTTCTTTCTTTCGTCTGAGGTTTTATTAATGCAGGCAAAAATAATACATAAGTGGGTTCGCTTTTAAGTGTAGGTTTGCTTTGTTTAATCTTATCATAAAAAACAAATATTCTACCATCTGCAATATCGATTATACGATAGCTGCACTAAAAAAATGCTAAGGAACATCTCATGTCAGGTATTAATGAGAATTACAAACAAAATAAAAAGATTAATATGCGGATGCCTCTGATGAATCGATTTCCTTTTTTACACTAAAATATGCCCTTCTTTAAACACTAGTGGTGGATTTTCGTAAAGGCTGAGTAGGCTTAAGCCTAGGGCGGCAAATATTATGGGCGGCAAATTTACGATTAATTATTAAAAAAATGCAATAGCAAATTTTAATGATATAGATAATGATTTTGAAAAAAAAAAGTTCGAAGAAAAATGTTAGTATAAGGTTTTGTCTATAGTTAAATAATACATAGTTCAAAAAAAGACTTGTTTGTTTTAAATATTTAACATTAATTAGATTAATCCTGTATAATAAAGGAAAACTGACAGCTTTGATGATGACAGCTTTTTCAAAAAGAATTGTATTTGTAACATACATTTTTTTGACAAAAAATGTAGATGAGTTTTAAAATAAAACAAATAAGACCTAGTAAGTAAATTTGCGATATATTTTAGAAACTAGAAAAAGGTAATAGTACCTACCTAAAATGTCAAAAACCTAAAAAGTCAATATTCTTTCAAAGTTTAGCGTTTATTACTACTTTAAAAACATGGTAAAAGTGAAATATACAGGGTGTGTTCTAAGTAACTTAAAACATTTGAGAAGGTGATTCTTCAAGTCTTTTCATGAAAAAAAGTTCATATTAGCATAATAATATGTCCAAAAATTTGTCCTTTCCATAATACACGGTGTTTTACTTTTCGATTTGTTCTAATTATCGGAAAATCAAAAATGTTTTATTTTTAAACTTTTTTTGTGTCCAGTGTTTATTAGTTTTAACATGTTAATAATTGTTGTTTATTATGTTACTAATTATTCTTGAAACAAGATATGTGTACATTCTCAAATACTGAACAGAGCTGGCGCGGATCCCTTAAAAAAGGAATCGATTCAAGGATCCGGATCATCTTTAGTTTTTATACTTACAAATGGTAACTACGATACGAAGAATACGACATAATCCAGATGATTAATTAAGCGTCAGAGATTTTAGCACGGAGCCCGAGCCGCGATAAATAATTTTAGCCTCATTTTGAAGAGCTCTGTAACTTTTAGCCAAATTAGTTTTTGGTAAATATTCTTCAAATTTGAATAGGTTTTTTCTGACATCAAAATGAATCCACCCTTAAATCGAACTGTAATTCAAAACTTGGATCCTAAACTTTTATAATGTTTTTATATGTGATTCTTGAGATAACCTAAAGCGACTTATAAATGGGACATCTTGTAATTATAAATTTACAGGAAGTTTCACCAGTACCGTTTAATAATTCCTTTGCTTGAGAAGTATAAAAATGTATTAAAATTTTCAATTTTTTTTGGATGACTCCCTGAACAGAAATTAACAACCTATTATCAGTTCTGATAGTTTCTATAACACTTTAAATTTGTTTAAAAATGTTATTTTAATTATAATATTTATATAAGTATTACACTGAACTGATGATGACACATTGATTTAAAATCCAATTAAGTCACCACACGGGAAAATTTAAGTAAACTGCGGCTAAAAATTATTCATGGAAAAATATAAGAATTTACACATTTTAATATTTTTTAATAGTAGGTATGCATGGCTAATTACATTTTTTACATAATCTAGCTATTAGTTTGTCACCCGAAAAATTTGTGTTGATATATGACTATCAATATTTTTTGTTTTTATTATGACTTTTTTATTACACAAAGGGTAACTATATTTTTTTTGAGAAAGTTACTAATCCAGAAAATTAGTGCAATTATGTTCTTGTAAATTATAAGTTAATTCCCAGCGCAATTTTAATTTTTGACTAATATATCTGCTGTATTTGATATCTGAGCCAGTAAAGCTTTTCTTGAGCCTAACTATTTATCTTTTAAAACCAAAAAACCAACATTTTTTTAAAAACTTTTGGACAGTCCACGGAGGTTTAAAGCATTAATACTAACGTATTGTGGGTGTCTTAAGTAAAATAATTTATTAACACGGGACTTACAAATTTGAAGGGAAGGAAAGACCTCTACAGACAAAATAGTCCACAGACTAAATACATTAAAAGTAAGGTAACAAAAGAGTGATGAATGAGGGTGGCACGAGGTGTTATTCTATTGGGAGGTACCAGACAAGCAACCGCACTGGCCATGTGCTTGAAACAACAGCCGTAAAAATATCTATAAAAGAGCGATATATACCCTACAGCTCGTCGGTAAGCAACAGAAAAAAGCTTTCTTGCAAGAGTGGGGTAATTAATAAGGCCAAAGGCTCTTCTGTAAATAGAATCAAAAACACTAAGTGTTGTGGTTAGAAGCCATTCCCTAGACATGGAAACAGTATTCCGAAGAGGGTCTAACTAGGGATATATACAAAGTTTACTTATTAGAAGGAAAGAAATATTCTAGCTTAAAAAAGCTAGCTCTATGCAGCTTTTAAAGCTGCAGGGGCTATGGATATAATGTGTTTACGCCAGTTAAGGTAACTGGGTGATTTTTTAAATTAGAAGCGTTTTTTCATTCGCCCCCCGTAAAAAAAAACAAATAAATTTGTTCTGCAGTAGTTAATCCTCCGATCTACTAAAGGAACTAAAATAATTAAAGAAAAGTGCATTTATGTAAGAAAAACATTTTTTTTTTGAAGCAAAAATCGTCATTCTGATAATGGTCCGGTTTATCGGTTTTTTGAATGTTGAAGCAAATATTTTAAGATAAAATTGTTCTTGAAAGTTATCATGCTCCTATAGTAGGGGAGCCAAGCGGGGATTTTGGGATTTACTCAAGCGCGTCAGAATAAAATAAGGGGGGAAACCTTGCTGCATTTTGAGCTTTGAATTCATTAGGGCATAGCTGTTGTAAGCAGTATTTAATTTAAATATTTAAGATTTAGTACATATTCTAGGTAAGTTAATTAAAACTAAACATGTATTGGTATTAAATATTTATTAATTTAATCTTAAATTAATTTTTGGTAACACATCTAAGTTTATAAAGCATTTTTTTATTATTGTTTTTGTATGTTGTGACAGTAAATTAAAGAAATGGCGTGTTTTCTAAAAATACGTTTTTCTGTGACAGATTAAAAAAAAAATCTCGCATATAAAACATCTTATAATTATTTAAACAAACAAAAACTTATTCCGTGTTCTTTAAGATATCCTTAATATAACCTTTTAATAAAAAGTGGTTATTTCAAACAATATATTTTTTAATATGTTCTACATAATGGGCGGATTCAAGTGTTTGAAAAAGTTTTGACGGGTATACCCGGCAGAAAAGATTTTATACAATGGGACCGTTTCTTGGCTCCTGGTCCCTAGGTTTAGCTACTAAATGTGATCAAACCTATTTACCCCCCTATAAACCTAGCAAAACGCCCTAAACGGAAAAAAGAAACAACCCAAAGTACAAAATCGAGAAACTAGAAGCCGTCGTATTGTATAAAAAAATCATATGAATTCCGAAGATAAAATTAATTTTCGATCGGTAAAGTAGTTAAGTATTTCTAAGTATGTTTCTAAAAAAAAAGAAAAGCAACAACTATACTTAAAATTGGTTAGTAATATACTGTCTTTATGCTACCGTATATAATTGAAGAAAGGATATATTTAAGGATGCATTCGGTGTTTGTAGTACGAATTTGGAAAGCATGGTTAAAGGAAAATAATTATCCTCTCAATAAAAATTTTGTTTCAGTAAACTGTTACTTATGCAAAGAAATAAACGCACACTCATTAGTAAAACTTGTTAGACTTTATAGAGATGCTCCCAACTTAGAAGAAAGTAGTTTTGTTCCTTGGCTGTACAAGAGCCAACCTCGTGAGCAAACATTCCGCTCAGCTCATTTACTAAAGACTATATTATACTCCACTGTTGTGAATTTTAGTACGCTAAATAACAGGCTAACAAGGATTTATAATTTGCAGTACATTTTAAATGACGTATCAGATGAATTTATATTTCCACGAGAACAATCCACTTCAAGAATAGGTGATACAACTCGTGTGCATCCGTATCTCGGAACACATGATTTTAAACCTATGAATGATAAATTTATTGAAAATATTTTTAATCGTGCTTTAAACAATGCAAAAGGTATTGCTGGGAATGCGAATTCTGTCAAAAATAATAAATTTTACAAAGATATTATATTCAATTCCCCAACTTCGTTAGATCTTGATATAGACATTACTGAAGAAAGTGACCTTTCTGGCAATGACGATATATGTGCAAGCTCTGAAGTAGACAATTTAAATGGCCTTTCAAAACTAACAAAGAAATAAAGCAATAAATTTAAAAAATTAATTTATTTTTAAATACTTCGGAAGTAACAAAAAAAAATCTAATTTTTTAAATATACAAATAAACGGAGTACAAAAATTAGTAAAAAAATCTACCTTTTCTTTTGTTTTTATAAGAAATATAAAAAAAGTAAATTCCTTTGATAGGTTACTTAGGTTAAAAACTTAGTATTTAGATAATTGCAACGCATGCTTACAGCCCACCAAAAAAAAAGTTGAAGGCCTGAAATACTTTTACCATGATCTTAATGTTTTTGGGGGTCGCTGCATTCCGAGTTTCCTTAGGTTCAGTTTGACCCCATCAGGTCAGGGTCAAGCGGGGGCATTTCATGGTAAATTGACCAAAATTTGATGGTGTCAAACTGATCACGGATTTGGATTTAGGGAACTCAAAAAATATAAGTACACATTCTTCAACTTTGGTTTTCGATTAATTTTGCAGATTTGACCTTAAATGTTCCGAAAGGACTTGAAAATGGTATCTTTATGTTTTTGAGGTCACTGAATCCGGAATAGCGAGTCAGTTTGACCCCATCAGAGTCGATGGCAAATAAAATTTGAAGAGTGTATATTTTAATTTTAAGGTCGCTGAATATGAATCAGTCTGACCTTATTGGGTAACGCTCACGAGATATTTCAAGGTTAAATCTGCCAGACTTGACCACGGATTCATACTCAGCGACCTCAAAAACGTAAAGATGTTATGGTCAAGTCTTTCGAACCTTTTTTTTATTGGGCTGCGTAATTTTGCAAATTTGATCTTGACACGCGCTTGACCCTGATCTGATAGGGTCAAACTGACCCCGGATTCGGGTTCAGCGACCCCAAAAACATGAAGATACCATGGTCAAGTCTTTTGGACTTTTAACTTTAACTTTTTTTGTGGGTTAAGTAATTAAATCAAAAAAAAAAATGAAATAGTGTACTTTTATTGTGGTATCGAAAAGAATTATTTTCTATTTGTTTTTTTAAGGTCAAATGTAATTAAGTAGATTGCCGTAATTTAAATATGCCTAATGAAGTCTAATAATACCTAGGATTATAGGGAAGCATAATATATTTTAACTCGATTTTTATAAATTTTAAAATTCATATGGCGAATGTCTTAAATATGCCTGGGGTATCTGGGAAGTCTATAGGATATCTTATATTATACTAGGAAATCTTGGGAAGTCTTAAGAAGTCTTGGGAAGTCTTAGGATATCTTTGGAAATTGTGGGAAATCTTCGGAAGTCTTAGGAAATCTTTGGAATCTTTGGGATGTCTCGATTTTTTCGGGGAAGTCTTGAGTATTTTGGGAAGTCCCTGAAATCTTTGGTACACCCTGATGACTAGTGGTTTACCCTCGGGATTTACTCAAGCGCGTCAGAATAAAATAAGGGGGGAAACCTTGCACCCTGTTGAGTACCTCCACCATACATGAGCCCTTTATATAGGGTCGGGTGTCTAGGGCAGCTAATTAAGGCAAGGTTGGGTTAATCACTCATTTCAGACTTAAAATATACATATACATATCCAAGAGACGACTCGTTTTTCGATTACAAAGAAATTTACTAAAAATGCACATGTATTTAAGCAATTTAGGTTTAATTTATTTTAAAAATAGTGTGGCGTGTGCCAGTTCTTCTTCCTGTTTAGTGGTTCTAATATTTGAACAGTAAAAAGTGACTAATTTAAAATCTTTGTTTAGTTGAATACTTTTTCTCTGTACAATTTTTCTGATCGAATTGCATGTTTTACTTTCAGCCTAGCAACAAGATATGCAGGAGACACCGGTTAAAACCTTTTTTAGTTAATTAAGCACTCATTTAGATGTGTAATGAGTTTGTTCACCTCGGATAAGACAAATATTAATTTTCTATACAACTATACACCTATTGTTAATTCTCGTTACACTTAATTTAAATCGATTGTGGCAGCCAATTTCATTGAAATAAGACTCTTGCGATAACTAACAAAATACGTGTTCAAAATTTTAAACTGAGTGCGCCTGGTGAAAACTACAGTACAGGGTAGAATTTAGGTATCTGTTGGATAAAAATTAAGATAAATTAATTATATAATGCCTAATACGTGACTAAATAGTAACATAAAATGGCAATTGAAATATCCAGGAAGTCAATGGATATGGAAGTTCCAAGTGAACTTCTGGGTTGGTTTTTTAAAAACCTTAAAATCATGGAATCAATGCGATTTCTTGTTGTAGGGCACTATAAATGAATTTCTTTATACATGGTACAGTTATTAATAGTATAAAATAATTGAAGAGCAGACTTTCAAAAAGCGTTAAGTCCATTTTTTAAAATTTGGCGGTAAAGTACATTGTGGACATTTTTATACTAATTCTCACAATTTAACAGTATCTGGACATACAAAAAGTCCTAACTCGCATAAACGTAGCGCTGGAAATATCACTTGGACTTTCTAAAGGCGTTAAGTCCACATACGTTAGACAAACAAAACGAGTTAATTCCTGTCAGTTACATCTATCGCTCTTTGAATGTCAATATAGGTTATGATATCAGTTGTGTACACGCTTTCATGTTGTTTACATGTTTTAAAAAGAGTAAAAACTTTTCAAAGGTGTTTAGTTTAGAGTAGCAATGGATGAAGGACATGTAGTAGGGGACATGGACAGGGGTACTAGAAAAAAAGGAAGAAACAAAACTACCCGGGAAAGGGAAATTGAAAATAGGTATGTCAATAAAAACTTTACTTTAAGTTATTGTTTTGTTAACATGCCGCGTATCTATTGCAGGTATGCAGATCAAGATCCTCAGCTTCAAAATTTCAAAGTCCCATGCTCTCATAATGTAAAACAAAAGTATGAGTGCAGCTCAGTAACTAAAGAAGACGTACAATTTTGCCGTAACAAGTTTTTCAAGCATCCAAACAAAATTAAACAAGACACAATTTTATCGCATTTAATTACTGTTAAAACACCAAAGCGAAAACGAAAGAGACAAGACGCTTCGACTAAAAATCGTAATGTAACTTTAAATTACAAACTAATAACTTCTAATGGTAATGTAAACGTCTGCCAAAAGTTCTTTCTAGCGGTATATGGTGCAAGTCAGAAAAGAGTTCAGAATATAGCAAAACAAATCACTGGTGGTCATGGGATTTCAGAAAATCGAGGAGGTGATTCCAAATCAAAAAAGTTTCTTCCAAAAAAGTTGAAAGTAAGAAATTTTATAAGTAAACTCAAAGGAACTGAAAGCCACTACGGTCGCTCAAAATCAAGACGAATCTACTTATCTTCGGAGTTGAATATAACAATATTATATAAACTCTACAACGATTCGGTATCTGAGGACTACAAGGTGAATTATAAATATTTTAGTCGAATCTTCAACAAGGAATTTAATATCGGCTTTGGTAATCCAGCTAAGGACGTGTGTAGCTTTTGTGTAAGGCACCAAATGAAGATAGGACTGGAAACTGACCAACAAAAAAAGCAAACCCTCATAACAAACCTAAGAGTTCACAAGCTACGATCCAAGCAGTTTTTCGAGTTATTAAAACAATCTCCACAAGATTCTATTTCTTGGTGCTTTGACCTACAACAGGTACAAGTTTTGCCCAAAGTGCCCATCGGTGAGGCGTTTTATGCACAGCAACTTTCGTTTTACGCCTTCTGTGTTACTGAGCCATCTACCCGCAACCCTGTCTTTTACACTTGGCTAGAACATCAAGCATCTCGAGGTTGTATCGAAATTGGGTCTGCTGTATTAGATTTTTTAAGGCGGTTTGAATTCCCTTGCAATGTGTCTCATGTGCGATTGTTTTCAGACGGCTGTTCGGGTCAAAACAAGAACAGCCATATTGTACATATGCTTATGGTTTGGCTTAAGTCTGAGGCACCAGCACATATCAAAACCATTACAATGTACTTCCCAGTACGTGGACACTCGTACATGCCTGCAGACAGAGTTTTCGGAAGGGTTGAAAAATTAATAAAAGTCCGAAGCTTCATTAAGTCACCTAAAGAGTATAATGAATTCTATTCTAAAGTAGGCATTGTACGCAAGTTAGGTTCGGACTGGAAAATTTATAATATTAAAGAGGGTCTAAGCTCATTGCTTAAAGTTCAGGGGATATCAGAAGCTAAACGTATAATAATAATATGTAGAAAGGAGAGAGTGGTTGTGAAAACAGAAAATTTCTATCGAAATGACGACCCTTCTAAAAACTACACGTCATTGCTAAAAAGAGGAAAGCAGTTAGAGAAAGTTATATTTCCAGAGGTTCCGCTAATCCATGAGGTTAAGCAAAAAAAGATTGCTAGTTTGAACAAGTTGCTTATTCAGCTAGGTTCGGAAACCTGGCGAGAAGACCCTGACTTAATGTGGCTGAGCCCAATTGTTACAGCTGCTGTTCCTGACCCTCCTAACACGGACCTCCTTGAAGACGACGCCGACGATATCGATGGTAACTTTTTGTGCGAGTGTGAAAATGATGACGGTGGACTTAAAGTGTAAACATATTTTTCTTCTCCCAGATTTTTGTTATGTTTAAAAAACGTTAAAAAGTATTATTTTATGCTTATAAAATAAAGCTGTTTGGACTTTTATAAGTGTTTTCATTATTTTGACAACCGAATAGACTTAAGTCCCTTTTGGACTTTCGAAAGGAGTTAAATCGATTTTGAAAAAATAAAAAAAAACAGAAAAAATTTCCCAATATTTTCAAAAGCTCGGTTTTAGTATCGTATTAAGCATCCCTAGATGTTAGCAAACAGAAATAATCGAATCTATAATCTCGAGGCACATAAAATAATTTTTTTCGTTTTCTCCATTTTTTGTTTTCTGGACTAAACGCTTTTTGAAAGTCTGCTCTTCAATTGTAAAATGGTGCAAAAACTGCTAATCAAGATAAAAGGATAAACAAAAACTTTTTTGTGCGAGTCGATTATAGTATGCAGGGAAAAATACATGCATGGTGGAAAGAGTACGAAGATATTTTAAGCATATCTTCTAATAAAAGGTATTAGTCGTTTTCCTATTGCGTTTGTTGCAGGAGGAAAGCTTTTTTATACAAATATTAGCCCAAGAATACTTGACACTGAGGCAAATGACCATATTTTGTTTCAGTGACCCTTTAGTTAAGTTCTGTTTTAATTTTAATTAATTTATTTTTTAGAAAACAAGTATAGTTAGGTAAAGAATCAAGACAATTCGTATTATTTAACTAGTATTTCGCCCGCGGCTTTACCCGCAAGGAATATACAATTTGGGCTGGTTTGTCGTTTTCCCGTTCTCACGGGATATTGCCCCCTCCTACTACTACTTTCTATTTTTTTGGGTAATCAGAAGCTCAGTGTAGAGACAAAAAATTATTGAGCTTGTCTCTACACTATCCAAAAATTGATTCATTTCAATAATATAAGGTATTCCTGTAACACCTTGTAAATATATGCCAAATGGGATATTTAAAGCTATTTAAATATTTATTCCTATTCAGGCCTGGTACTTTCATTAACGGATAGAATTATTTTCCGTATAATTTTCATAATAACAATTGCTGTGACAATTGTAACTATGAGAGTTATTCGGACAATAAAGTTATCCGTTAATGAAAGTACCAGGCCTTAAGGTGTATCCATTTAAGAGTGTCAAATACACGTTGTTAGTCTGTCTGTCACATCCTTATAGCTCCTACATTATCTACCGAACCTAATTAAATTGCTATTAAAATACTTTTTTTTAATTTAAAACAGGAACAGAGATACAAAGGAATTCTAAAATACATGTTTTGGCTATTTTTCCACTATAAACTGCGGGACTGATTTTCCTTGCGTTTCCAATAAATGAAACATTTTTTCGTGAAAACTGACAAACTGAAAGCACTCTGTAATTTTTAAACTGACTCAACAAATGCGGGAATATTCTTGGTAGGAGCCTTTAGCGTAAAAAATGTAGTTTTAGAAAAAAAAAAAAAAAAAACAACTTTCTAATAAAATATACTAAAAAGATTACCTTTATACCTTTAAATAAGAAACATCCTAAATTATCAATAAAATATATTAAATATGAATTAACTGATTGAAAAGGTTTATCGCGCATTTTTTATAATTAGTTAGTCGTTAAGTCTAAAGTGCAACTACTGCTTGCAAAAGAATCTTACTTTCTTAAATTATATGTAATGTTTTATTTTGGTGAAAACAAAATGTTATTCTCAATAGGGCAATGCATTTGCTAGGCCACCCTAAACTATGCACGTCAATCCATTTTTCTGGTAAATTATTTTTGCGATAAATAATTTAATTACTTATTATTACATGAGATATGGAATTTTGCTAATAAGATGTGCGTCATAGTGTATAAAAGATTGCTATAAATTGTGTTGAATAGTCGATTACATTTTTAATCGATTAAATGTTTAAACATTGCATTATTTTCTTTTCTGTGTATTTATTGCTCCAATAAAACGTCAGTGAAACAAAGAAGTTGGGTAAAATTCGACCTTTTTTACTCCATCATATTCGTGAAAATTCAAAGTTTCCATTTATTATATTTATATTAAGTTCAAGTATCTTTATTTACATCTATTGTCTGGCAAATTTATCTGTTACAGCGAAAGGAATTCGAACGAAAATTTTTATGTGTGCCAAGTTTAACTACAAGAAAGCAATAGTGGGGGTCAAAAAAAGTATTTTAAATTTAAAGTCAAGTTTTTACAGTAACAAAATATAATATTGAAAAAAGCTGAAAATTTAATGCGGTTGTTATATGGTTTAATTTTTATTCAATAACTATTTTGTTTTACTGGCGAATATTATAACAGGTAAATATTTTCCAAAGATCTTATCGACTTTGGCTAAACGGGCAACATCAAACAAAAGGCATGTCCAGTTGCGCCCTAAATGAACCTAAATGGTTGAGTTTTATACAATAAATTAGTAAAAAAATCAGGATGCTTGCGATTTTTATTGAATTTTTGCATTTTACACTTTTTTAAATCTTTTATTTTAAAAAATTATATGATGGTCTTTGGGCACTAATATATTTTTTTATCTTTAATATTCCACTTAATAGGCAATATTTTGGTGCGTTAAGCGTATTATGAAATTTTTAACGGCAAAAATTCAATTAAAAAAGCAAGTTTAAAGGTTTTTTTTTTGGTTCTTGCCATTTTGATTTTTGTACCAATTCATTGTAGATGTAAATAAAGATACTTGGACATATAATAAATAAAATAAAATGGTCCAAATTAAAACGTTGAATTTTAACGAATATGATGGGCGAAAAAAGGTGGAATTTTACCCATCTCCTTTGCGTAAGTTAGTTTTAAATTTCTTAAAAATTAATATAAACATTAAAATATGTGTAGGTAGGTCAGGATCAGCGATAACTTTGGACTGTACTTATCCTAGTTATATTTCGGATAATTTTTACCTTTATTTTTGTGTTTTTAATTAAAAGGAAATAATTTCTTGAATGTAAGAGTTGCCCAGACTACAAAATTGCTAAACAAAAGCAAAGGACCCAAAAAGGTTATTTGAGAGCATTCACTGACAAGTTTAAGATTTAAACTATGTATGTATGTCTCATTGACAAAAAAATAAAAATTTCTAATTGCAGCTAAATATCGTTTATGATTATGACACTATTACGTGTTTGATAGCACATATTACTAAATAAACCCTGTTATATTTTTTTCCACAAAATTTAATACAATTTATGTAGATACACTGTGATCCCATAACATTTTTTACATAACAAAAAACACGGAAGTTTTTTATTATATACGAATAAGGAATTTCCAAAGTTATTGTTTTTGTTATTACTCTTTCAGGGGAAATTTTATTAAGAAAAAAATTGAAATTTTAAATATTAACGATATCCGATATTGACTAGTAAATATGTACTAACAATTATCAGATACGATTTTAAAGCACAGAAATAAGCAGTTTTTGACAACAGTAAATCATCTGAAGGAGTGAATAGACCTTTTTTTCCTTTAGATTTATACTGTTCAGACTATACAGATTTAGCGCAATAAAAAATATTTTTATTTGCTTTACTTAATAAAAAAAAATATTTGCATATAGTTTAGGTTTCTGTATCCAGAAAAATAACACCTAAAAATGAATTGAAAATGTATGTGAATAAATGTAAAATTGTGCATTTATCGCAAGATTTTATGCACGACAGAATCAGATGTATTTGTTAGTCCGTCTACTGATCGATCCATACTTTAGAAACTATTTTGCAGTAAAAATGGAAATTAAATTTTACAAGCCAGGCTTTTTTCTGGTTTGACTGTGGAAACTAGGTAAAATACTCAATATAAAATAATTAATAATTCTATTTGCTTCGGCGGAATAAGTGCTTGGTAAATTTGGTATAGAAATTGTTCTAATATAAACTGGATAGACACATTACATAAAAAAAATATAAATATTTTTATTTTTATTGGCGAATTAGTAATTGGTAGCTATATCGACCAAGAACATGTTTTAGGTAACTATAGGTATTAAATAAATGGTTGCAGGTATATTCGTATACATACATAAACTAGATTATTATATCATGAATATATCATAAATGTAAAAAAAGCAGGTGAGCAGGTAGGAAATGTAAACTTAAACCTTAAAATTAGCTTAGTGTTTTCTATATTAAATTATTTATGTTATTTTTATGATGATACCAAAACACATCAAATTTTGATGAAGTCCAAGATAGAATATTAGTAGACGTTAAATGTAAAAATATAGAGTAAGAGTAATAAATACAATGGAAATTTGGTTAAATATTTAATTTTTGCCAAACAGAAATAGAGATAAAAAAACTTGCATTTAAAAATAATTCTATATTGTAAAAAATCGTATTTACATATTAATTATTTAGATATATTAATTTAATAGTTAAAATTATTTGTATACAATTCTGAACATACACGTCTGGATTGCATAAGTAAATTACTTTGATTAGTTTATAAAAGTAATCATTAAATATTATTTAACCCACAAAAAGAATTATTAAGGCGCATTTACACCAAAGTTAA
Organism: Listronotus oregonensis; assembly: GCA_019359885.1. Classification (NCBI taxonomy): domain Eukaryota; kingdom Metazoa; phylum Arthropoda; class Insecta; order Coleoptera; family Curculionidae; genus Listronotus; species Listronotus oregonensis. Next base: position 124,331 of record JAHBCN010000638.1, read on the forward strand.
TAACTAAAAGTTGAAAAAAGATTGTTTGTAGAAAACTAAATTTGTTCTTAAATTAGAGCAACAAGTGGAAGATTTTTTGAAGAAAACTAAAAGTTGCTTTTCTCAAATTTAGAGAAACAAGTAGAAAACTTGTTGTCAAAGAATTGGTGCAAAAGGTTTAGGCAGTAGTTCTCCAGTTTTCCACTAGTTTTATACAAGTTGCTTGCCCAAAGAGCGCAGCAACAAATGTTCCACTTTTAGTTGTCAGGTTTCTTTGATCTTTACCGACACTCCGCAGGAAACCAAAATTTAGTGAAAGATTTGTCTCTCCACAAGTGGAAGACAGAAAAAGTTGCTGTATTTTGTAGAAAAAGCAACAAATTGCCGCAACTTGTAGGAAACTTAGTGGAAGACTTTGGTGTAAACGCGGCTTTACATATCGTTTTGATAAATAGAAAACACAAAAAGTCAATTTTTAATGAGGTACCAGGAAAGTTCGATTAACAAAAATTTGAAAATTGGAACAGGTATTATATATACTTCTCATAAATTCAATTTCTTGCAAAATCCTTTCTTAAACTTGAAGTTATGGGGATATTGATTATAAATTTGACTGTTGCGTCAATTTCTAGATCTAACTTTTATTTATTCGTTATTTATTTTCAGAGTTTACTTTCGACTTCTATTTATTTTTTTCTATAATCTATTTATGAAATCTTAAACAAATTCAATGTTTATCATCCAAGTCTTAAAATCTTTGTTATTTTTTATTTTAAAGACGTTATATATTTTTAGCAGTACAATTTTGCACACTATATTAAACATAAAAGTGAACAAAATAAAGTGGGTAAATTTTTTACATCTAACTGTACTTTTAATAATTTGTCCACTATAAATTACTATTAGTTGTTTAAAAATAGCTAAGATAAATAGGTAATTTATGATTTAGAAAGTGAAAAACCCTTTTTAACAAAATAATTTGACAAAAACAAATAGCAGAAACACAGAAACAGGTCATTCATAGATATAAATACGAAAAGCAAACAGAAAATTGTCCCAGATAATTCACAGTTTAGTAAATTGCATTTTAATGGTTTAACAAAATGTAAATTTGCATATGCATATGTACCTGAACAAACAGAACTATGTATTTACACAGTGTGCATATCCGATACTTCGTTACATAGTAACAACACAAAACTTTGCATTCATAAAGAATAGGCACAATTCCGGTCGGCTCGGAGAACCAAAAACCTTTTGATTTAACACTTTTTACTCGTAGAGCGACGTTGCAAGATTTATTTAAGCTTGCCGTACGTGATTTCGCGCTGCGTCGGGAGAGTGCATTAACTGACAAGAAGCTATTAACTTGCGGTAAGCGCAATATTCAATTGTCCACCTCGATGCTTTTGGTGGGGCAAGATGCGTTCTCTTAGCATAAAAATATCTAAGGGAAGCTGAAATAATTTCCTAAAACCGTAAAGAGTAGTGTTTGTTCGTTGCCGTAAAGTGTAACAATGAATTGGGAAAATCCATTTCGTTATAATATTTTAAGAAATATAGAACATACAGTATAACTTATTTTCGTATCTATGTCAAATAAATTAATATTTTCAAAAATAACGTAATATTCGTACACATTAAGAAAGTAGAAATATTTATTAAATAAAAGTTTATTAAAAAGTCAGCATTTTTTCGAAGTAAAAACCTCTAAACGTACACGCTTAAAAAAATGTCATAATGTTATATTAAAACAAATAATAATTTTTTCATTGTCAATCAATATCCCGCAACAGTCTACCTTGGTGTATAAAATAAAATTATTAACGATAAAAAAAAAACAAGAAAATAATATCATCTTGTCCTAATCGCTCAAATAGCCCACTCTGTAGGTAATTTTCATGACTTTAATTTGTAACAGGTGGAAAGGTGTTAGAAGTTGTAGAGGGTGATTACCTGAATAGGACTATATAGTTTTAGACTTGAAAGAAGTCTGCAGGGGTGGGGGGTGGAGGGTTAAAAGTGCTAAAAACGTGTTTTTCGCTTCTGCAAGCGCCATTGTTAATTTTAGAGAAATACGTTCAAAATGTTTTTTAGGTATTAAAAAACCTATAATTTGAGCCCGGCTAAAATTGATTTGGTCCATTTGTTTAGGAAAAATGCAAAAAAAAACATTAAAAATAGCCATTTTTTGAAATGTTCATAATTATTGCAAAAATATTTTTTAATCCATTTCTGTCATTGCAAAACATGAGTTTTTTAATTTTTAATTAAATGAGAGGTTCTAAAGCATGATCGGATAATTTTTTGGTAAGATAATTAAGTTTTACTGATTTAAGAGCCCTAATCTAGTAGGCAATTTTTTTTTTGTTTATAAATATTTTAGGTATTACAAACTGTCTTTTGCTTTTTCTAGACTTATATTTAGTGATGAGCGAGACCGGTCTTGGTCTTGCGGTTTGGTCTTGGTCTTGCGGTTTGGTCTTGGTCTTGCAGCAAGACCAAGACCGAGACCAAGACCAAGACCGAGGAGTGCAAGACTAAGACCAAGACCGACCTGCAAGACTCTTGCACTTCTGCGACTTTTTTTTAATATTATAATATTTAGTTTTTAAATTTAATATACAGAGGTATTTCATACAGATATGACAAAAAATGTGTTAAGAACTTCCAAAAAAGGCGATTATTTAATAACTAACAGGTTTTTTTAATTAAATAATAATTAAATTGATTACTTGGTTTTTTATATACAGTTTTCTAACAACGATAACGAGTAAATACAATAACATGTTTCATAAATAATAAGATTGTGACTCAATTGTCCGATACAGCTCGATATCTCCGAAACGGTTCTCGACAGAGAAAAAATAGGAGTACAAAAGTTTTAGAAGCTGAAAATTACTTTCATTTTCCTATTGCTTTTGTTAAATTAGTTATCTAGTGATGCTTACAGGGTGAATCAAAAATTTCCACAATATGGAAAAAAAATATTTTTGTTCCACACTGTAAGAAGTGGCAGCATTAGATTGCTTCTTAAAACTAAAATATAAATGTAAAAGAGATAGATTAATAAAAAATATTATTTTCCGGTCATATAGGAATAGTTTATATATAAATGAATTTTAAATATGACTTCCGTTTTAGACGAAAACTGATATTTAAAAATCATCTACGTTGATATTGTTCCTTTATGACAGTTCAACAATTTCCAGGATAAAATACCGAGTGGTGATTTTTTAAATGGATTTTTCGCCATATTTTTATATTAGGATATTTTAGGATCAATACAAGGGAGTTTTCTTGAGTGTCAGTGGATTTTTCGGAAAATTTTGAAATAGAAAATAGTTTCACATTTTACGCCCTTTTTTTCTATAATTTTTGTATGTTCAGTTTTTCACCATCATGAACGGTTTCGGAGATATCGAGCTTTGACACACTATTGAGCTATCATGCAGATTGTTTGTGTGTGCCAACTTTGTACTGCAAATGTTTGACTAATTTTAAGATAAAAAGTTTATATGAACTGAAAAGATTCCTGAATAACTTTTTTTGAATCAGAAACCAATGATTACATATAAAAATCATTTTCACGAAAATTTCACATCTGGTTGGAATTAAAAGTTTTCTTTTCTGCTCACACAGTACACAGATTTGTTTTAATTTTATATGCTTCTTTAAAGAAAATTTTAATAATTCATATCACTAAAATTTTCTATGTGCAACTAAATGTATAAAAACAGGTTGTGTCTTAATTCAACTAAAAATGAAGCGCTATAAATAAATAAACCCCTACATTTAAAATATGCTTTTAAATCAAATAATTCAAATGTAAGCTTAAATTTGGTATATTTTCAAATTTTAATGCAAAAAATATAGTCGCCATCTTTATTTATTTTTAAGTATTAAAAAAATATGTTTTACTCAAGATTACTTACTTTAAATTATTACTACTCTTGCAGCAAGACCAAGACCAAGACCGGGTGGTGCAAGACCAAGACCAAGAACAAGACCTTTCTTTGGCTTGCAAGACCAAGACTAAGACCAGGCTTGCAAGACCAAGACCAAGACTAGCCCGGTCTTGGTCTTGCTTTGCTCATCACTACTTATATTTGACTTATTTAGATCAACGAAATAAAAAAAATAATATTAAGTCCTTCGTTTTGAGCCTTAAAAAAAGGTACTTTTTTGTTAATAAACAATTGAAGCTGGAGCGCCCCCTGCATAAGTTAAGAATTTTAAACCAAGAAATATGGAAAGCTGGCTTCAAAACAAAATTTTGGAAAAAAAGGAGTTATTTTATTTATTTAAATTCCAAATTACTTAAAATGCAATAAACATTTAAAAATAAAAAAAAATAATAATTTTTAATTTTTTGAGAATCATACCTTAAAGAAATCCTAAAAATTCGATTATTTCATTATAACTCGAAAAATATTGCCTTCAGATGAAAAAATTATATTACTTAAATTAAAGGTCCAGTAAAAATACATAGTTTATGTCCTATAAAGTTTTGTGTATCGTTAATTGTTTTTAAGATATTGACGCTTTACATTTAAAAAATCGTTTATGTCTGAAATTATGCCTTTTCTTGATTATTTGCTGTTTAACCTCCAATTTTTACTTCAGATTTGTGTTCAGCGGAAAAAAATACTGCAGAAAATCCTGTACCCACACCCAGAACACACTACTTTTTTTGTGGGCCTGTGTAATCAATTAAACTTAATTTTATTTATATTTAAATTTTTTTATCTGAAACCCTATTAGACGACATATCAATTAATAAATCTGAAGCTAAAATTTCAGTTTCAGTTTCAGATATATTAATTGATCTCGCCAATACCATTTTAATTGGAGGATTAATGAACACCAATCTGGCTTTTAAGTGCCTTCAGATTTATTAATTGATATGTCGTCTAATAGGGTTTCAGATAAAAAATTTAAATATAAATAAAATTAAGTTTAATTGATTACACAGGCCCACAAAAAAAGTGGTGTGTGGCTATAGGATTTTCTGGAGTATTTTTTTTCGCTGAACACAAATCTGAAGTAAAAATTGGGGGTCAAACAGCAAATAATCAAGAAAAGGCATAATTCAGATATTAACGATTTTTTTAAATGTAAAGCGTCAATATCTTAAAAACTATTAACGGTACACAAAACTTTATAGGACATAAACTATGTATTTTTACAAGCCTTTAATTTAAGTTAAATATTTTTTCATCTAAATGCAATATTTTTTGAGTTATAATCAATTAACCTAATTTTTAGGATTTTTTTAAAGTATGCTTCTGGAAAAAATTGAAAATTAATATATTTTTTTATTTTTGAATGTTTATTGCAAATTTTAAGAAATTTGTAATTTAAATAAATAAAATAACTTCTTTTTTTCAAAAATATTTGTTTTGAAGCCAGCTTTCCATATTTCTTGGTTTAAAATTCTTAACTTATACAGAGGGGTTCGGGCTCGAATTGTTTATTAACAAAAAAGTACTTTTTTTTCAAGGCTCAAAACGAAGGATTTAATATTATTTTTTTAATTTCGTTGATCTAAATTAGTAAAATATAAGTCTTGAAAAAGCAAAAGACAGTTTCTAATACCTAAAATATCTATAAACAAAAAAGATATAGCCTACTAGATTAGGGCTCTAAAATCAGTAAAACTCAATTATGTTAGCAAAAAATATCCGATCATGCTTTGGAGCATCTCATTTAATTAAGAATTAAGAAACCTATGTTTTGCAATGACAAAAATGGATAAAAAATATTTTTGCAATAATATATAAAATATTTTTGCAATAATATTTAATCCACATTTCAAAAAATGGCTATTTTTAACGGTTTTTTTTTTTGCATTTTTTTATAAACAAATGGACCAAATCAATTTTAGCCGGGCTTAAATTATAGGTTTTTTTAATATCTAACAACAACATATTAAACGTATTTCTCTAAAATTAACAATGGCGCTTGCAGAAGCGAAAAACACGTCATAAACACCCCTTACTTTTACCTACAGACTGGGCTAAAATGTTTATCTACGTTTTTGAGTGGTGTATTTAGCTTCTATAACTTGTATGACATTCATTTAAGTACTCTACATCCTTGGCGCCAATCATTAAAACATCTTTTTCTTGCATGAGCTGAACTGATCCTAGAATTTTTTTGACAAATGTCGTTTAGGTCTAACCTTAACACTTTCACAAAGGTATCTTTGTCAGGGTGACTAGCGGTATATAGAAGATGTGACATTCCTAACGTTATACAGTATAGTATCAGTAAAATAAACATTATGCGCTTTATGCTCGAAGAAATTCAATTTTTATGTTTTATGCTCATTTTTACCGTTCTTTAAAACAACAGTATATATTTAATTATTACGTCAATAATCACCCACAACCACAATAAATATGATCATGCTAATAATATCTGAGAGTTACATAAACTAATAGCAAACCGTCACTAGTCAGGACGTTTGTTTAATTAATATGGCTTTAAACGAATATATTGTTATGCTGCTCATAAATGGCGAGTGTAAAAAACATTTAAGGATTCTTAACAAAAGTACAAAGAGCGGCTTTTAGAGCGTTTTACACAATCGGCTCACACATTTTTAAATATACAAGAAAAAATGCGCACTGGCTTATTTCATTGCCCAAGAAACGCGCAGTATGCTTGATTTGATAAGAGAAACCCACGTTTAAAGGTTCTGCCCTTGCAATAAAATTGAATGTTTGAATTCGATGCATCTCATGAGAAATCGGTACCAATAAACTTTACGGGCAATGAATATTATTTGAAAATGGGAATTAACCCTATAAACCACCTGATTTAAAATCTACACCCTAATGATTATGAAAGGAGACAAGCGTCTATCGCCTTTTTGGCTACTCATTTACACGATGATATATGATTTCTGGAAAAAAAAAGAATAACAGGATAAATCGCGGTTCCAAAATAAAGATCATACCAACCATTAATGGTAAGCGAAAAATCCGCACTAGCTTCGGCAAATCCACTTCCAACATGTCTGCAAGATAAATGCTTCGTGTGGCCCAAGGGTGATAAACCTAACAAGAAGTGCTAGATCTTATTTAAGCCCATATACCTTAATTTAAATATTAATATTTAATAAAAAATAATAAAATAAATCTACCTTCTGGGCAAAATGGGTAAACGGGTGACGTAACCTATATCTGCGGACAAATAGTAAAAATCGAGCACTCCTTGTTAAGTTTACCACCCTTGGGTGTGGCCTTTTTAATAGATGGTTAATTGGACCATAATTTTATATATCTACCATAAATAATGTCTCAACCCCCTTTTGAAAAAATTTTCTATAATCTAAATATGTAACTGAAACTGATGGCCACATAACTCCCAAATTATGTCAGAGTTTCATATAAGATTTTTAACAAAAAATGGATTGGAAATCGAGGATCTGGCCAGCAAGGTAGCCTCAGTAAAAGCCTTTGGATTATTAATTGTAAGGATTTGTTTACATTGCAAGACCGGATAATTAAATGGTTCAAAATATAACGTAACAACGTGTCGACAAAGCAATTTCTGCAGATAATAAGAAGTTCTTGCCTTAGGAAGCTGTTTAGACAAATTCAAATAATTATATGTCAAACAAAAAGAAAGTCTTCAGTTGAGTTTTTTTTATTTTTTTTTAGGTGGGTTATCCTTAATAGGTATTTTTTTGTCTATTTAAAATACTTTTGTTATTATCTTGGGCATAAATTACTGTATCAATTTAAAATAGATACATAATTTAAGTAAAAAATACATTATGGACCATTAAAAAAATAGGTTTGGGTCAAAAATCACCCTTTTAAGAAACCCTTTATATTTAATTAGATCCACTCTAGAAATAGCTTTTGCAACCAAGAAATGTATAGTACAGGGGGAAAATATTGTAGAATATGTTAATTAATATGAATTGAAAATATTTAAATTAGCTATACGATTTTTACTTTTAACTTACTTTAAAAAATCTACATATACAATTACTTAATATAATATTATATATACCTTCTAATCATTTTTACAATGTACACTATACAACTTTTTAAATAAAAAAAACCGCGAAGTCCTCCCATTAAAAGGTGAAATAGTGAATTTGTCAGCTTTTTAGTTTTTTTATTTAACTCAAATTCTATGCACCTTTTGTACACATACGTTAACAGAAAAGTTATTTAAAATTGAATTTCTCATCGAAATGTTATTTTCTAAGGCCCATTTTTTTGATAAAAATATATTTTAAAAACAAAGCATTAAAAACCAAAAAAAGTGTTATTATTTTTTAAATTTTGCCCCAAAACTTTTTTTACGTAAATTTAGGTATAGCTATTGCTTTACAGTAAAAAACTGTTATCATGTTCTTTAAAACGGCTTTTGGTAAAAGTTTTAATGATTTTTTTTTTCCAACCCTGTTTATTTTTTTTATTAAATAATATCATAATATCAATAAAAAATAGTTTGTTTATTCTTTAAATACTTGGTATGTTAGTAAAAAGGTAAAAAAAGGAAAAAGTAGTTTATTGATAACATTTTAAAATTTAAGAAAAAATGGTAAAGATTAGAAAACATTTTTTAAAAAATATTTCTGTTACTATTAACCCTACCAAAGACAATTAACTACAATTGTTTTTGATCCTACACACTTTTCTCGGGCACCGTTTTAAAGATCGTGAAATAAGCCCTTTTCTAAGCTATACTGTACCTACCTAAATTGACAGGAAAAAAAGTTAAAGTACAAAGTTTGAAGAAAAACATTAAAAATTAGAAAAAAGAGAACAAAATAGCCAACTTTTAAAATTCGTATCTTGGTTACTAAAAATCCTCAAGACTTTACCAAAAACCAGAATTAATCAAACACAATAACAGCTTTTTTTCTGTGGAGCAATACCTATACCTAAATTTATGTGGAAAAAATTATAGGGAAAAATTTTAAAACATGTTTTTTTTTGCTTTGTTTTTTGAATATATTTTTGTCATTTTTTTCCTTTTACATGTCGACATTTCGATAGAAAATTTAATTTTGAATAACTTTTGTGTTAACGCCTTGTTACAAAAAGTGCATAGAATTTAAGTTAAAGTTAAGACTGAAAAGTGGAAAAATTTACCCCTATCTCAAAAATGTACCCCTTTAAATAGCACTTCATGATGTTTATATATTTTAAGGTCAATTAAACATATGAAACAATAAAACCCCTTTAACGTTGTAGTTCCTTTATCCCTATTTTTCTTCTGATATAGTCAATAACCTATTAAAATATCAAAAACCATAAACTTATTAGGAAAAATCAGCCATTTGTAATTAAAATAAGCTGGTTGGTATCTAAATATTCTATTTTAACTGTAAACAAAGCTAAATTGTTACAATTAAACAACATTTAAACGAGATAATCAGAAACCATTAACAAAGCGTTAAAAAATTATACAATCACACGTCATTGGTCCGTTTTACAACAGGAATTTGTTTTTTAAAAAGTGAGCTTAAAAATAAATCCAATAGGCGTCAAAAGTGTCAGCTTATTTAATGATATACACTGTGTCCAAGATAAGGAGGGCCAGCATGGGGAGTGTATTTTAAATTTGGCAAAATTGCGTGTTTTTGAAGGTCAATAATATACCGTTGAAAAATTAAAAAACTGAAATTTTTAATTTTCGTTTTTATTTTTTACGAGTTTATTTCAAAAGGAAGAAAAAATCCAAATATACATTCTCATTGGAACTTTTTGCGCTTTATGTATTGGTGGTAAAGTCAAAAATTTCTTACGATGTTTCGTTTTCGTTAAACTATCATCAACTTTATTTTATTTTAATACGGCCCTGGATTTTTTAATTTTTATTACAAAAATATATAACACTAAATATTTATTTAACAAATATGGAACACCTCTATAAAACATCATGTGCGTTCCTTGTCTAACTCATTGTCTCTTACGGAAAATATGTTTATTTAACAGAAAAATATCAAGTGTAATACAGTATTGTAATTGGGACTAAAACTGCTTCACAAAATCGCAATAAACAATCGTGTCGTATTTAAAAAAATAAAGTTAATAATGGTTTAGGGAAAACAAAACGTCGTAAGAAATTTTCGACTGCCAATAGATGATGCGCAAAAAGTTCCAATAAGAACTCCACAGAAAAACAAAACTCGAAAATTTCAGTTTTCCCGTCATATTTCTGGAAGTACAAAAGATAATATTAATTTTACAAAAGTATATTATTAAGTTCCCCAATACGCAACTTTGCCAAATTTAAACTACCCACCTATCTCTTACCGTTTCGGAGATCCCCATATTGACCCTCCTTTTCTTGGACACAGTGTATAAGCTATTTGTTAAATGATACGCGTTTAAAAATCAAAATAATAAATTACCACAAGAATATATATTCGATCATTAATTACAGTAAAATTTTTAACCTTAGGACTTTTTTTTCTATAAAATGATCTACCGGTATGAAAGTTAAATTTATTACCTATTTGATGAATCTTTTTCGAAAATTTAGAAATGTATGGCAAACATGGATTTTTAATCCCTTGTCTATATTCTATATTATTGTGGCGGATCCATGCATCAAGTCTTCGGTGGAGCTAGGACCTAAGCCCCTGACGAGTACTCAACATTTTTTTTGTTAGGTATATTTTGATTTTGTCTTCAATTTCGTTAAAATTTAAGAAAGCAATTATTTTTAAAATCAAGTAAAAAACTATTTTAAACCAAAACATCTAAAACATTTTTTTTAGTATTAACATTTTGCTTAGATCGAAATGTTCTATTATTATCTAATAAACTTTTTACAACTCCTCTTTTGACCATTGTGAAATGACTTGAGTTAATTGTAAGTGTCTGTGTGTGTATGTTTTTTGTAAATATTTGTTTTCAAACAATGAAAGTATTTTTTATTGAAATATTAAAACAGTCTGTCAACCATAAACATATACATACAAATCAATATTATTATTATTACAATTACAATATTTCAACAATAAATGTATTTGACAAAATTTGTTACAGACCGTTACATTTTGTTATTGTGATAAGTGGCTTTTGGCAATCTTGCAAAACTCAGCAATATATTGAAAGTGTGATTAATGTTTTTTGGCAACTGCAAAAATCGGCATTATATGCAACAGTGTTCCAGATACCGCAAAAAAAGTAAGTAGGGAAAAGGGGACTAAGTTGGACAATTCAACGCACTTTCAAGCGAGTTTAAATCGGATTTTTAAAGCCAGTTTTAAAGGCAGCTTTAACTCGAGCCAGCGTCAAAGAGTCGCTATGTCGCACCCACTTGGCGTAGTTGTCCATTTCGTAAACTGGATGTCCAATTCGTGAAGTACAACCAGATAGTGTAATAATATTTTATTTCACTATCTGGATAATTTTTAGGCCCAGTTCATGAAATAGATATGTAATTTTTCCACTTAGAGAAGCGATACTATATTACACCATCTGGACACAAAAATCATTCAGTTCCTGTACTGTATATTTGGCACTGTCCACTAAGTGAAACAATCAATCGTCGGTGTTTTGAATGGCATGAACAATATATTGAACTACTAAAGCAAAAATGTTTAATATCAAAGATAATTTTTATACGCTTCTTGATCAACATTACACGGAAAAACTAACCACAACTAACCACAACTAATCAAAAATGTTGGGTTATTGCATTGTATTACAGTAAATACATAAACGCCAAATATACAGTACAGGAACTAGATGATGTTTGTGTTCAGATGCTGTAATACCGTCTCGTTTTACCAAGCGAAAAAATGGTATATCCATTTCATGAACTGGACAAAAGTATTGTCCAGATGGTGAAATAAAATATTATTACACTATCTGGTTCCGCTTCAGAAACTAGACATTCAGTTCATGAAATGGACAATTACGCCATATGAATGCGACATATATAAACTTACTCATTATAGGAGAGATCTGGTCAGAACTAGCGCAAATTCAAGGGCTACTTCATTGGGTGACATAGTCATATTCTTTGTCGAAATAAATAAGCTGGTTGCCTTTATTTCCTGATGGCCACAGAAATGATGTTTGACAAAACTATGTAAAGTGTAGAGTGTTACACTATATTTATTTAGAACTTTATTAAATCTCAACATAATTTATAATGTTAAAAAATTAAGAACATAGTATTGTTAATAAAAATTTTCTTTTGAGGCAGAAAGTCGGTCTTATTAATTTTGTTTTGCGGAGGCCGGCCTAATATGCCCTTGTCGTAATTTTTGATTATAAATTCATAATATATGTGAAAAATGCCCTATAAGTGTATAAAGAAAACACAAAATATTTTTTAAATTAAATTTTTTGCTTACCACACCATAAACAGATACAGAATTATGCTTTTTTGTTAAAAGTGAATTATTCAAAATAATAAGAAATATTAACTATTTTCTATAAATAAGTGCTACTCAACAACTTTTTTTAAAATAAATCCAAAAAAAGCGACCGGGCCAAAAATTATTATATTTTTGGATATTTTTTATATTTTACCCTATTTTTAAAAAACCGTAGACGGCAAAAGATAATTAAGTATTTTGAAAATCAAATTACAAGGTTATTAATAAACACCAGTTTAACTATTTTTCACTAATATTACTTAATATATAAAAGGTCATATTTTTAAAAAAATTCTATTTTACCCTACCTTTAGGGAAGGGTAGAGGGCAAAAGATATTAAAACATTTTAAAAAGCAACAGTAACACATTTTTTTACTATTAAAACTAAAAATTAAAGGTTGATATTTCCCCTCCATCCTATATAATACAATAAACCCAATGATAAACCTTTTATGGGTCGCCAGTGGCCTATTTTAATTTGAGCAACCCATTTTATCCATATCTGATGTTTTTGTTACCCGTATAGTAATAGCCATGCCAGAACCATGGTTGAAATGATACATACATGCCAATATTCCATACCTAATACAAGTTTACATGGCACGTTAATAGAAGCTCCGTTTATCTGCTGAAATGTGAGCAAAAATTAGCACCAAAAACACATTTTTAGAAATGCTTTAAAAAAAAAATAAATTTAAAATACTAACATAATATATAAATAGGAACAGTATAAAAACCAATGAGCTGTTAGGTTAACTGGAGAAAGCATCGATTTGGCCTATACGATGCATCATAAAGGTACATTCTAAGGTTCTGCCGAGCGATGAATGAACCTCTGTACTCAAACAATAAAATCCACTAAAACCCGGGAAAGTGGTTACTACAGATAGTATTTTGTCGTAAAGCGTGGTTGCCAAGTACCTTTTTGTTTCATTTACTTGATAGTATGTTATGATTAAATTTTACTTAATTTATTCTTAAAAATACATCAAATTAAGCTCTACTAGGGTATTTTAAACTGTGAATAATATTTGTTATATTTATTACTATAAAATATTACATAGAAAAGTAATGATGTCAAAATACTATTTTGTTTTTGGACAGCTACTAATAAAGGCGCTAAAAAACGTGACAACAGTGCATTTTTCACACATTCAATATGGCGTTTTAGTCTGAATGTTTTTCGTTTTTTAAGTTATTTTTGATACAATTGTTGTATAAATATCAGTTTTGTGTAAGTACTTTTAATACATTAAAAAGGTAAGGCAGTGCCAAGTGTGTAAAGTTACGGATATGATTCCTGAATTATTATTTCACAAGTAAGTACAAACTATGCTTGTACCATTCTATCGCCAATAATAAACACAAACATGTAGGGCGCAGCTCTCGATTGCGAATGAAATGCTTTCTCTATCTATGCTATCCGCTCATTGATAAAAACCCTCCCATTCAACGTAAACATTCAAATTTTTAATTTGAATTGTACACGTATTTATTGTTTTGCAACATACACCAAAAAATGTCAAGAAAACTACTAAAAACTGAAAACATATCAAAGTTATCTCAAAGTGCTTTAAAAAAGTTCACTTTACCATTTTAAAATCAATTAAAGCGAGTACATATGTTTTAGCTAAACCAAAATGATCAAAAAATTAGTTTACTGACAACCTACTCTTGTTACTAACCCTCGTTATTGCTGGCGCTTAAAACATTATTCATTAATCAAATACTTACTTACCACAACATGTTCCTAATTGTAGATTATTTTGTCTGTATATAATCTAAATCTGGATACTTACCTAAAATAATAAAAAAAAAAATATAAGTAAATCGACTAAAATAAATAAACAATAATTAAGTAAAAGAAGTTTATTTTTTCTCTAACCTTAGAAATTACAATTAAACATGATGTTAATGCAAATCGCTTACAGAAAATTATACCACTAAATAAAATGCCAAGTCTCGTATGACATTTAATTTGACGGAAGTATTTAATAAAATTAATATTATAATGGCATTATATCATCAACATTTTGATCATTAGATTCCTTTACTGGTGACCCCAACGAAGGATAACCTTTTTTGTTTGCAATTGATGTCACGTACACTATATTTTAATATTTAATTTAAATATAAGTGTATTAGATTTTAAATCAATAAAAATTACACTTCATTACATCGACATAGTTACATATTAATTATGTTCAGCAGTCCACGCACTTTCCGGATAAGTGCTAGGCTCGCCAATTTGTGCTGGTACGAGCGGTTTCCCGAAGTTCTTCATTTTTACTTATCTTCGAAAATCAACCACATCTAACGCATTTAAGGTTTGCATCTTTCCTTGTTTAAGATTTTGTTAAGAAATAAAATTATATTTTTTGATCTTCAATATTGCTAAAAAAATCTTGTACGTACTTAAAAATAAGTGTTTTTCGAACTACTTTCCATCGCAGTTAATGCACATATAGTAGGAGAGCTGGTGAACAATTTTAAGTAGGTTCTTGAGCACTTTGAAAATTTGTGAAATTGTCGTAAATTAAAAAAATTAAAGGGTGGCTACGGGGCAATAATTGTTTCATTTAATTTTCTAATCAATTAAATGTAACAATTCAGGATTTAGAGATTAAATTAAACACCCCAATAAACATATTTTATTGCCATTAAGTTATACCTTCAGGGCTTCAAGTCTGATGAAGAGGTACCCGAATTAATATATATATATATATATATATATATATATATATATATATATATATATATATATATATATATATATATATATATATATATATATATATATATATATATATATATATATATATATATATATATATATATATATATATATATATATATATATATATATATATATATATACCGGGTGTTTCTCAAAGGTGCTTCCCACTATAACTTTTTTATTTTTTAAGATAGGAAAATGAAATTTGACTTGTCAATATATAACCTAAAAATGCATTGAATGACGTGTTTAATTGTTTCTGATGATTTCCGGTTTCACCGGAAATGACCTGAACTTTTGAATTTTAAAGGGAATACCCTATATTTTTTTACCTATTCGATAGAAAATGACATTCTAAATACATTGACACTCCATATGTCAACTTTTGACATTTTCCTTTAAAAAGTATGTAATTTTTTAAAATCCAATCTAGAGTGCCACGACGTCGTTAAAACAGCCAATTTTGAGTCCAGGAGGCGTGGAAAAATAGTTTTAATTATCTTTCATATTTTATATCTTTTCCAGAAGGGTAAAAAATTTCAAAATTTTATTTCTAGACATAACTAATTTTTTTTAAATGTAACGATGGTGGCTCGGTATATTAGATGAAAAAAGCATTTTTTGGAAAATAATTTGATACCCTATACTTGATATTTGGAGTTAAATCAACACTAAAAATTTAGCTTAATTATCAAGTGTGGGGTATCAAATTATTCAGAAAAAAATGCTCTTTTCAAAGATGCCTACGAGCCACCATCGTTTCATTTAAAAAATTTGAGGTATGTCTAGAAATGAAATTTTGGAATGTTTTTACTTTTCTGAAAAAGACATAAAATACGTCATAGAATTAAAACTATTTTTTCATGCCTCCTTGACTCAAAATTGGTTGTTTTAAAGACGTCATGGCACTCTAGATTGAATTTTAAAAAATTATTAAAATATTTTATAAATTATATTTAAAATTCGAAAGTTGGGGTTATTTCCGTTGAAACCGGAAATCATCAGAAACAATTGAAGAAGTCATAGAATGCATATTTGCATTGAACAAGTCATAGAATGCATACATGCCAAATTTCATTTTCCGATCTTAAAAAATAAAAAAGTTATAGGGGGGAACCACCTTTAAGAAACACCTCTACATATATAATTTGCTAATGTGGATATATTTATATGTATGTAGGTATATATATTTATTTGTCTGTCCACGTGATTCTGAAGTTATGGCTTGAGCTAAAATCATGATATATATATAATATATATATATATATATATATATATATATATATATATATATATATATATATATATATATATATATATATATATATATATATATATATATATATATATATATATATATACTTACTGCAGTAAGCTTCTAAGCTTTGATAATGGCAAATGTGATTTTGCCGAAACGTCAGCAAACAATCTGTCCTTTTCAGGACAACAACACACGAGTTACCGAAAGAAAAACGTTAACACATTTTACTCGTGAGAACCTGCGACAAAATATATATATTGGGTTATACTTCCTTTCTTTCGTAACATTTGACATTTTTTAGAACATACAACATACACAAGTAAAATATTCTATAACTGCTCATGTATTGACTTAATTTTACAAAGCAAACATAGATTCAACAAACTTAAGTTTTTTTTTTAATAAAATAGCAATGAACAATGGCCTCTAATCTTAAAGAAAGTATATTTTGCAAGTTCAAAGAAAAACATTTGTTTTATCCAGGCGTAAAATATTTCACTATCTGGACAATTTTTATGTCCAGTTCATGAAATGGATATATAATTTTTCCACTAGACTATATTATTATATTACACCATCTGGACACAACAATCATCCAGTTCCTGTACGGTATATTTGGCATTTGTCTACAATCAGTCGTCGGTGTTTTGAATGGCATGAACATTATATTGCACTACTAAGACAAAAAGGTTTAATATCAAAGATAATTTTTATTAGTGTCCAACCAAAAGTTCGGTATATAAATATACTGTGTTTCCATTTCATGTCCTAATTAATGCAGAATAATGGGTAAAATGCACCAAATTTTAGTATTTTAGGGAATTTTACACTTGATCACGTGAGTATACGCTTCTTGATCAACATTACACGAATAATAACTAACCACAACTAACCAAAAATGTTGGGTTATTGCATTGAATTACTGCTAATATATAAATGCCAAATATACAATACAGGAACTGGATGATTTTTGTGTCCATATGCTGTAATACCGTCTCGTTTCACTAAGTGGAAAAATGGTATTTCCATTTCATGAACTGGACAAAAATATTGTCCAGTTGGTAAAATAAACACTATCTGGTTCCACTTCAGGAACTCGACATTCAGTTCATGAAATGGACAATTACGCCATGTGAGTGCGACATATACCTATAATAAAGATACATCTAAATATTCTACATGGTCATAAAAATAAGATGGATGGCATAGTTAGTTATAATAGCTTTAGTGTTGAATCCACAGTAAATTTTTTCTTTTTTGAATATGTCTCAAAGGGTTAAATATCGAACATTCCCATCACACAAAGGGAAAGATTGTTAAAAATTTTTAAATGAGTTACTTAGTGTTTCTTCTGATTTTTTGTTAAATTTTTTTTTCAATCGAAAATAATTATACTATAATGCTAATATTGACACTAAAATTATATCTGATAGTAAGCCCAACCTTACAGATTTTTTTTATTACTAATGAACCTGGTCAATAAATTCTGACAGATTAGAATAGACCTAGGGCAAGTTGTGTGACTATATGAATTCAGTTTTTACCATAAGAGATGGTGGCCAATTCGCTAAGTTCGTTTGTGGACGTCACCATAAGATTTACATTACATTTTTATACTTCTTTAACAAGAAATAAAGATCAAATAATAGGGTTATATATTATAAACAAAAATCTGATCTCTATTATAGATATGATGATTAACGTTATGATTTTTTATAATTTGTTATTAAAAAAAACAATATAAAATAAATGGTTCGTGCCAGGCTTGCCGGCTCGACCTTTCGTGCCTGCACGAAGTGTTTCCGGAAGTCCGTACCGTATTTTTTGCTGAAATTAGAGAGACATGGGTGAAGTTGTAACGTACGCGGTATTTACGGAAGTGCAATTTTGACAGTAATAAGATTGCCACGTGGAGTAATTAGAAAGGGTTACGCTAGGCAGATACACTCCGTTACAGCTGTAGAGGCATTCCCATCGATTCCAATTGGTGGAGCGCCTATTACGTGGTTTCGTTACAGCGTAGCATTGCAAAATATAACGTGGCACTACGGCAGTCCAGCATGCCTGAACCACTCCTAATTACGTATGTCGTTGCCATTTACTGTCACAGATCCGAACACACGCACGATTGTTTATAACGCATAATGCTGTAACGGTGGTTACAGTTTTGGAAAATCTTACTATCTACGAGATAATAACTGCGTAAGTAATTTAAAAAAACTGCATAGAATCGTCATGCACACAATTTGTTCATATTTTTCTAAGGGTATGTACAAAAAATGTTTTTGAAATACCGGGGAACAATTTTAGCATCTGCAGTTTAAAGGATCATTGCCGAAAATGCTTCTTCAATATCATCAGCACTGTCTGTAGCAGCGAGTACACTCTCTAGGTCTTGGTCTATAATTACAATAAATGTAAATATAAGAAAATGTATTAACTAACGCTTCGTAATACGGTGTTTTCCAATTCTCTTAAACCAAAACTAACTACTTCGTGAGGCATTCAAAGAGTGCACGTTAGCGCTAATCAACGTACCCATATCTATCTAGAAACGTCCCAATCATCCATTTAGGATAACTTCAGACATGCATTTTTGTTAATAGCTGTTACAGACAAACCTGGCACATATTATAAAAATGTTATAAGACAATGCAAAGCCTTGTTATTGCTTTATAAAAACACTAAGCCATGATAAAATGTTCTTTATCTAATATACAAACTTTATCCCAGATAAAATAAAGATTTTAATCTTTTAAAGTTCACGTCAGAGAGTTGTCAAAATTGTACAATCTTGTGAAGAAAACCAAGATGACATTGCTTCAGTGATTTTGTAATACGTATCATTTATTTATGTGAATCAAAACTTTAATTTTTTACATTTTTTAAAGCATGTATTTTCATTTGAAATACAGAACTGTGTGTTCCTAGTGGAATGGAGAAAGGGGCTTTCGTCTGACAGTTTTGACTGGAATCGACCCATCCTTTGGATACTGTGTCGTATGTATCGAACCATGTTTCATCAAGGTAAATTATGGATCTGTTTTCTAACCTATATCTTTTAATTTCTTGAAGGTAATTAAATCTCCAAGTGTGTAATCTGTGCGATTCCATTACTACTTGTCTTTTGTCTATTTTGCGGTATTTAAATTCCATTTTACAAACAACTCTATGGAGGGTGGCACGGCTAATATTTATATTGGTTTCGCATAGCTTCTTTTTCAGTTTTCAGTTTAAGTAAGGAACAACTTCGCTTTCATAAAGACAATATATTTTCTTTCTAATTAGGCCCTGATCACTATTGTCTATACGGTGAGATTAAAAATCACAACTTTTTTTCTTTTGTTTAATTCTTCACTAATAATAATAATATCCCTTATCTATGATATTGCAGATTTTGTAAGTAGACAGGTTTCTTTTAAAGCTTCTTGTTTAATTAGTCCTTCACTTGATTAAAGTTTCATTCACATTTTTCACAACCTTTTTTTTTTCATCTAATGACAAATTATTTCGACGCGACATAGTTATCTTCTCGTAAAACAAGTTTTTCGAAAAGATTTGTCTCTCCATAAAGGGAAGAAAGAAAAAGTTGCTGAATTTTGTAGAAAAAGCATCAAATTGCCGCAACTTGTGAAACACTTAATGGAAGACTTAGACGTTACTTTTTTAAAGATCAAAGAAAGTTGACAACTAAAAGTGGAAGATTTGTTGCTGCGCGCTTTGCGCAAGCAACTTGTAGAAAACTATTGGAGAACTGAAGTGCTACTGCCTGAACCTTTCGCGTCAATTCTTTGGCAACAAGTTTTCCAATTGTTTCTCTAAATTTGAGAAGAGCAGAAAACGAAGATGACATTGCTTCAGTGATTTTGTAATACGTATCACTCATTTATGTGAATCAAAACTTTGATTTTTTTACACTTTTTAAAGCATGCATTAATTTCCGTTTGAAATACAGACCTGTGTGTTCCTAGTGGAATGGAGAATTGTGAGTTACTCATTTCACTGTGTACGCCCGTTCCAGTTCCCTGCTCGGTTTTGAATCCATATGTACCAGCGTAGACACTAGTTGGTTTTTCTTGCAGTCGGAAGTGGCCCATTCCTGCCTCTTCCATCACTATGGGGTTAAGTAGTGGAAGGTCTAGGAGGCACTCCTTGGCTGCTATTGGGGCTGTTTTGATTTCTCGTGTTATAGCGCAAGTCTCTGTACCTTAGCCACTGCTGTAACAGCAGTTACACATACAGCATCACATCTTTGTCCACCATACCAGTGATGCGTATGTTATCATAGGTCTTATCACCAGGGTGTATAACCAATAAACCATGTTTGGTGGTGGTTCGCTTTCTTTCTTATGTTTTGTAGATGTTGGTTCCAGGTCAGTTTAGATATTTACATACTCAAGTACCGTGAATACATACTCTTAATTTAAGGCTGCAGTGACTGATTATTGGTAAAAGTCTAATTTTTTTCTAATATCCATAAATAAATATTATGACAAGTACAAATATACCCAAATGTCCATAAATAAATATTATGACAAGTACAAATACCACCGTCAACGAATGAGCATCGGTGCCTAATTCAAAACAGTTTTCAAATTAATTCAAGGAAATGAAAAGAAAAAGTAGGGATTCGAACACAAATACGAGTCCCTGGACTCAAGTACTAATTTAAATATTTTTTAACGAATACTAAAATACTCGAATACCTAAAATACCTCGACTAATATTTTAGATACTGTATTTTAATTTAATTTATTCCTCGATAAGACTTGCCTATAAATCAACATTTTTTCCTCATATACACTATATGTGGCTTAGGTAATAGTTTTAATTTAATTTCTTATAACTTGCTTTAGCCTTAATATGTAATTGTTTTTTATTGTTAAAAGCAGGCTAATAAAAAAGAATGATTTTAAACTTATATGTTTATATATCAAAGGTAAAATATTAATTTCCTGAGGTCAGTAATTAAAAAAGTAATTGTATAGTCAATTTTTTCTTATTACTTGCGTAGGCGAAACTGCATTTTAATGGAGTTTGTGTAACTTTTGTACGTAAATTATAATATATTTTATCTAACCTGATGTCACGTGAGCTGATTTTAGGTATTTTATTATGATTTTATCCGGATCTACAGACATTGTACTTACTAAAATTATAATTTTAATTAAGTATTTTTTTAATCGTAATGTAATCTCTATATATATATATATATATATATATATATATATATATATATATATATATATATATATATATATATATATATATATATATATATATATATATATATATATATATATATATATATATATATATATATATATATATATATATATATATATATATATATATATATATATATATATATATATATATTTTGTCTGTCCACGTGATTCTGAAGTTAGGGCTTGAGCTAAAATCATGAAATTTGGCACAGTGGTAGTCTTTAGCAGTGGCTAGAACCTAACGAAGCCCGTTTTTTGAATTTCGCCCCGGGACAAAAATAGGAGCAAAAAAGTGTTTTTTTACTTTTACGGAGACAGAGGCTACTTAATATTGTCCCTCGATGGGCGGAGACTGGCTTTTCACCTAGTATATAATATTATAAATATATGGACAAAAAATCCTAATTTTTTTCTAGATGTGTTTTCATATAATTTCATGTACTCAACAGCAGTATCTCTTCCAAAGAACATTCAATTGTTCGGTATGTAAACATTCTTCACATGCTGAATATATATTATACTTTGTGTTGTAGTTTCGGATCTACAGACATTGATGTCACACTTCACCACATCGATGGGTCTGTACAAGAATGGTACTTACTAAAATTATAATTTTAATTAAGTATTTTTTTAATCGTAATGTAATCTCTATATATATATATATATATATATATATATATATATATATATATATATATATATATATATATATATATATATATATATATATATATATATATATATATATATATATATGTTGATCTATATATATATATATATATATATATATATATATATATATATATATATATATATATATATATATATATATATTTCCTAGCTTTTCATAAATACGTCTGTCCACGCTGATTCTGAAGTTAGGCTTGAGCTAAAATCATGAAATTTGGCACAGTGGTAGTCTTTAGCAGTGGCTAGAACCTAACGAAGCCCGTTTTTTGAATTTCGCCCCGGGACAAAAATAGGAGCAAAAAAGTTGTTTTTTTTTAAAACGGCGTACTTTTTTTTACAATGGGGAGTTGATGATTTTAATTCAGCAAAAGCTTTGATTAAAAATTCACCATTTAAACTTGGATTTTGATTAATCAAATTTTTGGGGGTTTATTGCGGAGACACGTTGGTTTTTAGATGCATTTTTACATTATGAGGAGATCATAATGTCCGCTATTAGGGTTTCCGCGAAAAAGTACTTAATATTGTCCCTCGATGATAAGGCAAAACATTCTAGAGCCGTTCCAGACTGGCTTTTCACCTAGTATATAATATTATAAATATATGGACAAAAAATCCTAATTTAATTTGTATTAGTTATGTTTTATTTACAAAATTAATTTAAATAATATATGAAAAAGAATCATATAATATAACATTATTTAAATAAAGTATTACATATTATATAAAATTAAAACAATACATACATATTAAATAATATGGAATATGTTTTCCAACCGGTACCCAGGGCTTAATTAATTAAACGTATTAAAATGTTGAGAAAGAACTACTAATTTAAATGCTTTTTATTCCGCTGAGTATATTAGAATAAAAAAAAAACGAAAAAAGAAATATCATTTTTAGATTAGAAGAAGATGCAATAGTATTAAACCAGTGGTGTCTTTTTAATTTCCAGGATATTATCACTGTATAACCACTACGGTTGCATTTTTCTATGTTTTGTTAGAACACATGTTTATCTCGATGGGGTCTAAATGCACCCATCCAGTTACTAACCGTGCTGGCGTTTCTTAACTTTGCTTATCTTACGGGAAGAAGTGTTTCAATGCGGCAAAGCTAGTTGGTCCCAATACAGTGTTGGTAAAATGTCTAGAAGCACTATCTAAAGCAGCTTCTTTTTTTCCTCTTGAAAGTGGATACAGATTTATTTTTATTCCTAGTAGAATCTGACCAGTATGACAAGCTACGCAATAGCGTTATTTTATTTATTTTGTTTTTTATGTTCTAATAATAAAATGTCATAGAAATTGTATTAAAAAAAGGTACAGAGACTTGCGTGCTTAGCTATAATACGAGAAATCAAAACAACCCCAATAGCAGCCAAGGAGTGTCTCCTGGACCTTCCACCAATTAACCCCATAGTGATAGAAGAGGCAGGAATGGGCTACTTCTGACTGCAAGAAAAACCAACTAGTGTCTACGCTGGTACAGATGGATTCAAAACCGAGCAGGGGGAAGCGTATACAGTGAAATGAGGAACTCACAATTATCCATTCCACTAGGAACACACAGTTCTGTATTTCAAACGGAAATACATGCTTTACTGCATTGTGTAAAAAAACACAATAGGAGGGCTTATAAAAACAAGTGTATCTGCATAATAAAAGACAGCCAGGCATTACTAGGGGCACTAGCAAACCCCAAGGTAACGTCCAAGCTGACACGGGAATGCCAAAAAGAACTAAAAGTCCTGGGAGCACGCAACAGGGTAACTCTCCTGTGGGCACCGGGACATAGAAGGCAACGAAAAAGCGGATGAGTTAGCGAGACAGGGATCATCCACACCATACTTTGGACCAGAGCCTGCTCGTGAAGTGACCAAAACCACAGCACGAGGGCAAACCAGGAAATGGATCCAAAACCAATACAAGGAATACTGGTACAGTATCAGTAGCATAAAACATGGAAAAGGCATCCAAAAGAACGAAAGAAGTACTACTTAGACAAAGTAGAAAAATACTTTGCATAACAGTACGGCTTCTAAAGGGCACGATAACCTATGAGGACGATACCTACACAAGATACAATGGGAATCCAAGTTGTAGAATGTGCGATGAGGGGAAAGAAACAGCCTACAACATCCCATGCAAACTTGAAGCGTTGAATCACAAAAGAGGGGCATTATTTGGGTAACCGAAAATGAGCCCACAGAAATATATCAACCAACCAGCATTATACAGCCTCGTAGAAGGAACAAGACCAGTGGGAGGGTTAGTATAAAAGAAAATGGGAAGATTAAACACAAAAAGCCCACGAGGATGCGCTGCTTCCGGTAGTAAATCAAGACGCCTCCCAGTGAAAAAAACGTAAATATCTAGACATAGTCAAGTCAGCACTCTAGTCAGCTTGACTCAAACCATCACTATCTGAAATAAGAACTCGATGTGGTAAACACTGCAGGATTTAACGACACCTTGCTACCCTGAGTTCACTGAGCCTTGCGTGTGGCGCAAAATTCACCGCAAATGCAACGTAGAATTATTTACGCAATGTACCTAAATTTTACTGTGACAAATGCAAAAATTAAATTAACCTACAAAATAAAATTGAGTTTTTGTGTGGAAATATTACAAATCGAACCGATACAGATAAAAAGAATGGTGACTATTACAGATAAAAATAATGGTAAGTGACAATATTACATTATTAGCTTATATTTTAATGATAAACACAAAACGTTTATATCCGGAACATTTATGCTTAAGCTAGCCTTGTGAATCCTCTGACTTTATTTAAATTCAATAAGACAGAAAAAGCTTAGACCTTGCCGCTGTTCCTCATATTTAAAATTACCAATTTTATTAGGGTTACCAAAGATTGTATTGTTCATTTAATTTTTATTAAAATAACCTTAATCGTGCGTTGACTTGATTTTTATAGTTTTTCTCTGTGTTTTCAGTTCCGAAAATAAGTCGACTCAATGTCAAAAGACGGTTTGCATGCCGGACATGCTTAATATACGACTACTAAAAAGGAAGTAACAAAATAATAAGTGATAATTACTTTCTCGAAAGTCACTAATTTCTGATTTAAAGGACTGTAAACATACTAACTAATTAATATGGTCAGCTTCTACTGTTTTTCGAACAGGTAGCATGAATTAATTTGGTAAATGTGTATATTAAATAGTGGTTGTTTAGTTAACACAATATATAAAATAAACGCTTATGCTCTCTATACCTAAATAGGGGCGGTAGAGCAGTACTTTTTATTCAACATTTTAACATTTCTTAAAACCAGCTTTACTTGTAAAATTTTAAATTCGTTAAATATTGTTTATTTTAATATATGTATAAATGATATATAACAGTTTTTTTAATATTTGGAGAATATATTTTACCTTCTCATATTTTTATTTGTTGCAGCAGTACTGCCGCGAGGCGAGACAAAACCTACTCCTTCCACAATCTAGACAGACCATGAAAAGTGGGTCTCGATTCCTATGGGTCAAAGTCCAAAAAAACTGTAAACGGTAGCATGAGAGTGTTACTCCGTACTGTCCCAATAGGATTTGCAAGGAGAGAGCCTATACTGGATAATTCTTGAGAGCAGAAGCCGCGAAAATACCTCTAAAATAGAAAAAAGCTCTTCTCCAATTGGTATAAAAAGGATACCTTAATGTTGATGTTGTGTTGATATTATTTACGACTATTACGTTTTTGTATATTGTTGTGGCGAGTTCATTTATCAAAAAGACCTTGTTGGGTACTTGTCAAGATGGAATAGCTTCGGTCCTCGTCCGAGATATCAAACACTGTGTACACAGAAACTACTGACCCCTACGAACTTGCAAATCGCCTGAAACAAAATAAAGAAATACCCCCAAAAAAACTCTAACAAACAAGACACTTATCTTCTTTCCGGAGGCAAATCCAGAGTCATAGTTTTTAAGATACAGTTAATCTAAAAAAAAATAATTAAAACAATACAATATTTACAATTAAAAATATTTTAATTTATTTTAATTTTTTTCCTTTTATTGTTTTAAGTGATCTACGTAGGGGTTTCTGTACACCTTTAGACAAAGCAGAAGTATCACCATGGACGTAATACAAATAAAAATTCGCTGCCAATGAGACCTGGTTAATCCAGCCTTAACTTGGTAAAAGTCATCGTTCATAGCAAATATAGATTAATTGGAAAGAAAAAGTTTAGGTGGAAAACTGTAGAAGGGATGTTTGTTAAGAAGCGCTTGGATGTGTCAAGGACAACGATCTGGAATTCACCAAGGAACTCACAGTACAGAAGTTATTCCACTTATGGCAAACAAATTTTAAAAAATTAGCAGTGCATTGCATTACCAATGCAATCCTTTTAAGACCTTTGTCTCTAGTTACTGCAACCCCTCAAATTAGCATTATTAGCACTACCATAATTTAGAAAGCCTTCATATAAGCAAAATAAGGGTAAACGAGAAAAATATTGAATGTA
The DNA here is from genome assembly GCA_019359885.1 of Listronotus oregonensis. Lineage (NCBI taxonomy): Eukaryota > Metazoa > Arthropoda > Insecta > Coleoptera > Curculionidae > Listronotus > Listronotus oregonensis. The sequence goes on from JAHBCN010000638.1 coordinate 151,088, forward strand.
TGCGAGTGTACGGTACCGTCAAGAGTAAGTGCTGTAAGAAAACAATGCAAACTTAATATTAAATCGCACTCGTCACTTACAAAAACCTTGGTGGGGTTAGGTAAAAGTAACAAATATCCCATGCCAGAAGCTTAAGCTCATTATTTACCTTTATCCCTAAATCATCTAAATAAGTCTTTACTTCCCCTCCAAATCTCCAAATCTTTAAATCACTTGTTAATATAGTTTGTTTTATTCTCTTATGACACCCACAGTACACTAGCACTTGGCTTTAAGCCTTTGTGGACTGTGTCCAGTTAAAAAAAATCATAAATAGCTGCCTTTTGATAAATGGTGGAAGTGCGGGATGACTTGATGATTTTACTAGACAAGAACTAGTACTATATATTAATTTAAATAAGAGATTAAAATCCCGCTAGCATAAGTTAAAGGTAAGATTAAACCTATGCAAAATAATTGGTACTAAGGATTCATATTATTGTACCTGCTGCTTTCACAGCATTAGTGGGCCACACCAAAGTAGCATGCGACGCGCGACGTGCTGCCTGGAAGCAGAAAGCATGCTACTTATTTTAAAGCATATATAAATATATGAGTGATTTCACACTGAAGTGGCGTGTCGCAAAAATGCGACGTGGCAACATGCGACGTGCGACTCGAATATAAAACAGGTCCTATAAATTTGATACTATGCGACGGATCAACCAATGACGTTGTTGAATTGGTTTAGCGGCTGACTTAATTAATGTTTTTTCAGGATGTCTAGTAAAAAAATGTTTACCGGACGATGAACAATTTAATATATCATTTGTTCAGACTGTTGAGAAGTATCAGTGTCTTTATGATCACACTTTAAAGGCGTACAGCAATAGAAGTGAACAAGAAAAGGCTTGGAACCAAGTTGCTGGAATATATTTTTCTACATGTAAGTTTGCTTAATTAATAACAAAATAAGATGATAACGCTGCGGCTTGCTTATTTTATTTATATACAAACGTTGTTTTGCCATGGCAATGCATTTTCAGGTTTCACAAAGTGTGCGCATAGCCTATCTCGTAAATCGCTTGCCGTTGTTGGTTGACGTCCGTGAAACTCTTGTTGTAGGCTCGGCAAGGCATTGTAGATAGCATCAATATCTCGTTCGTTGTTAACATGCAAAGACCTACCATCGTGTTTCGAATAAAATTATGCAAAACACAAGCAGCTTTAACAATATGGGCAACTTTATCTGGTTCACAGTCAATTTGTGTTTCAAAAAATTTAAATTTTGAAAACCAGCATACCAAATGCACACTCAACACTTTTCCTTGCCCGAAAGTCTGTAGTTGAATATTCTTTTAGGGTTAGTTAGAGTTCTTCTGGGGTATGGCCGCATAATATTTTTAATAAGCGGTAATGCTTCATCTCCTACAAAGATCATTGGAAACGTGGAATTGTTCCGTCATTTTTTAAGGCAGCAGGAGGTGGAAAGTTCAACCTATTTTCGGTAAGAGCACGAAGAAAACCGGAAGATTTAACTACACGACCATCACTATTCCTTCCGTAGTCACCAACACTTATAAAAGTAAACAAACCATTCATGTCCGCACTTGCCATTAAAACTATTGAAAATAGCCTTTATAGTTATAATATGCTGAACCTGATTTTTTAGGGCACTTAATTCTTATGTGCTGCTTATCTATAGAGCCTCCAAGCAATAGGCATATTCCACAGTTCATAGTATCTCTCAGAAATCTCTTCCATTGCTCTATTGTAGGTAATGCCATATATTGGTGGTTGTAGCGAATTCGTCCATAGTTTCTCAGCAGTATCAGAAATAATGCCACTTATCGATAGAATTCAAAGTGAAGCGCTGTAAACGTCATACCGGTTGCTAGAAACCTGAAAAGAAGCAAAACAATATTTAATAAATGGAAATGATAATTACGATTAAATGTATTTTGTCATACTTTTTCATAAATTATAAAATATATTAGTTTCTCTTAAAAAAAAGGGGAGGTCCAAAAATGTTGGCGATGTGTAGAATTAGAACTTCAAAATACAAAATCATAACTCTCTTACACACACACTTTTTGTTTTAGCATCGGAATGCAAGAAAAAGTGGAAAATACTTCGAGGTGGCCTTACATTTAATATCAAAAAAGAAATATTATTTGTGGGATGTTATGCAACATATTACCGTTCACCAAATTTAATACCCATCGACCTGATCCAACAGTGCAAAATTCGACCTGATCCAACAGTGACATTTAATACCCATCGACCTGATCCAACAGTGCAAAATTAATATATACTATATTAACTGAGTGATCACCTATAAACCATTCATTTTTAAATAAGAAAAAAACTTTTGAACCAATAAAATACATTTTTGTTCAGGTGTTTTTCTCAATCGATAGTGAAAAGATTATAGGATAATAATTGTCAATTTTTGCTGACAATAAAAATAAACTTACATTGGAATAGATGGTTTTAAATCCAATAGTTTTGCACAAGTTACTTTTTTAATATTTATGGGTTTGCCATTTTAATTTTCAAGGATTTTACTAGAAGTTCTTCCTATGTAATATTATAACGATAAAAAAAATATGGGCTAGTGTAGAGTTTCCTTGATTATCGGGTAAAGTAAAATAAATTAATATTTAATTTTAATCAAGATTAAACGCCTTACTGGTTTTTAAAATAAACATATTGTACTTGACTTTTACGTTTGTTGTACTATTGGAAAAGACGTGAATAAAATAATGGGACATTACGCATATAATAATGAGTATTTATTGCATTTCTCTGATTATACAACTCATAGTATAGTGTATTTTTACCTATATTAAAGGTGCGATTAATAAGTGATAATCATGCATGCTACGTACATATATGTACACTTTATCTTATGTCATAGAATTATTTTTACTGTCAAATTTATGATGGCAAATAAACCAGATTTGGTAGTAATACTGGATTTTAATTTAAATACAAATTATATTTTTATTTAAATTAATATACTTTTACCTGGCACTCACACACGCGTTAATTAGGCAAGACAACTCCTCCTACGGAGTCGTTGTTTTCTGAGTGACGCGGTTCGTGCCAGGTAAAAGTATTATACTATAATCACTAAACATCTATCTTGTTTTACTTAAAAATTGTGGGGAACTCACACTTTTCCCATGTCACCTCAAATATAACAAAAATGAAAAAAAAAAATAGGACATTTTTATCTTTAAATTTTCGAGTTAGTTAACGGTTTAAAGTATAAACAATATGTTTCATATTTTGTATTATGTTTATTTTCAATATAACCCCCACTAAAATTTAGACAGTTTTGGTTCGATTGGTCCAAATTACTGAAAACTAAATTATATCATTTAAACTTTAAATCCGATGGATACAAATTTAATCCCCGTTAAAAAAAATTACTTTATTTTATTTAAAACTGGCTAATATACTTTTACAGTTTAAATTAATTCTTAATTTAAGTAATAACTTTATTATTACTAATTATACTAAATTAAATATTTTCTCTTTTTTATTTTACCCGCTACTGTAGTAATTTTCATTAAAAAAAAATTAAAACCTCTTATCATGATTTATTTAGAAATTTTGGTCAATCGATGTAATGTGTAGAGATGGGAGACATACTGTTAACGACTTGTATATTATCAGTGAGTTGTCCAAATAGAAAAAATTCTTCACAACCCTTATGACCTAATACATAACAATACCCTACCTAATAGGAAAAAATAGGGTAGGATAAATAACTAAATATTTATTTTTAATATCTTTTTTTTGGTTTATTTTTGGGTGAAAGAAACATAATTAGTAGATGATAAGTATATCAAGTAAAAAATAAGTTAAGGTTTTTATTATTAAAACTGTTCAGTTTCGCATTCGCCATTTTTGCCTTGTGTCACTTTGAGGTTTATCATTAATTTTTTAAATTTGACTAGCGTTAATTACTTGTTTATTTTTTTTTTAATTTAAAATTTTAAAAATTATACATCGTAGGCTTATTGCGATAAGGCTGCCTCTATAGGCAGCCTTATAGCGATAAGTCTACAACCTTAAGGCTGCCTCTAGAAAGGCATATGCTCGATGATAATACCAGATGTCATAGTAACTTTTGTTTGGCCATGGTAATTCTCTAATTAGTTTATATTAAACGAACGTAAAATGTGCTTAATTTGATTGTTTGTATTAAAAAAAAAACAATATTAAAACTTTATTGTGAATAAAAATTATATAAATATTTTATCTACAATATACACTTGCCTAGTCACCTCCACAAAAACCGGCCACTACTATTGGGCCGCAATTTTAGGTTTCCTCGTGAAGCGCTCATTTGATTTTGATAATATTTTTTTGAATTGTAGATTGATTCCCCAATAACAATGCTATGTCAGAAATGTTTATTTAGAATTTAATTGAAGCATAAAGGCAAAAATAGCTTTCCCGAAATTTGTGACACCCTGTAGGAAGCAGCAGCTACTGCAGCTGTTGTCTGTTATCCACTAAATTAATGCATTATCTCTGTTTTTATTGGAGATAAACTGTTTTAAAACAAACGCCGGGAAAGAAACTTCTTTTTGAAACTGCACCCCGTAAATGCTTTAATTGAATCCTGAATAAAAATTTCGACTTAACATCGTTACTGAAGAATCAATCTAAAATTAAAAAAAAAGCTGTTGGCGAGAAAGCCAACTTTGAAATTGGGATCAGCTTGTAGTGGTCGTTTTTTTGCGGAGGTAAGTGTAGATTGTTGTATTAAATGATACTATAAAATCATACTATTTGCCTAGAACATTACTTATTTTATTATCTCTGTTATTATTGGGTATAAACACTTTTAAAACGAACGCCGGGAAAGAAACTTTTTCTCAATGTTACACCCCGTAAATGCTTTAATTGAATCCTAAATAAAAATTTCGACAAACATCGTTACTGAAGAAACAATCTAAAATTCAAAAAAAAGATCAAAATCAAATAAGCTGTTGGCGAGAAAGCCAACTTTGAAATTGGGGTCAGCTTGTAGTGGCCGTTTTTTTGCGGAGGTGAGTGTAGATTGTTGTATTAAACGATACTATGAAGTCATACTATTTGCCAAGAAAATTACTTCTTTTATGATTAGTGACTATTTAAAACTTAAAACAAAAACCGTGGAAAAAGGGCAAATTTTAATGTCGCTGATGGGAAATTTTATTTTAAAAGGTTGGTAACGCTGGCCGAGAGTTTGTTGCGTCTGGTTGTGAGATGAACAAGTGGGCGATGGTTTGTCGGAATGGACAAATAACAAAATTTACCGCCGTGTTACTGCTAATCGTTCTTTGGGCGGAACACTGTGCCTAAATGTTGTAATTTGTTTTGTCAAGTCATTCTGTAGTTAAGATAAAAGCACCTAAAATGTTCCGTTATTCATATAAAATACTGAAAAAAAATATCCTGATGATTTGTTAAAGCAGTATACAAAGTAGCAAATTAACTTTCTTTTTCTTTCTTTACAAATTTCATAAACCAAACTTTGTCTTTTTAGATTTATCTGCATTTTCTTGACTCATTATTTCTCTTTTTTCTCAGAGAAACTAACAATAATTACCTTTATCTTGAAGCAAATTCTCGTTGATACTGAGAGGGCATTTTGCCGGTTAATAGCGTTAAACCGAAAATTCGCGTTTTTTCGTTCTATTGCCAGCAGACGCGGATTAATGCGCGCGGATCTTAAGGAGTTTTAAGGGTCGCTGATAACAAATTCAGTGTCAAATTTGCAAAATTTAAAATGGCGGATCTAATAGGGCGAGCAAGATTTTCAAAAATCATATCAAATGATTTTTGACAATCAGGAAATAAAATACTTTGGGATTTGTTATAAAGGAAAACATGTGGATCATTCACCGTAAAATTATGTTTAAGAACAATCAATTATATAAAAGCGAAAGGTCACTCATTTACACATCCATCATTCATACATTTATTCACTGACTAATTATGAAATCTCAAAAACTACTTGACCTACGAAGATTAAATTTGGCATGAAGGTAGATTATGGGTTGGAGACGTCAGCTAAATGAGGAGTTTACAGAAACTCGCCACTAAAGGGGAAGAATAAGGTAAAAGTTTGTGAGGAACTTCGCCACTTCTGGACTGGTATGTAGAATATTAATTACGATTAAAAATGACCTGTTTGGAGTTACATCCCTTGGAGCGTTAAAATGGGAATCAGAGTTTGTATTGAAAAATTGTCATTTTTGGAGTTGTAAATATGAAAGTTGGTAATTAGACTTCTAATTACCCAGAAAAATAGGCGACGTCGACTAAGAAAGGAATGTAGGAGACTCTTCCCCAAAGTGGTATAATGGAGGGTGAAAGTTCGTATAGAACTTTATTTCCAAATTTAGAAGTACGAAAATTGGTTTATAGGCAATTCATTACCATTAAAAATTATCTGTTTTAAATTTTTTGGAATAACATCTGGCTTTGCTATTAAATATGTATTTGTATGTTTTTATTACAACATTCTTTAAACCCTCTGCATATATTTACCTTTAAAGACGAAGCCACCGCTTTTCGTTCTTATTCATAAAATACCTTTCATAATGAAACAACTCTTTAAAACACCCAGAGTTATAAATTATATGAAATATCAGTTTATTCAATTTTTTGCAACACATTATTGTAGTTTTATACGCAATTTCAGATCGATTTTAATAATAAATTAACTAAAGTCTGGGACAATATTTGTTTGGGTTCACCCAATATGTATATCACTGACTGGAAATTTTGAAATTTAAGAACAACAATTGTAACATTGAAACCTTATGACAGTCAGAAAATTATGGGAATTTATCTTAAAAAGTTTTAAAAAAGCTAATTTTCTACAGAGTCTACATTGGTATACAATGTAATGGTTTTAATAATACTAACATATTGGACTTCCGTCGTGTTTATTTGTTAATTAGTACACAACAAAACAATCAACAAACATCAGAACAAGACAAAAAACTCTTACTCTAACAAGACTCAACAAGGTAAAACATTTTTGACATATAAGGAATATTAAATGAACTTCAGAAAGGATCTGCAGATTCACAAGCAAGTATAATATAAAAAGACGAGATCGAATAACATTTTAAATAAAGACTATATCCACCGAATTCCATTGTGAATGTGGTAAAGTATATATTGGAGAAACAAAAAAAAAATGAAATCAAAGGTAAAGAACACGAAAAACATACGTAATTAGGAAAAGGTCGAGGTCGGGGGTTGCCGAACATGCATGGTCAGAACAACAACGCATACAATGGTTTAAAGCAAAAACTATTCATAGGGAACCCACTGGCAGAAACAAAAAATTAAAAAATTGTAATAACTTTAAACTGAAATACATTTAGCAAGCATTCCAAATATCTGGCAGTCGCTGTGGAATCGGAAAAAATTAGTCAACCTTCGAGTATTTTCGTGAATAAGAAATATTGGATTAAAAGTCATACACAATGATGCAGTTGAAATAAAAGATGTTTCTTGAAGTTTCATTCTATTAATTTATATAAAAACGCGTTTTAACTGGTAAGTATCTCCAACCGCCTTTAAACAAAAATAAACACTTTTCTTTGTTAAAATATTAGTCCGAGAGCTGGTGAACAATTTTGAATAGGTTTTTGAGGCACTCAAGGACGTACTCAAAATTGTTAACCAGCTCTTCTACTATATCATATTTAAAGAATTTACACTTTCGTTTAATTGTTTTTATCAAGAGGTTGGTAAATTAACACTAAAATCTTGGACTTCCATTGTCTTTATTATTTTAATTGTAACACAACGTTTCGGTTAGTGATGTATCTCCAACCGTTTTCAAGTTATCACTTGAAAACTGTTGGAAACACATTACTAACACTTTCCAGGTTAGTAAATTGTTGCATGGTAGTAAAAACTAGTTAATAAAGTATAAGTTGAGAAGAAATTCCTTGTTTAAAGCAGGAAATGTTTATATTTATAAATTTTTTTCCATTTTTGATAAGTACTTATGCAGCTAGAAAATAAGTTTTTTTTTGTTTTGAAAGGTGAAAACACTTTTTTTTTCATAATGTATGCTAATCATAGGTCATAACTGAATATAAGCAAGAGCAATCCGATACTAATTAGTAGTAAAGTATTAAGGAAAACATTTTATATGTAATCAGAGTGAAAGTATGGGATATATCATTATAAGGATTATTTTCCCATTTTGATAACATAAAATATTGTTAATAATAATGTTCTGTTTATTAACAGAAACATGGATACAAGTGTGACAACAAAGTTATGGGCTTTTTTTAAACAAATTATATATATATATATATATATTTTTTAAATTATTATTAAATTTTTTAAATATTATAAATAAAAAAAATTTAATTTAAAATTATTTTTTTTAAATGAAATTTTTCCTTTAACGGACCGCCCAAGAAGGTTTAAAATCCATTTTGTAAAATTATATGAGTAGCCATGTAGAAACCAAATTTAAAAGTCCCCAAAAGGATATAATTTGTCAAACCTTCTAATTACTTGGGTAAATAATAAACATCATTTCAGTTTTTTTAATAATAACCAAACTAAGTAAAAATAAAATACATTTCCAATGATAGCAATATTGGCATCATCCAAAAAATCCTTCAACACATTTCTTAGTAAATTAGATATTGTTTGCCGTTAAAGATCCTTTATAAAACACAGGTCCAACAATTTTTGACCTATGAGGACCCATACGTTTAAGCAAAAACTTTTGGGATTGAAAGGATGATGGCCAGGAGATTCAAATGTCAATAATGTTGGTTCTTTCGGAAACTTGCCTTTATTATAAAGTTCATTGCTTCAAAGAATTTATCGTAAAAAGTTTGGATTTTCTATAGCACATTTACAAACCATTGGCAAAAGTTTATACGCCTTTGTAATCACCTGGCAACAAAGTTTTGTGGGTCTTATTTGTGGGGTACATAATTATGTTTTTTTTAAATTTTATTAATGGTTCCTTAGCATAGATCAAGATCTGACCTACAGTCTCTTGTGGAGTTTTCAGATAAACTTTTAAATATGCCAAAACATTAATTTCTGTTTGTTGATTAATTATAAAGGTTTTCTAATTTCTACGCTTAAGAAACACTTTTGTTTGATTTAAACTTTCGATAAAGGGTAAAAAATATCTTGTTTGGATATTTCTTTCTGGAAATAGTTTCCACTAAAGACTGATGCCTTTTTTTGGCAAATTATGAGCATTCTATCATATCAAACTTCTCCAAATGACAGATTTTAAACAACAGTTACATAAATGAACTGTTGCCTTATGATTTACTAGTTTCACAAAACATCATGGGGATACACATGTTATCTTTTGTTTTATTTTTTTATTTTTGTCATATCATACTACGATAATTTGTACAAAAAATGCGATTTTAAGAATTCCATGGGTGCCTGCGCCAGTTAGGGAAAAATACATTTAACTTGAAATAACTTTGCTATTTTTCATTGTAGGAAAAAAATGTAAATAAGTAATTATATAGAAAATTACATTCTCTTTCGAATTAACGTAACAGATGGGTGTTCTTTAAAAAAGGATATTTTTGTGAATAACTCGTACATCTGATGTTCATTTGTTTTTCTACAATTTTTATTGTAATCAGCGTAAAAATTTACAAATAATCAATTTAACCTAACTTGTACTTTATAATAAAAAAGTTAACAATAGTGCCGACTTAATTTTGACCACGGACTTTTTTTTTTATATATATATATATATATATATATATATATATATATATATATATATATATATATATATATATATATATATATATATATATATATATATATATATATATATATATATATATATATATATATATATATATATATACAAATATATATATATATATATATATATATATATATATATATATATATATATATATATATATATTTATATATGATATGTATATATATATAATTTATATATTTTATATATATATAATATAATATATAATATATATAATATATATATATATATATATATATATTCAACAATGAACTTTAGTAATAAAGGCAAGTTTAACCGAAAGAACCAACATTATTGGGCATTGCAATCTCCTGCGCCATCATCCTTTCAATCCACAAAGATGTTTTTGCTTAAACGTATGGTGTGCCTCATAGGATCAAAATTGTTGGACCTGTGTTTTATAAAGGATCTTTAACAGGCAAACAATATCTAATTTACTAAGAAATGTGTTGAAATTTTTTGGATGATGCCAATATTGCTATTTTGGCATAATGTATTTTATTAATGTTACTTAGTTTGTTATTATTTAAAAAAAAAAAAACTACGATGTTTATTATTTACCCAAGTAATTAGAAGGTTTGACAAATTATATCCTTTATGGCGGACTTTTTTAAATTTGGTTTCTACATGGCGTACTACGATATAATTTGTACAAAAAATGCGATTTTAAGAATTCCATGGCTGCCTGGTCCGGACGGAAAATGCATTTAAATTGAAATAAATCTCTTTTATCATCTTGGAAAAAAATGAATAACTAATTGTACAGAAAATTACATTTCTATAGAATTAACGCAAAAAATAAGGGTGTTGCATTTAAAAAAATATATTTTTGTGAATAACCTAAATCTGATGTTCATTTGTTTTTCTATTATCGTTATTGTAATCAGCGTAAAATGTAAAGCTTTGCAATTTAACCAACTTGTATCTCGTATAATAAAAAAGGGAATAGTGCCGACTTAATTTTGAATACGGTATATATATATATATATATATATATATATATATATATATATATATATATATATATATATATATATATATATATATATATATATATATATATATATATATATATATAAATTAATTAATAAATTATATTGCAAAAATTTTGGGTTTTTGAGTTTGGATCCAGCCTCTTGATTAAAAAAAAAATTTAGCATACTTTATTTTTTAAAAAAAGCATGCCTGATACGAATTTTTTAAATTTTATGAGAAAGAGTATTTTGGAAGATTTGTTTTTGAAAAGGTTTAAAGCAATATTGAATAGAATTCCCAAATTTTCTTTGATTTTTACGTTTTGTTTACCAAAATTTTTATTCATTTAATAGGTAAAAATAATTTAAACGTAAAAAATCAAAGTATATGGTTTGTTGGTTTCGGGCATAATTTAAATTCTAAACAACTTTTTCTTATAAACTTTTTAAATCTTCCTAAAAACTTCCCACCAAAAATTTAAACAATCTTGATCAAGGCATGTTGATTTTTCAAAAAAAAATATGCTAAATTTTATTTTTTAAAAGCGGGTGGTGCCAAACG
>JAHBCN010000639.1:0-42500 GCA_019359885.1 Listronotus oregonensis
AAACTTTAATCAGTAGAGGTATAATTAAACAGAAATTTTTTTAAAAAACCTGTTACTTAAAAAACTCAAACTGATAAGGGTATTTTTAAAGGGGGGAATTGAAAAAAAAAAACGGGGTTTTTTTAATCCCATAGACAATAGTGATCAGGACCTAATAAAAGGGGAAAATATTTGTTTTTATAAACGGTTATTTCTTCCCTTTTTGGTAAAAAAAAAATGGAGGGACAAAACCAATAAAAAAATTTTAGCTCCCCCTCCATAGAGTTTTTTTTTAAAAAAGGGATTTAAAAGGGGAAAAAGAAAAAGAAAGTAGTAATAAACGCCGTTGGCCTTGAGATTTAATTTTTAAAAATTAAAAAATATAGGTTAGAAAAAGACCCTTTTTTCCCTTTTTAAATAGGGTTTGATACAATGAAATTATCCAAAGGTGGGTTATTATAAACCCCCTTTGAAAAGCCCTTTTAAAAAGGGAAAAAACCAAATTCCCCAATTAAGGGGTTCAAAGACAAATTTTTCCCCAAACTGTTTTTGTTTTTCCGGAAAGAATATTATGGATTCTACCCAGACCCCCAGGGATTTTTTTTAAAATTTTTTAAAACGGGGTTTAAAAAAATTATTTTAAAAAAAATTTTCCCAAACAACAGTATTTTTTATGGATAACCAAGCTACCAAAAAATTCCTACAAAGCACCAGCCCCCCGGGTTTAAAGAAAAACGAATATTTGTTAAAAAAAGATATTTTTTTTGAATTCATAGTTTATTTTGATTTCTGGGAAATCAAAAAAAAAAAAAATTTTTAGTTTTTTTCCCCGAAAAAAACTTTATAAAATTTTAAAAAAAAAAAAATTATACTTTTTTGGGGTTTTTTGGGGAATTTTGTTGCTCTCGCAATAATAGTAAAAAAAAATTAAAAAAACAAAAAAAGGTTTTTAATTTTTAAAAAATTATTTTTTAAAAACTAAATAAAAAAAATTATTTTTAAAAAAAAAATAAAAAAAAAAACCCCCTTTTAAGATATAAAAGTTTTTAAAACCCTTTTTGGTTTCGACGGACGGGTGTAACATAATTTTTTGATTATATTACTTTTTAAAAAAAAAAGGCATTAAGTCAATTTTGGGTTAAAAAAACACAATTTTTTATTTTATTTTTTGAGTAATATAATCAAATAATTTATTTACACCCGTCCGTCGATAAAAAAAAGTTTAAAAAATATTTTTTAAAAGGGTTAAATTTTTTTAAATAATTTATTTTTTTTTTTTATAAATTTCATAAAAAAATTTTATTTTTTAAGTACAAAAAAATCAATTTTATAAAAATTTAAACCCTTTTTTTTAAAAATTTCTTTTTTTTTTTATTATTAAAGAGCGATTTTTAAAAAATTTAAAAAATATTTTTTTTTTTTAAATATATAAAATTATTTATTCGGAAAAAACCCCAAAAATTTTTTTTAATTTTTTTTTAAATTTCATTTAAAAAAAAACGCTTTTTTTAAACCAATTTTTAAAATGAATTTTTAAAAAACAATATATTTTTAATTTTGGTTGAACAGGCTGGGCATACTGTCTTTCTCCGTAAAAAGGTTTTTAACCTTTAGAGCATTTGTGGAACCAAGAAAAAAAGATCAGAGCAGAAAATGTTACCCCCACTTTAAGTCCCAGTGTTATATATTTAAAAAAGGGGGGTTTCTAAATACCAGGAATTTGGAAAAAAATTCCAAATTTTCATTATAAAAATTAAGGCTTTACATTTTCCAAAAAAACATAAATCCTATTGTTATTAATTTAATTTACCATGGGAAACAAATTTTCAATATTTAGATTAAAAATGTAATTATGTATAGATAATGGTTTTTAAATTTTAAATTTTTTAAAATTTTTTTTTTTTAATTTTTTTATTTTACTTACCTAAATAAACAATAAATTATAAATCTTTATATTATTAAAACCGTCCCAAAAGTTTTTTTCCTTTTTAAACCTACATCCAGTTTTTTTTTTTTTGGCAGGATAAAACCCAAAAAGAACAAACTAACACTTTTCCGGACAGGCTACCAAAAGGGGGTTTTTTAAAATTGTAAAAAAGGGAAAGGGAAAAAAAGTCTCTCCTGTTGGGACATTGTCTTCACATCATTGGTGATAGGATATGGGGGCCGTCAAATATGGCATCAGGACACCTTGGGTTTTTATTAGAGATAACTTGATGGACCTTCGGTATACATAGAAAGTAATGGAAACACATGGGCTCCCAAATCTTAAGAAGATTAAAAACCACAATAGAAAACAAGTGGTTGCTATGACATTTTGCCAGTGTAAAACACTCTAGTAAAATGGTCTAATAAAAACTACTTGGATTAACTAGATAATAATTTTCAAATTTTTAAAAAAAAATTAATTAAAAAAAGGGTTGCTATTGGTCCCCCGGGATGTATGCTATAGTTTCAAAAAAAACCCAATAAAAAGTAAATCTAAACTCCAATGCAATTAAAGCCTTTTTTTTTGAAATTTAAAAAAAGTTTTTTTAAAGAAACCAACAACACATAAAAACAAATTGTTTTAAAATTGTTTGTGTTAAAACCGTCAACACAACGCTTTAAACATTAAATTGGTGCCGTTGTGCTCAACTTTCGGGAAATTTTTATTTGCATGAAGAAAACTTGTAAGTTCGGCTTTTATGTTTTTAAGTTTCCTGCCGTGGCTGGTTTAGTTTGTTCGATTTCGTTGTTTTTGTTTTACTTAAAACAGGGTATAAAATATGCAAGGTAGTTGGTTTTCTTAAGCAAACTTAAAGTAGCATCGACAAAAAATCATTTCATGGAAGAAAAATGTTGTGGATATTTAAGTTAGTAGTGTGTACATAGAAAAATATATTTTTTTATCTTTATGACAGCTCACGAAGGATTATTATATATGTATATTATATCCTACGGATTATATATACATATATAAACCTAAGTACCAAAGCACCGTGAGTGCCGGGTTTTCCGGTGTTTAACCCAATTCTTCCCAGTTATTCCGTCAATGTTGTCCAAGCACTGAAACATGCAAATGTTGCATTTCACAGCACCTTTTAGACAACGCGGTAGTGCCACCACGGACGTTATTTTTAAATAACTACTACCTAAATGTGTCTCTCCGGCTCTGGGAATTGAACCCGCCGCGAGCCGAAACTCTGACCACTACGCTACCGGAGAGACAACAAATAATACAGCAAGTAATATTAATATTAAGTAAGTAATAGTAAATTACTAGTTATTTAATAATAATAAAATGCATTTTATTTAGTACAAATATTTAATAAAAAGTCCTTGTTGGGTACTCGCCAAAATTTTTTATACAATGGGACCTCTTTGGTTCTTGTCCCAGGAGAAACAAATACAAACTGTCAAGAATGATAATTAACGTCAGTGTCATAATGTTTACAACAACAAAACAACAATCGCTGGCAACGAGCAAAGCTAACTTGATTTATTTCAATAATAATTTTTCAAGATGCAATTTGGGTACATAAGACATTTTTTTAATTAACGATTTCTCCCAAACGGTAAGTTTTACGGCAAAAATGAAAGAGGGATTTTTTGTTTATAATTGATTGATAATTATTATAAAACCATAATTTTTTTCCCAAGTCAATGGCGTAGTATTTTTTTTGTAAAATTGTTTTGAAAATGAGGAAATGAACATCTGAAAAGTGTGTTTTTATGCCATAATATCCTGTGCCAAAATTCAGTTCAATATCTCAAACCGTCTTTGAGAAATGTATTAAAAAGTAAAAATAAAATAAAACTTTAACACCCTGTATCTTAATAACTAAGCATTTTAGGGCCCACGTTTATATGAACTTTTCGACTTAAAATCGATCCAGGAATGCCTCCTTCAAATTATGACATACCAATAAGTAACACCTTATATATAAATATATTAAAGATTCCAAATTTTGGGATTCGGTCTAGGGCTGAAGTAAAACTCTTTTTTTACTAAACGCCGAGTTTCGGAAATTTATTTTCCTTTTTCAAGGCTACAATGTAAAGAAAAATCTTTTACAATCAAAAATTAATCTACAATTGAAATTATTGTTTTAAAACGGTCATATTTAACAATCAAACTTATGTCAAAGTGAGTTTTCTTAAGGCTAAGTCATTATAAGAAACATAATCAATTTATTGTTTTTCATTCTAGTGCTCATAATTTTTTGAATTTAAATTTTTAACATTTATACATTTTAGTGTTTTCTAGAACATCTTGAAAAATATGTTAAGTTAATACATATCGAAATCAATAGCAGTAGTGGTATTATCAGGACAACATTCCTTTGTAGGGTTTTTTTCTTTTAGTTATATTATCCAAAAATTAAAAGTAATATGTTTTAACTAAACAAAATTAAAGGTTGGGTAGTGATGTTATTGTCACCCAGCCTATTAAATTTGCTTGATTTATTTCTTCTGTTGTAGGTTTAAGTTTTGTAAACAAGTTTTTAGGTTGCTTCTCAGTTTTTTAGCGATATAAATTTTCTTGAATTTAAGAGTTTTGGTGGCTATTCTATTACGGATTTATAAACAATCTATACAAATTTACCTCAATATTAAATAATATTTAATATTAAAATTGTTACAATTTTGTAAGTAAACACTAAGGTTGGGTGTGGTTTGGAGCTCATATTTAACTGTAGGTCCAGTCTGCATGACATTATCCGGACGTTCATGTTAGTTAATTCAGAAGAAGTAGTTATTTGCATATTATCCCTGACAGCACTACCAAATTTTCTTAGAGATGCCGTGAAAATGCAATATCTGCATATTTTGGTCCTTGGAGAAGGGTTTTGAAACTGGGTAAAAATGGGTTAAACATCTTAAAGCCCAGCAGTCAAGGTACATATTTATTTAGGCTTTATACAAGCTTTCGTGGGGTGTCATAAAGATAAATAAAATAAATATATAATACGTCGTTATCGTAAGATATTGATAGATCGTTTTTGTATACACTATATATCAAAATGTTTTAAACAATTATAGAACAACGCAAACAAAGCTTCATTAAAAAAGACAGCATTTTTTACAATTTATCGCACTCAGTAGTCTGACCCTTTCGGAGATAAAAAGAGCGGTATACTAAAGCGAACCTCTATAGTCTAGATAAAAAAGGGTTTTTCATTTTCAGCGCTTTATCTTTAAATTAAAATAAAACAAATTGTCAAAGCTATAAATAATCTTTTATTTTAAAGCATATTCAATGACATTATATTTTAAGAACTATATCAGCTAAATGACATCCGCTAGTTAAATCACACGAACCTAAGTGATCATTTGATGTTGCGGGTAGTATGGTAGATAGGTAGGTAGGTTTAAAGAAAGTGGACTTTTTACGCCCTCCACTGCGACCGCTCGGTCAATTGTGGCTCACACCTTTTTATATTTCTCCCAATAGGATCGGAGCTCTAATGAATCCGAAACCAGATTGGGAGAGAGTTCTTACGGGCAGTATGACAGGTACCTCCAATTTGTTAAAACCATATGTTTGTAAGGTTTATTTACAGGCATCTAATAGAACTAGAATAGTGACTTCCACAAGCGCCTATGTAATAAAAGTGGTACACACGTGCAATGCCAGTCGCATGGGCATTTTTGGAAATAAGTGGCAATGATTTATTTGTCAACTGTTATTAAGTTGTTTTAGTCAATTTAGATTTGTAAATGGTTTGCCAAAATCTGAAAAACTGCAGGAACTCGTTTAATTGCTTTATGTTTTACCTATCTATTATTTATCTATAATACCTTAGAAACGGAATATGTTATGATAGCAATAATACCGCTATTACCAGGGCATTATAAGCGGGATTATGATAATGCCCGCTTATAAATGCTAATCCTAATATGGAATTTTTTGCTTATCCAATTTCATTTCTCTACTAAAGATCCAAGTTTATACAAAAATAATTTTTCTTTAAACAATACTAAAAATTAAACTTTATTTCCAAAATAAAAATTTCAATTTTGAAATGTCCCGGAAAAGTGATCCCACTATAAATGGTCGGTGTTTTTGTGATGGTAGCAGCGGTGGTAGCACTAACGCTATTTTGTATAGAAGAACCGTCCCATAAAGAATTTTCAATAGTCGATACGGAATTAACCCGGAATTCTGAATTGGCAATCATTTTGGCTACTTTGTTTTTGGATGAAATACTTTCTTCTCAATCCTTCAGAACTGAAGAGCTTTTCCACTTCCTATGTTGTTTTTAGCGTTTCAAACGAAGCACCTGCCCCGTAAAGTTGACGATGTGAGACGCAAACAGTGGCCGGTGTAAGCTTCTGCATTATCCAGTTTTAAAAATTTTGGATAAAATGTTGGGACGCTTCCTAGGTATTTTTTCCAATGGGTTTTTCGTACATCGACCCTTTCTATAGGTAAGAAATAATCTTCGTTTTATTCCAGCTGGTCTTAATGTTGTGAAATTTTTATTAAATTTAAAGCGCCTAAATCTTCTTAGTGATAGTAAAACTTTTTGAAGTTGAAGTTTTAGTTTCTGGTACCTTTAAAAACCAAGACTGTTGCTCTATCTTCAATTCACTTCATTTTGACCAACTCATCTCGTCTTAAATCCTCCAAAAACACCCATTACCAATATGACTTTAGGGACCAAGAAAGATATCATCCAGGAGCCTTTCTTAATAAATTTTAATATTTGTTCTCCTTCCAAAACTTTAGACTTTTTTGGGACGTATCCTTTCGACTTAATTTTTAAAAAAAGATATGAGACGATGGTATTGCGAAATGTCTATATTTTCATAGACCATCAACGTAGACCTTAGGGTGGAATACTTGGTCCAGAGAGGTTGGACTGTTTTTTTTGACTAAAAAAATAAAGTTTGTTAAACATTGTATTAAAAAAAATCAATAACTCCAATTCTTGGAAAGGAATTATTGCATATACGGTTTTCTTCTTTTTTGGATTATATTAAAATTTTTATAAGTTATTCCAGTGTCCTTAGGGATTGAAAAATTACTACCGGGGAAGAAAAATTTAAAATTGTTTTAATATTTTTTATTTTAATTTGAAAATTTAAAATCCATTGATTTTCCCATATAATGCAACTCCCCATTATGACAAGGAACATCAGCGTGCAGTTTGCCAAATAGGGTTTTTTCGAATACGTTCCCCATTTTAAATTCGTTAAGGGAAAAATAAAAAGCCGCTTTAACAAACCCAAAAATTAACCTGACCAACTGTTTAGAAAATTCAAGAGCCCCTAGTCTCATGGTTTTTTGGTGCAAAGCAACTTTTTATTTATCCAAATTTATATTTTAGACAGAACCAGAATATCAAAATTTGATGGCCGAAAATTATTAAGTCCGACAACACTGTTGATACTTATTTTGAATTTGACAATGTAGAAAGAATGTGTTATCAGATATTAGATTTATTTCTAACCTATATTTTTTAAATTTAAATTAAAAGTTGTTTTTCCCGATTTTCTGCGTTTTTTTTCAATAGATTTCTGTTTCTGTGTGTTATGTTTAACTAAATAATTATCAATTTATACGTTTTTACCCCGCTCAGTACCAAGTTCCTCCAAGATCCAGTAAGTTTATTTGGAAAGAAAAAACAAAAAATTTAAAAACAATTTCTCTTTCCGGTAGTATATTTTCTTTTCCCAAAGGATACTTAAATGTAATTTTATTAAAAAAAAACAAAAATCCAAAAAAGCAGAAAACCGTATATGCAATTGTTACCCCTGGAAATATGCCATTAAAATTTTTTTCGGTTATTTGAAAGAATTTTCGCATCTTTAAATACAAAAGCCTTACTCCCGATCATAATTTCCTTGATTTAATGGCAAAAGATTTTCGGTCGCTTTATCCTTTTTCTTCATTTTTGGAATTTCTTCCATTTTGAGCAAACGTTAAATAAAAATGCCAATAATAACTGACAGAAACATCAAAGTCAAATTTAACACCAGTCAATTTTTACTTTTGAAAAGGCAGGGGGAATTTTTTTTATATTGCGAATAAAAAAAGTAATTAGTCATTGAAAAACTCTTTTTTGGGGGAAAAAATAAAGCAAAGGGGCCACGGGCCCCTTTCTGGACTATAAGCCCATCAGGTCGAAAACCCCCGGGGGCCAAGAGGCCCCGGGGATTTTTGACCTTCAGGGGAATAGTCCCCTAAGCCCTTGATACATAAATAGCTATTAAAAACCCCGTTGTTATTGAATTTAAGGTTATCAATGGTTTTTGGGGGTCGGTTTTGGGGGTTTCTTTTGGGAATCAAAAAAACACGCAAAATTCATCAAGTTAATTGGGAAAAAATTTGGGGGTGGATTGGACTGTCCGAGCTCTGATGCACAGTTTCCTAGACTGCAGCAGTTTTATTCAGGAATCTTGTTCTTCCAACAATTCCACGCATTGGTTGATCAACCAACGATTTAGTGTGTCATTTTTATTTTTAAGACAGCAAACTGTAGATTTTTGGGGGGTCAAAATCATAAAAATTTAAATGATAGGGGGAAGTTTGGCGAACAAAGCGCTGATTTTGATAACAAATATTAATGTTTATTACGCGTTGTTCCATCGTGTAGTGTTCCATAGTAAAATGTCTCGACGGTCCAAAAATTTCGCCAAAATATAAAAGGTACATCCTTTCTAGCCTTAGAAATGCCTGTTTTCAAAAATTTAATCTAAAATAAAAAACTTTATAAAATGATTAACTTTTTAAAATAAAAAAGATCAACATAATATTAAACTTTTCTATTCTGTCACCCTTGTACCATTATCCTTCATCATGCAAAAGATAAAGGGAAGTATCTTTATCTTAACAGAAATAACAAGACATTTTCAAAGGGTTGATTTTAATTACGCCCCTTAACGTTTCCCTTCTTTCAAATATTTACCTGAAATTAAATCAATATTCTTGGGCATTTAGGTACTCTTTGATGTTATAAAAGTTAAAACCCTGGAATTTCATTTAAGGTATTTAAAAAAATAATATAATGTATATATATATATATATATATATATATATATATATATATATATATATATATATATATATATATATATATGTATATATATATATATATATATATATATATATATATATATATATATATATATATATATATATATATATATATATATACAGTATTGGAAAATAATTCGCGCATAATAGGGAAATCAATGTTAATTTTTAGGCATCTGAGAATCCAATCTACCAGTATACGTTTCAATAGAACGTCGCGATGAATTATAATTAATTTAGCTGTTCGACTGGAAACGTCACCGCTTTGCGCTTTAGTTTGGCTAGTGGGATTTGCCGGTGGCTCGCAGAGCTCTCGTTCATTTGCTTGCGGGCATCCCCAAATATTTTTTTTTTTCGGATATTTACAACAAAATGTGTATCGGCAGAGTTTTGAAAGAGCTAGAAACCTTGTTGAAATAAGGGAAAAAAATAATTCAACTTTCTGGTCAAATTACACCTGAACGGATCAGAAATATGAGACAATATCTCTACAATAGGTTTGGGTATTGTTGCAAAAAGTGGTGGATTATTCAAACCCTTATTAAAATAAGTTTTAGTTCTTTAGAGTTATTTTTATTTTCTGTTTTAAAATTATCGTTGTGTTTATTATTGGAATTTTCTTTTTATTTATTTTTTAGATTTATTTTTTTAAGCCAATGTGATAAAAAGACAAGCACAAATCTTTTTAAATTTTTTGTGATAATTTTTCAACAAATTATCGTTTAAAAATTCTCATTTTTGTTGATTCAACGTACACCCATCCGATCTCGTTTTAATACTGTCGAAAATGTCCAAAACTATTTGATTTTGTATCAAATCGAACCAAAGCGCGGAGTAGGGTACAGTCGAACAGTTAAATTAATTCTAGTTCATCGCGACGTTATATTGAAACGTACACTGGTAGACTGGATTTTCAGATGGCTAAAAATTAACATTGAATTCCCTATTATGCGCGATTAATCTTCCAATACTGTATATATATATATATATATATATATATATATATATATATATATATATATATATATATATATATATATATATATATATATATATATATATATATATATATATATATATATATATATATATATGTCCACGAAAAAGTGTTGAAGAGAAAACTTTTATTTTTGATTTTATCGAAAAAAACTACTCTTGATAAAAAATTTTGCTTTCTTTTTTAGAGTCAGATTGGAATAGAAACATTTGACATATTTATACGCGGTGTTCAGAAAATTGAAAAAACTTAAAACGGTACAAGAGTAAAGTGCATTTATTTGTGAAGATATGGAAATAAGTTAATAGGAAAAGTTGTTCAAAATTAAACGGTAGTCTCTAAAACCAATTTTCAAAAAAATCGGCCTACTTTTTAATATTAATTTTATCAAATTTTTTGCTGTTAAGTAAGCTGACGTTTCTAGGGCTAATAAATTATAAAAGCGAAATGTCAATACAGCTTGCCACTATCAACGCCTACTAGTACAATAAAGAGTTGTTAATTTTTAATTAGATAATATTAAAATAATTTTTATCACAAATTAATAAAAGTAGGTCGTTTTTTTTGAAAAATGTTATTAGGAACTATCTTTTACTTTTGAATAACTTTTTCTAGTAACTTATTTCCATATCTTCTCAAATAAATGCATTGAGTCTTGAACCATTTAAAGTTTTTTCAATTTTCTGAATACCGCGTATTAAATTTGTTAAATGTTTTTATCCAATCTTACTCTAAGAAGTAGCAAATTTTTTAAGAGTAGTGTTTTTTGGGTAAAATAAAAGATAAAGAAGTTTTTACATTCAACACCTTTTCCGTGGACGTACTGGTGTGTCCATGGAAAAGGTGTTGAATAGAAAACTTCTTTATTTTTAATTTTATCGAAAAAATTACTTGTAATAAAAATGTTTCGTTCTTAGAGTAAGATTGGGATAGAAACATTTAACATATTTTATACGCGGGTTCAGAAAATTGAAAAGCTTAAAATGGTACAAATAAAGTGCATTTATTTGCAAAGATATGGAAATAATAACTAGAAAAAGTTGTTCAAACGTAAAAGGTAGTCTCTAATACCAATTTTCGAAAAATCGGCCCACTTTTATTTATTTGTGATAAAATTTTATTATCAATTAACTAATTCCAAATTTTTGTACTAGTAGGCGTTGATAGTGACAAGCTTTATTGATACTTTGCTTTTTATAATTTATTAGCCGCATTATCGTCAGCTTTAAATGCTTACTTAACAGCAAAAAGTTTAATAATAAATTGATATTAAATTTAAATCGATCTTAAATAAATTTAATCACAAAAATAAAAGTAGGCCGATTTTTTCAAATATTGATTAAAGACTATCTTTTAATTTTGAACAACTTTTCCTAGTAACTTATTTCCATATCTTCTAAACTAAATGCACTTTACTCCTGTACCATTTTAAGGTTTTTCAATTTTCTGAACACCGCGTATAAAATATGTTAAATGTTTCCATTCAATTTATTTTTTAGGTAGCAAAATTTTTTATGAAGAGTAGCTTTTTTGAAAAAAATCAAAAATAAAAAGTTTTTCCTCTTAAATTTTCCTTGCTATTTAATATATATATATATATATATATATATATATATATATATATATATATATATATATATATATATATATATATATATATATTTTAATTTTATTATATAATATTTTATTAAATATATATTATTATTATATATATATACATATATATATATATATATTATTATATATATAAAATATATAAATATATTTATATATATATATATATATATTTTTATATATATATAAAATATATATATATATAATATATAAAAGCTTGATTGTTTCTTGGGTATGAGGTTTTGAAAACCTCATACCCAAAAACAACAAGTTTAATTAGAATAAATGGTTTTAAGAAATTTTTAAAAAAAAAATATATATATATATATATATATATATATAAAATATATATATATATATATATATATATATAAAAAAGGGTTATCCAAAAAAGGTCCATCATTGGTCCTTTTTTTAGGAAAATACAAAGTTGTTTAAATTAGAAACTTGGGCATTTTTAAAATTTTGGAAAAATAGAAAAAAAAAAAACAATTGAGAATCGTTATTTTTGTTTTTTTCAGTAAATGACATTTTTTAATGGAAATCCCTGTATATTATCTTTTTTCGGAAAACTTTAAATTCTAAACAAAAAAGTTTATAATGATTTTTCTCCTAGGTTACACATTGTTTAAGTTATGCCCCCCAATCTTGAAACAATTAAATTGTATCGACAAACTTTATTTTCAACATCAACTCATAATTTACAAACAAAAAATAACATTTTTTTTTTAAAAGAAGATGCTCGAAAACACCACCTAGTTCTTCAAAAATTTTTGGGCAAGTTTTTCAAATGCTCGAACTGTCTTGGTTTTCCCCTACCATCTATCTGGGTTATTTTTTTCTTTAACTGCAGTCTTTAAAGGTCGACGTTATCGTACCTTCCAAATTTGGTTTTGGAACCCCACAAGAAGTATTCAAGTGAGGTTAGATCTGGTGTTTCGGGAGGCCAGTGGTTGGGCCATTTGTTCCTATCCACTGATCATTAAAAGTAGTACTTAAAAAAATTAAGACCCGGAGTTGTGGGCAGGTGCGCCATGTTGCTGAAAATGCAGATGATGTCTACTTATAAGATCCAATTCGTCTAAGAAATTATTCAGAATTTCTGTCATAAACCCCCATATCTTTCACCATTATTTCATAAAGAACAGACCAATAATTTTTGGACCATTTATACCTCACCAAACGTTGAAACTGAAAACGGACTTGTGGACCTCTTGGATGTACTAACAAAATATTTTTCTTGACCAATTATGGTGTTTTTTTCATTAAACATTCCAGAATTTGAGAAGTTTAATTCATCTGTCCATAAAATGGAGCAAAAGTTATTTATATTTTGGGACAGAAGTTAAAGATAAAATGGCAAAAACAAGTCTTCTCTCTGGATCCCTTTTCCAAAAGCGTTTGAACCATTTTGGAAAATTTTACGGAATAAATTTTGGGACTTTTTTTAAAATCCTTTTGAACAATACCATTACTGAAATTAAAGTCCTTGAGAATATCTGTTATTGAATTTTACGATAAGCTTCGAAATATCCAATAACTGCAATTTCCGTCCTTTGCTTATTGTGAATTTTTTTTCCTTTTTTTTAGCAAAAATTTTTTTGTTTTAAATTTCCGGGTAAAGTCTGAAAATTTTCAAATTTTTAAATGGAGCGGGATATAATTCATTGTAGTATTCTCTTCCTCAAGGAGGATTTTCTGCACACTAAATAGCATTCTAAATCACCAATTTTCTTCATGGAGAGAACATTTTTCTTTAAATTAATGACCACAACAAAAGTTTTTTAAACAAGTATTTTTTGTTTTAAGTTTATAACAAAATAATGTTTGACATTATTTGATTTTTTCATTTGTTTTCCAAAGCCTTCTAGTTGCGAGGGGATGTCCAGTTTAGCAATTTGTCCTTATCTTAATGCTGTCAAATCCAAAGGCCATGTTGTTTTCATAGCCGTCTTAATATTTTAATACTGCAAATAATTAAAAATATTTATCGTTATTTTGACTTTATTTTTGACTCTAGCAAAGTCATAATAAACTTTTTTTTAAAATTTGATGTTTTAACAGAAAACAATATAATATATTTTGATTTAAAAAAATGTTATTTTACGGGCCAAAAATACGTTTCTCAATTGTTTTTTTCTATTTCCCTTTTTAAAAGAAAAAGCAAAAATTTGGAATTTAAAATCTTTGTATTTTCACTAATAAAAAGTTACCAATGGTAAAACTTAATTTGATAACCCCTAATATATATATATATATATATATATATAAATATATATATATATATATATATATATATATATATATATATATATATATATATATATATATATATATATATATATATATATATATATATATATATATATAATATATATATATATATATATATATATATATATATATATATATATTCATTATATTTTTTAAGTGACTAGTTAAACAATAAAAATAATTAATTTTGATTTTAGTTTCCTGGGGCATCGGTCCTTAAGGGCTTGTTATACGAAAATGTTTTTGAGCTACTCCAAGCTTTCAATTTTTTTTATTTTCTTTTTCAGGGCTACAATTATTAAAATGCAATTAGTATAATGAGCTAATCTACTTAAAGAAATGCCTACTGCTACTTGCAATTAAGTAAAAGACATATTTCTTGTGTGAAAAACAGCTGACATTTCTGTCTAATTAATATATAATATTGTTACCTTATTCCAATTAATACACTTAAAAACTTTATTTATGCAGAATGTGTGTCTTTATTCAAAGGTAGTAGAATTGATAAAATGGCGTGGATAGGTTATTTTATTATTTTTTTATTTAAAAAAAGACATGTTGTATTATTTGGTTAATCTGTTGCTAAGAATCACAAAATTCCAGTTCCAGTTAACTAAGTGTTAATTAAACTACGTTTGGTAGTTTTTTTTTAAGAAAATCACAAAGATTTTTAAGAAAAAATATTTCACAAGTTACACGCTGCTGAAGTACTTAGAGGGAAAGAAAGAACGTGTCCATCTTGTCACGATTTCCATCCTTTGGTCATCTGAAAAATAAATAAAGGTTGATTCTTTATCGGTACCAATGTAATTATAATAGGAACCAGGAAAAAAAATCTTTTTTTTTTTTTAAATTGCGGTATCTTAAAAAAAAAGTAGATTTTTTCGGTTATTTTTTAACTTTTCCGAATTTTTAAAAAATAGTGAGAGAGGGAGAGAATTTAAGAATTATATGAGGCGCGTCGGTATCAAAGACCATTTGGCGCCTTCAGATGAGCTTAATTTAGAATTTTAGGGGGTCTTTAAATCTTATTAAACAATTGGATTTCTTTAAGATAGTTTATTATGTTTCGAATGTTTTGGGTTGTGGGAGTGAAGGCAGACTTTAGGTTAGAATCTTTTATATTGTGTTTCGCTCGTAATGGTGCTAAATTGGCACAGGATGTAAAGATGTGTTTGATGGTGAGTGTTTGATTACATTGATTACATGTTGGAGGATCTTCTGCTCGCAGTAGATAGGAATGTGTTAGCCAAGAGTGCCCAATCATTAGTCGATGAATTATTGTTTGTTCTTTTCTTCTTAGTTCAGTAAATATAGGTTTAGTGGGTAAAGTAGTTATTGTTTCGTAAAGCTTGTTGTTATTTTCAAGTAGATCCCATTCATCTTGTTTAATATTTTTAGTTGTGGAGGTTATAAGTGGAAGGAGGTCCCTTGAATAGAGAGTGGAGCCATATAATTGGTGATTTTGCTAAGTGATCAGCTGTTCATTGCCATGGATTCCAACGTGGCTAGGGCACCATATAAAGGCTATATTTTTTCCTTTTCTATGGCATCGAACGAGTATGTTGTGGATTTCTCGTATGATTGGGTGATCGGGATAAAAGTTGGAAATGGCTTCTAAAGAGCTTTAAGAATCGGAGGCTAAGAGCCATTTTGGTAATGGATTTTTAAGAATTTCTA
Organism: Listronotus oregonensis; assembly: GCA_019359885.1. NCBI lineage: Eukaryota > Metazoa > Arthropoda > Insecta > Coleoptera > Curculionidae > Listronotus > Listronotus oregonensis. The sequence goes on from JAHBCN010000639.1 coordinate 15,570, forward strand.
GAAGGGATTCTTTAATGGCTGATAATTCGGCCGTAAATATGCTACACTGAGGATTTAGTTTATAACTATTAGAAAGGAAATTCGAAAAGTAGGCTGATCCAGTTGAAGAGGTTGTTTTAGATCCATCGGTGTAGACAATGTTATAGTCACCGAGATGTGTTTGAGTAAAGTCAAGAAAGCCTTTTGACAGAACAGATGGGTTTGTTTTGTGTTTATTATAGGAACAAAGATTAAGGTATGTTTTGGGTAAGGGGATGATCCAGGGAGGAAAATTATAAGTGGGAGGGGTGTAGAAGGGGGGAAAAGTAAGGTTATTTGACTGTGTGAAGTAAAGAAATGCTATATTGGGATCATAGGTATGTTTGGTATTATTGAATTGATTTAATGATACTCTTGGATAAAAGTAGTTGTGGTAAAAATGTGTGTGAGGTTTACACCATAACTTTGACGAGTATCTAAGTAGTAGGGATAGTCGTCTGATATGTAGGGGATCTACGCAGGAAAGACAAGTTAGACTGTCGACTGTCGAAAAAATAGTAACAATTGAAATTTTCGATATTTTATTGGTTTCTGCCATAAAGGGATACACAAAAAACAATTCATGTTATCTTTTTTTAAAAATCGGTGAATTAGAATTGACCATTTAGTGATAAACGTTTCGAAAAAATTAGGTTTGAGAAAAACACGTTTAAAGTTTCAAGTGAAGTTTCAGGCTAACCAAAACTAATTTCTCTTTGCAAGACGAGCGGTTCCTTCTTTTTTTAAAGCACTTGGATCTTTAAAGTAACAATGTTCAACTTTAACCTAACCTTAGCTATAACTTTTAAGATAATTTGAATTTTGAACAATCCTTATTAAGGAGATATTTTTAAATAATTATCAAGACTATCGAAATAATATAAGGAATTTTTTTTTAACTCTTTAGGCTAGAATACCCCCTTAATTTAAATCATTTTATAAGTACTTATATGTTTTAGATTTCACGCAGAAAATACACTAGATGGCTATTATTTTTTTTAATACGGAGAAAGCCACAACCATTGCCCTATTCAGTCCTCGTTGGATGACCCTGTACAACAGAGCTGGGACGGATCCTTCAAAAAAGGAATCGATTTACGGATCCGGATCCTCGTAAAGGAATCGAATCACCAGTCCGAATCACGATTGCGTTTTTAAGGAAAAAGATAAATCGAATTCAAGATATCGATTTCCATTTATCGGATCACAAATCCGGATTATCTTTAGTTTTTATACTTAGAAATGGTAATTACGATACGAATAATACTACATAATCCAGATGATCAAGCGTCAAAGATTTTAGCACGGAGCCAGAGCCGCGAAAAATGAATTGAGCATGTTTTTGAAGTGCTGTAACTCTTAGCCAAACTGGTTTTTGGTAAATATTATTCAAATTTAAATATGTTATTCTGAGATCAACAAAAAATCTCTCTTAAATGGAACATTTTTTGAACTGTATTTCAAAACTTGCTAGATCTTCAAAAGGTTTTTGAATGTGATTCTAACGAATCTTTAAGCATCATATAAATGGAACATATTGTAATTTTACAAAAAGTTTTACAAGTACCGTTTAATAATTTCTCTGCTTACGGAATATGAAGAAAGGGAATTTAATTTTAAATTTATTTTTGTAAGACACCCTGAATAGTAATAAAAAATGTCTCAATTAAAAGTCTCTCAGGATTATCTTAAGGAAAAAATAATAAAAAATTATTAAGATCGGGTATTAAAACTTTTAAGATCAAATTCAAGTAAAATTTATGCCCGTGTTTTGATACCACATTCAAAAAAAAAAGTAATAATAATGTTGTTGCTCTGGACCTGTAAAACAACATATTTTTGTTAAAAATCACATGTTAGGTGTGTTTCCTTATTTAAAGATTATAATAGGCAGATGTTTCAAAATTCTTCATCTTTGTATCCGAAAATAAAGATAATTCACATACGAATAGATGGTTCATTTAAATGGGGCTTTTGAATCAGTTCGGGGATATCGATGCTTCCGTAAATGCGAATAAAATTAAGTCGGTAACCTCTGCCCCAGCGAAACAAACCGTGCACATTGCCAATGTCTGCGCTCTACCTTATTCGAACACGAAGTAGCGAAAGCGGGCGGCTAATCGGTATGTGTATTTTTGTCGCGTTTCATCAGCCAATAGTAAAGTCCATTCGCCGGCAAACTGTTTAACTTTCGTTCAAGGATAGCGCAAATAGTCTCTCGATGGACATCGGCTCGCGTTAGCCAAAGTCCATTAGGGGTATCAAAAATATAGCATTGAATGGTTCATCTGTATCGGAGTAGTATTATCTTTGCCGAAAATAAAGGACTTTCCATTTCTTATGGAAGGTGGCCCCCGGGAAATTGTCGTCTTAAGAAAATGTCTCAATGGGCACGAAGCTCCATTATGCGCATTTTGGCTCCTACGCCTACGGGGCTCCAGAGCTCCACCGATCGATCATTTCTTATGGGAAGTAACCCTGGTAAAAATAGTTGAAATTGATGTGTTGTAGCTTTTTTTTTGTCCTGAGAAAAAGTCTTAATAGGCACGAAGCTCCATTATGCATATTTTGGCTTCTACGGAGCTCCAAAGCTCCACAGATCGATTATTTATTATGGAAAGTGGCTCCCGGTAAAAATGACTGAAATCGATATAAGTTGTAGCTTTGGTCATCCTAAAAAAAAGACGCAATGGGCACGAAGCTCCATTTTACGGATTTTGGCTTTTACGGAGTTCGAAAACTCCACAGATCGATTATTATTTACAAATTTAAAAGGTCACATTTCAATAGTCTAATGCATAATAATATAAAAAAGTACATGTTCTTATGTTTTTTAGATCACTGAATTCAAATCTATAGTCAAAAAGTCAATATTGACAATTAACAGTTGTCAACTAACTTTTAAACAGCGATTAGCAATCGAAATTGGTAGCTCCGTACGAACCAAAATACGCATAATGGAGCTTCGTGCCCATTAAGACTTTTTTTTAGGATGAAGAAAGCTACAACATGTATCGGTTTCAGCCATTTTCACCGGGTTCACTTTCCATAAAAAATGATCGATCGGGGGGTTTAGGGCTCCGTAGAAGCCAAAATACGCATAATGGAGCGTCGTGTCCATTGAGACTTTTTCATAGAATGACAAAAGCGATCAATTTCAGCCATTTTCCAAGAAATGATCGATCTGTGGAGGATGTGAACTCCGTGGGAGCCAAAATGGCATAATAGACTTTGCCCATTTAGACTTTTTCTTATTATGACAAAGCTACAACATATATCGATTTAGCCATTTTCACGGGGCCATTCCTTAGAAATGTCGGCGTCCATATAATTAAGAAACTTTGGTAAAATTTGGAAATATAAATGGAAAATTTAAAATAATGGATTATAGGCATTTATAAACCAATTTGCTTTAGATTCGGGAGATAATGATTTTTAAGGGAGCTAGGTCAAAATTTGGAAATTAATAAACTTAGGTTAAAATTTGGAAATTCAAAGTGGCGTATTCAAATGGATGTTGCATTTAAAAGCGTCTTAAATTAGAGATATTAAATAGTATATTTCATTACCAGTACGGAAATGACGATTTTTCCGTGCGTCATGCAAGAACGGAAAAATCCATTTCTGGACCTGTAATGAACGATATTTTTTATTATATTTAGGTACCTGAGACCAACATAACTAAAAACATCGCAAAAAATAATTTAAGAAAATTTCGATTATTTATTTTTATTTTTAAAACAGTAAAACAAATTAACAAAAAAAAAAAAAATACAAGCTAATTTAATCTAAGAAAATTAATTTTGGACGGAACCGTTATGATTAATGGTTATATTTATTGTACAATTCCTATTATTGTTTGAAGCTCAATATTTCTTTTTGTTGAACTAAAGATTTTGAAGCGGAGTGTTTTTGTTGTATTGGTTCTCTTGATTGACTGTTACAGATTTTGTAGTTTCATAGATTTCAAGGCCTAAACAACTTTTGGAAAACTTCAATTTTTTTGTATGGACTTCTCTATAATCCTTTGCTACATTGGAAGAAAGCCATCCTCCGTGTCTTTTTAAAATGAGCAAATTACCGCCCTTTCTACTAACGTGGTAGCCGGAGAACGCCTTAGCCCATGTCCGGAAATTTTTTCGTGATTTTTAGTTTTAAGTATTTTGCAACAAGTTTTGGAATACCACTGATAGTATGGCACCCAACATGTTAAGCGTAACATCTTTGGTTTCTGTATGCAACAAATAATCTTCTACTCTCCATATTTTAGCGCGGAGATCTGCGTATTTACGGTAAAGTGACAAGGATTGAATTTGCAATTTTCATTGGTAATGGTAAAAGTTCTTGACCGTAGTTTTCATCTCGTAAGAACACGACAAGAAACGCCAATCTTCCACATCGTCTATACCCAACGTATTAAATCATCTCTACGGCATGCGCCGAAGATGCCAAACCCTAAAATTTCTTTTGCTAGTAGATATTGTCCATCTGAAGCTTAACATACAAATTTGGTTACTTGTTCTGATGTAAAACCTTGGATTTCTTTGGTACATATTCTCAGCTGTCGTTTCCAAAAAGCAATAGTTTTTGGATATTGGTTGTGAGTAGTTTCTTTTATTGCCAAACAATTCTTTTAATGGAGAAAAGACTCCATAAGGTGGATGACTTCATGGATTTGGCTTTTTTCAGAAAAATAAATAAGAGAATATCGTCACTCACTATTTTGATTCTTTTCTGAGTCCGCCATTCGGTAAAAATGTGATATTTATGTTCATATCTCAACCTAGAATTTCACTGGAAATAAACTGCACTCACTTCTGCCGCTTGTTGTAATATAATATCAGGAATATCCGGATTTTCTTCCAAATCTGAATTCATTTTTGAAAATGGCATAAATTTCACTGAGAGAAAATTAAATATGTTATTAATAAATAAATCGTTGTTATGAACAGTTTCCATGGATGGATTTTTGTTTAAGCGCACGAGAAGAGGGACCGGAAAAAAAATTCCGTGCGCTGTTCTGAAAATGTCATATTTACTGTATTTTATACACAGTTGAAAATGTAGTATTTTCAGGTAAGTATATTAAAACATCAATTTCATTGGGATTAGGATCCTTTCGAAAATCAAATGATTCCAGATCATTTTAAAATTATATTACGAATCCGGATCACGGATCCTATTTTTAAAAAATAATTAATCCCAGCCTTCGGATCCTTAAAAAAAAATCGATTCCTGGATTCAATTCCAAAAGAATTCAATTTCTACCCAGCTCTGTTGTATGTACAATAATGGCTCTAAAAACTAAAATATTTTACTCCTCTTAAATAGCCATTTTCCGCTTTATTAGAGCAAGTAATAAAATATTTTTTAGCGTTTCATTTTACTTTTGACATATCAATAAAAGAGAATTGCCTTCATTTATCCCCTTAATAGCGAAAGCTCTAAACCGGAAAATAATTAAAGAAATAACTGATGTTAGTAATATAGTTCTGTTTTCATTTAGAGTGCAGTCACGTCGCAAATTAAATTCGGAAGTAAAAAGCATTTGGCGCAGCCACTCTAATGCTGTATTTTTGACGGCGACAATAACACTGTGGCGGCGACTCTAGGTACCTTATCTTTTTAGCAGTGGCGTGCAAAAAATTAATGTTAATAAATTTTATAAAAAACTAAAAAACGCTTTTATAGCAAACCGAACGAAAGAGTAAAAAAATTTAAATATAAAGAGTATGTGTTTCAGTGATAGAAAGACCAATAATCATTTATAACTTATTTATTTGGACTAGGATTGAAATAAAAATTAACTAATTAACAAAACAATTCAATTATGGTTAAAAAGCGTGTGAGATGCTTGATACTAAATATTACAATTATTTTAATGGTATCTTTTTACAAAATTAGGATTAATATGAAAATATAGTAAATTGAAACCCACACTTTTTACTATAATTAAATTATTTTGTTAATAACTTATTTTTTATTATAATCTTATTACAAATTAATTGGTCATAGTTAATAATTAAACTTTCTATCATCGTAAAACAAATTCTTTATAATTAAAAATTATTTTTTACTTTTTAGTTCGATCTTCTATCAAACCGTGTTTTTGGTTTTTTTAACTATAATTTATTTTCTTATTTTTTAGTCTCGGAGCAACATCAAAATAAATTTTAATCAAAAGCCTCTATTTTATGTTAAAATTCATTTTTTTTTCATTAAGTTTTGTTTTGATTTTGGGGATTCTCAATGGATTTTTTAACGATTTTTTCCCAATTGTTTTATTTAAAATTGGTCTAAAATATATATTTTTTTAATATTCCTATTATTCTTTTTCCAAAATTAAAAATTACTTCACATAAAACTTAGAGGGGGTCGATTGTAATAAGTTTGACTTAATAATTCAAAAAAAATGTAAGTAGAAAAGTGCTGTAGCGACATCTATGATACCATAATTGTATTATTTATTTGCTTAACATATATTTCAGAGGTAAGAAATTTTTAAAAATTATATCGATAAAGAAAAATTACATTTACCGTCGTTCTGTGGTTGGTATATACCTAACACGCAAACTAATCTAGTATTTTTTTTAATTCTGATGATTAGACCTATGAAAATAGGTAAAAATTCCGTTGAATGATTCCCTTACAAGATACTTACATACATATCTACATTTACATGCAATACATATATATATATATATATATATATATATATATATATATATATATATATATATATATATATATATATTATATATATATATATATATATATATATATATATATATACATATATATATATACAATATATATATATATATATATATATATATATATATATATATATATATATATATATATATATATAAAAAGGAGGAGGAAGTCTTGGTGACCAGTTAGACAACAAAGGTACTAAATTTCTTGGGTATCGGTCCAGGAGAGGGTAATTAAAGTGAAACACTTCTTAGTTCTGAGCTTTGAAAATATTTTTTTCTTCCTCAGGTCTACAATATGGAAAACAAAAAAAAAACATACAATCAAAAAAAAGGCAAATCTTTCTCAATTTTAGGTATATTACACAAATGCATTATTTTTAGAAGTTGGTAACATCAACAAAGCTGAGTTTCAATGTATGGTAACAGGATATCATTTAGGTTTTTAAAAATTATATTATGTTTCTTAAAATAAGCTGATACATTTTTAAAATATTTTAATTGTTGTTAAATGTAAGACTAGTACAGAATGGATATTTCATACCACTTTACGTTTCAGGGTTTTTTCTCCTCTTTTTAATTTAATATATATTTATTTAGTTGTTATTTTTGAAATGTGAGTATAAGGTCCGGGCATATCTAGGTTAAAGTTAAGATATTGTTAACTTAACTGGAAAGATAGATTTTCTTATGTCTGAATGTGTACGTAATATGCAAAGTTGAAAAAATTAGTGATGGAAAAATTAAACAGTAATATGTAGTGTCTTAATGATCACGGAACTCTCATCTCCCATAAGAGCATGTTGTATGTGCGTGTATGTTTGTGTGAGGTGGTAGCCCATATCTGTCACCTGGGAAGTGTTTGTGTGTGTGGTGTGTAAAACCATTATCTGTCACCTAAGGGTTAGTGTGTTTGTATGGGTGTATATGTTAGTGTATGTCCCCCTTATCTGTCACCTAAGGGTTAGTGTTTGTATTGTGAGTGTGTGTGTGTGTGTGTGTGTGTGCATTGTGACGAAAACACAAATTATGATTTATGATGATGTTTGTCTTTTCCAGATTTTATGTTTTTAGTATTTACACGCCCTTTGCCCAAAGCATTACCATATAATTATCCTAGAGTTATATTTATGTCCAGTGTAGCATAAAAGTGTTAACACTAGGAGGAAAAAAAGGAAAAAAAAACAACAAAGTGGCAGGACCAACTTACATTCTTAAGTGAAGTTCAACTGAACATAAAAATAGGTTACTAAAAAGGAATGTTGGGTTATAAAGAAAGAAAGAAAGGAAAAAAATTCGATAACAATAATAAAAATATTATAGAGCTAAATTTACTAATATGATTACAAATTTTAATAAAACACCACAACAAAAACATATCTTAAACAACTGTACGATAAAACAAAGCGTTTTTGGGGAGCAATAGTGAGTTGTTTGTTACTAGGGCGGACAAAGGAAATGTAACTGTCATACTTAACAAAATGGCATATACGAAATGTCGATAATATTTATCAGATCCTCCTACTACCTGCCACTCGCTAGTGACCCTACATCAACTTTCCAACAAAAGCAAACGCAATGGTTAAATTTGTTTAAAAAGGACAATTGACTGAGGAGACAGCCAAAACACTCAATTTATAACCAAACATGTCCTAAAATTATGGTTTACCTAAATTCAAAAACCTGTCTTATCTCTTAGGCCTATTTCTCCTCTATCAATGCTCTTAATAGTAAATTAACTAGTTATATCACCGAAGTGTTAACAAATTCATACTATGACCAGCAATGAATACTATATTAAAGACTCCTTTCAATTTGCTAATTTTGCAAACGAGAAGGGGCTCCGGATGGCTACGTGTTGATTGTTTTGATGTAGTGTCTTTTTTACAATATACCTTATACATTAATACAAAAAGCATGTCCAAACATTGGCCAGCTATTTCTTTACACACAAGACTCAGTCAACGGAGCATTCTGGAGGTTTTGAAATTCATTATGGAAACCACATATTTTAAATTTAATGGTATTTTTTATAAGCAAATATAAGGTACCCCTATGGGGGCTACAATCTCTCCTATTGTCTCACAGTATCATGGATGATTTACTTGAAGTCTGTATACCAAAGTTATCTTTTCAAATTCCGTTCTTGAAGAAATACGTTGAGTATTAAAACAGCTGTACCAATAAGGAGCATTAACGAGATCTGAAATGTTTAACAGCTATAATAACAACAATTTACGGCGGAAAAAGAAAACAACAATAGTTTTTTTGACACTAGAAGTAATAAGACAAGCAAATAACCAGATCATTCTTGACTGGTATACTAAACCAACCAGCTAGAGGTATATCACTATTACTGAATCATACCACCAAACAAAAATAAACTAATATTAGCATTAAAAACCCGGATAATAGAATCTCCATGCATCATTGGTCCAGAATAACCTAAAAAAACTTTTCAACATATTTACTACTTAACTCTTTTCCAAAAAATATTAACCAAGCTTATTTTTAATACAGCAATAGTGATCACCCATGACAGCGATAATAACGGCATCACCCCTGAAATAAGTGCATTTATTGAACATCCTCCTATTTTTACTATTCTTTTCCATATATAAAAGTACAGCAACTAAAATAACCAAATTGTTTCATTCTGAAATTCAATAAAAATTGCATTTAAACACTAAAACAATAGGAAAACTTTTTACTAAACTTAAAGACAAGGATGACAGTCTAAAAAATCTAATGTAATATATAGTATTCCTTGCTCTGAGTGCGATGGCGTATATATAGGACAAACGTCTAGAGTACTCAAAATAGATTAAACAACATAAAAGTGATTGTAGATTAGGAAAAAACTCTTTGTGCATTGTCTCAACATTGTAATCCACTTGGCCATATTTTTAATTTTGAAGAAACAAAAATTTTTGTGTGTGAGGCAAATTATAACAAAAGTGATTCTAGAGATGAGAGAGATCTATAAACATTCTAACAGTATCAATAAAAAAACTGACATTGACAATCTAAGTGTCATTTACTCTAACTCTCAATTTTAACTAAAACAAAGCACAAACAATGATTCCAATAGTTCTTTTTCATCAAGCTAAAACATTTAAACAATAACTGTTAACTTAATTAATTTTTAATACTTTTGATTTTTTATTCTGTAATTTTTTTCCTTTCTTTCTCTTTTTATAACCCAACATTCTTTTTTAAGTAACCCTCTTTATGTTCAGTTGAACTTCATTAAGAATGTAAGTTGGTCCTGCCACTTTGTTGTTTTTTTTCTTTTTTTTCCTCTAGTGTTCACATGCTACACTGGACATAAATATAACTCTAGATAATTGTATGGTAATGCTTTGGGCAAAGGGCTGTAAGTAAATATTAAAACATAAAACCAGAAGACAAAACATCATCATAAATCTATAATTTGTGTTTCTCGTCACATACGTGCACACACACACAACCTCACACATACAAACACTAACCCTTAGGTGAAGATAAGGGGTGCACATCACTAACATATACACCCATACACACACACTAACCCTTAGGTGACAGATAATGGTTTTACATACCCTATACACACGCACCACACAAACATTACCCTTAGGTGACAGATAAGGTATACCTACACTCACACGAACCACGACATACACACATGTCTTATGTGAGAGATAGAGTTCCGTGATCTTTAAGCACTACATATTTACTGTTTAATTTTTACCATCACTAATTTTCAACTTTGCATATTACGTACACATTCGACATAAGAAAATCTATCTTCAGTTAAGTTAACAATATTTAACTTTAACCTAGATATGCCGGACTATATCGCATTCAAAAAATAACAACTAAATAAATACATATTAAATTAAAAAAGGAGAAAAAAACCCTGAAACAAATAAAGTGGATAAATCCATCCATTCTGTACTAGTCTTACATTTAACAACAATTAAAATATTTTAAAAATGTATCAACTTAATTATTAGAAACAATAATATGAATTTTAAAAACAAATGATATCCTGTTACATACATTGTAAAACTCAGCTGTTGTTGATGTACCAACTTCTAAATAATGCATTTAGTTGTAAGTATACCTAAAATTGAGAAGATTTGCCTTTTTTTTTTGTTTTTTTTTGTTTTCCATATTGTAGACCTGAGAAGAAAATAAATATTTTCAGCTCGTTAAACAGAAGTGTTTCATTTAATTAGCCCTCTCCTGGACCGATACCCAAAAATTTAGTACCTTTTTATATATATATATATATATATATATATATATATATATATATATATATATATATATATATATTATATATTATATATATATATATATATATATATATACATACATACAGGTCGAGCTAATAAAAGCGTGGTAAAACCTAGTGTCATTTATGACAAAACGTCATAAAAAGTAAAAAAGCTATTAGAATTTCCCACGTTTTAAGATTAAAAATTTCTTAAAGTTTTGTTTAATTTTTTGTATTAGTTTCTATCTTGACAACGGTGGCCGACTTACCACCGAAACGTAGATTATTTTGTTTTTTTTTTGGGGGGTTTTCTTCTTTTTTGATGCAGACGATCTGCTTTTTCATAGGGGTCAATAGGGCTGATCAGGCTCAATTCGTTATACCCCGGGACCTGGACCGAAGTGGACCAATTTTCCAAAAAGTAGTAAGGCGAGTATCCCAAATTAACAAACTGAAACATAAATCCGCCACAAAACTATAGAACATATTTTTTATAACCCCCCTTTCCAACCCAGGATGCATTAGAATATTAATTGAAAAATTGGCTAAGCGGAATAATAATGATTGAGGCCATTTAACGGGTGAGCCTAGCGAGCACGTTAGGTATTGAGATCATTAATCGTTAATTAATGCCTGAATTACTTACAATATTTTTTTGGCAATTTTTGAAATATTTAATTCTTAAAGTCATAATTTCTTTTCCATTTCTTTTTATGTATTTTAAATTTTAGGCAACCAATTTGACAGATGTTTTAAAGGTTGTTGTTTGAATAACAAGGTTATAAATAAACTTAATGTCCAAATATTTGTATTTTTAGTTCCCTATACTAAAATCTTTTTTAATAGAGAATCATGCATTATTAAGGGCTAATAATGCATGATTTTGTAGAGGGTATAATACTCTAGAATCTTTACTTACTTATTCATTTAATATTTATGTGGGTCGTTTTGCAATTAATGCAGTTAATGAAATATAAAAAAAAATAGTATATTACGTATCAACTATAAAAAAGTGAAATTTTGCTAAAAAATATGATACGTTTGACTTCGGAGCGAAGCGAGGATTTAAAAATCATACGAGCGAGTCAAGTAAAATAACCTTTCTGACGAGGTTCGTATACTACTTTTTCGCATTTTGTTTTGTGGATAATTACCTATTTTGCATTTTTTAATAAAAAATCAGTTTACAATTATAGTTACTGAGAAAATCTCAAAAAACATAGTTGTCTGACGTCTCAGTAACTTGGCAATCTAAACATAAACAGGATGTTGTTTTTTGTAAATAACAACGGTTAACAGTATCCATTTGTACTCATCTTTCAAGAGCATTTTTTAACAATAATTATGGAAATGGCTGATGAAAATGACTCGAAAGATATCTTAAATGCAGCCCAAAAAGCTCTTTTTAGTTTACTTTCAAAGAAATATGAGGAAAGGTATGAGAAAGTGTATAATATGTTCTGCAAATGGAGAAACTCCAAGAGATGTAAAGGTATTGACGTAAACTCCATTCTGGCCTATTTTTGCAAAAAGGCTATTTAATATGGTTAAAGTATTGTACATAGTTAAAAATTTTGCTATTTGTGTCAAGCAAAGGTCCTCTGAGCTGCTAGTTTATGGGCTACAGATTGTTCTTTTAATATTCATAGTCACACTGTTTAAAATAATCGTTTTTTTTCTTGTAAAATTGTGTTTTTATAAGCTAATGGTAACTATGTTGTAAAATGGTCTACCACTATTATGATTTTGAGATTTGTAATGTAGTGTATTACTGTACAAAATTCGAAAAAAAACTTTTTATGGCCTACTTTCTACCCAATAACAACAATAAACAATATCATATGCAGTTTATCTCAAAAACGGCTTGAAAGAAAGTGATATATTTTTGAAAGGATAACTTGAAGAACCAACTTGTAAAAATTTAGAGGGTGTCTCATTTAAAATATAAAAAAAAAAAATGCGTCACCTTGAAAAAAAAAAAGAAAAGCATTTCTGCAACGTGAACGAAAATTTGTTGCAAAAATGTTTTGACAGAAATAAAAAATTCTATAAACAAGAAAGTCATGAAAGATTAAAAAAAACGTATAAAATTAAAAAACGCTATGTAGCGAGTAAACGATGCAAGATAGCGAATTGCAGTTTTTGTGTAGAGCATACAAAAATATGAGTTTTCTATCATAAACATCTCAATAACATAAAAACTTCCCACTTGTTTCAAACTTTTTTAACCACGCTGTATGTAGAAGTAATTTACAATTTAGATTATCAAATAGAATTTAGATTTCTATAAAAAGTGATTACAGCTCATTGGTTTTTGTTTAAAGGCAGTAATATTCAAATTACCTTGCATTAACTAAAAAAATAGAGTTAAATGGAAAATTGCCTAAGTTTTTTTTTTTTTCTCAGTAAATAACGTTTAACAAATCTCTGACTTAGCTGATATAAAGTTATGACCTAAAAAAGAAGCTGATAGCGTGGCCTCTCTAAATTTTAAATTTAAAGTTACAAATTTTATTTATTTTATCATATCGTGCTGATATACATTTTCTTTTGTGACCTAAATTTTACATCATATTTTTGGATTTACACTTTAGGAAATCCAACGATTTATCCGGTAAAATAGCAGAAATATTTCAAAAGGTATGCGGTTTTAAAGCTTACTTCGTATTTCCTATACATAATATTAGAAGCAAGCACATCCAGATACGGCAATATTTGCGCCTTGTCACGTAACACCTCGGGACATTGCCAGATTTATTGGTATCCCTAAACGCGCAACTGGAGCAAAATCCCAGCAGTTTTGTCGGAAAGAGCTCATAAAAAGGGGCGGTTAATATTACAGGAAAATAGGTGGTATTTAGTGACACTTTCGTGTAATTTTACGCAATTTTTAATAATGAACTAGGGAAGTTATTCTTGGGATTAATTTAAAAAAATTATATGTGTTCTAAAGTTTAAAATTATTGTCCTGCTACAATATTATCAAAAAGTTTTAAATTATACGCGCGGTAAGAGTAGACGGGCTTGTAGATAAAGTACCCGTGGGGTTTTACTCACACATACGTATACACAAATACTATTAAACATTTTTATAGATTGCAATCTGACAACGTAGCATATATCCCAACTGCTGATATATTGAATACTGAGTGACCGTAAGTGTAGATCGATTTGTAGTCAGTACTCTTTTTGTCTTAAGTATATCTTAAAATTAAAAATATGTCCCAGCAATTACCCTATAAGGGTAAATAATTAAAAAAAAGATTGGATAAACGTTTAATATTTCATGCATCAATTAAAGAGGATCTTATAAAAAAATTGAAAAATTATCTGAAAGTGAAATAAAAGATATAGAGGGTGATTCTTAAGCTAACGCTTTTTTAAATTCAATATAGAACTCATTAAAATGATCATTTTTTTAAATAACCTCTTTCAAAATATCGGAAAATAAGGAACTTACATTCATTTAGTGTTTTGAATACGGTCTTGCCATAAGTTAGTTGTCACCGCCCACAATCTCAAAGCAGCGGTCGCAGATTAACGACACTCTTAATAAATAAGGAACATATACACGTATTCATTGTTTTTGGATTGTACCATTTTCGCAATTAAACAATGATTTAAAATTAAAATAACCCTCGCCCTGTCCGGTTAAAGCAATGCGACTGATTCATAATGCATAATAAACAAGACAAAAAAACAAACGTAAATAGGAAATAAACTATCTTTTTATGCCCAGGCCCGCACTAGACACATTTTTAAATAATATTATGTAGCTTTGTTATTTTTAGGTTTTTGAAAACAAATATTTAAAAAATTGATTATTTTAACGAGTTTCATACCCAGTTAAAAAAAGGCTTAACTAAGGAATTACCCTGTAAAATGTACGAAAATTAGTCAATATTTACGATCTTTGTCATTTTTTTTTAATTTTAAGTAAGCCAATGGTTACCTAAGATTTTATTGTATCTAACTACTTGAATAGCTGCCATTACGTAAAAACTTCACTTCCAGTTCAGACAAATAGATCGCCCTGTATAGGTTGCCCTACTAAGTATGGTTGGTTGCATACCGTTAAATAAGTAATTGTTTAATTAATATTAGTAACAACTATTTTTTTTTAATAAATTACATTTATTATTATATATTCTAAATTTGAAACAAATAATATATTTAAATTTTGACAACAAGTTAATGTAAATTAGAAAATATTTTTTTTTGTTAAAGTAATATTCTAAGCGGTATTTTTACTTTTTAAGATTTATTTCCAAAAAACCGTACCAATAGGGTAATATCTTCAGTTTAACTTTGACAGTTGATATGAAAATTTATTGTTTATGTTTGTTTTTAAGATAATTAACAATTTATAAAATATAACAAATTATATTTTAAAATGTATTTAATGTGGTATATTTTTTGTATATGGGTTATTTTGATCTGTTTGGACAACAACTTGACCACAAAAATCTTGTGATTTGGTTATTTTTAAAAGCCTAGGATAAACTAGTTTGCTAGACTAAAAGTAAAAAGTGAATCTGTTATCTTTTAGTTCAAAATAAGTCATCTATAGCAGATAATAATTAAATATATTTATAGATTAACTGTTTTTTTTTTAATTTTATGAAACGTTTTTGTCATTTATTAAAGTTATATTTCTCAAAAATTAAATATTATTTATAGAAGTTATCTTGGTCATATTTTGGTACACTTGAGTTTATTATTTATTTTCTTTTTTTTCCCTAACACTATTTCCTTAAGCTTATCTTCAAAGCCTGGAATGTTTTGTTAAATATTCTTATTTTAAAAAGATGTAGTTGCTAACTGATTTCAGCATATTTTGGTTGTGAACTTCATTGTCTTACAGGCAAAAGGCCTGTACTGCACAAGCTTTGGCTGTCTCAAAGCAGCTAATTTAGGATTTGGATCCATGTCAAGTTGATGTGCTAAATGTTGCAAGACTTTTAGTATAATTAAAGGGTATAATTCTTAAAAATATACATGTTGATCCAGTAAAATTAACATTTAAAAACTGATTTAGACATGGTTTCGTATGATAGGTCTTACCAAACTTTAAAGTTTGTTTAATTCCAAGCTTTCTCAGTTAAGTCAATCCAAGGGTAGGTTAGGTTAGGTTAGGTCCAGCGCGACCGCTCGGTCTATTGTGGCTCACACCTATTTATATTTTTCTCAATAGAATCAGACTTCTAATAAACCCGATATCAAATTGGGAAAGAGCCCTTTCATCTCCCTTTACTCGTGCCGCTACCGGACACGAGCACAATATGTGTTGTGGGTCCCTGTCTCCTGGAAAGTATGACGAGCAGACAATTAGATCCGTCATGCCCTCCTCTCCCGGTATAGTGACGTGGGTAGCTACAAGGTCTTGTTACAGGAACCAGATGTACCGTGAAAAAGGCGTCTGTGACTTTACATTATCTGCTTGTGACCTTTGTCATTTTTTTTGTTTGGAGCTAGGGAAGTAATAGTCCACCACGGCAGAGCCGTTGGTGAACTAAAAGTGCCTTTATTACCTTGACAGTAAGACGACACCATCAGCTGTATGCCCGTTAACATTGTGTTCGTCTTAGCTTTAGATTTCGTCCCATACGCTAGTGAAGTTGCCGATAAACGGCAACTCCAGCGCATGTTACAAAACATCCTACTGGGCCCAACCATGACATCGACGTGCGAACACAGCGGTGGGAATCCAAGGGTAGTTCAAGACCTTGGATATAATATATAATTTAATATTTTATATTACTTGTACTGGTGCCCTGGTGGAACAATCACTGGAAGAGTTTTAATGGCCTTTCTGTATCTTGTAGCTCGGATTGAGTTAGTGGTGGCATATACTTTAACAACTAATAAGTTTATTAAAAGTAGAAAGATCTACCCCTTTGACTTTTTATCCGTTATACACTTATAAAATAGTCCTGTAACTATTTTTATTTTAGAATTGAACAAAAACTTCGTCGTGCATAAAGCCTCTCAGCTTTAAATATACACCATATTCAAATTATAATTGCGCTGCACTAATGCAGTAGCACGACATATTATAACCACTAAATTATATGCGTTTAATAAATAACGAAACTTTTTTCTAACCTGTAGACCTTCCGTGCACCTAATATATTCTATGCGGCTCACAGTGGACAGGAGCTTTGAAAAGGGGATAAATATTGAAAAATATTAGGAATATTAAAAAAATGGTTCATAGGGTTTAGGAAAATAATAAAAAACATTTATTATTTTATTGTAAAAATTATTATGCTTTAATATAATAAAGTTAAATATATATGTTGATTTCTAATTTTGACAGAAAAAGTGACATTTTTTAAAACTGACCGGCATATTGAAATATTTCACTTTGGAACACTAGTTTTGAAAATTTTAACTTTTCAAAACTAGCTGCCAAAAGTTCATTCCAAATCCAGTTGCACAAAGAAAATATGAACAAATATATAATAAAAAATAAAAAAATCGTACTGTAATTTCGATTTTTAGGGATCAGACTCGACATTGCAATTTGAGCAGCTTCCTCCACTTTACTAGAAACATCAAAACTAGATCCGACATTTTTTGGCTTAAAAAAATGAAAACAAATTCTGATACTTACTATGTCACTTGAGACGCCGCTATTAATCAACGCTTAGCAACCGAATTAAATACAAGATTTAAAAAAAAACTATGATATCGATTTTTTTATTTTTTGTAATAAGAACAGTTTTATTCAAAATTAGAAAAAATCTTTTATGGAATACGTACAGAAAAGTTCATTTTGTGTAACTCGCGCTATTTTGAGGTTCTCGCTACGCATGGCCCGCAGAAATCAGCGATTCATGTTTAATTATGTTTCTGTTGGGATTTCTCACCTGAAGTGTTGATAGAAAAATGGGCCACTTGGGTCTGGTTCTGGGGTATAGTGACTGAGCCTGCTCATCCCTATTGAATTCTATGAACTGGCAGATCGCCTGAAACAGAAAAAAGGAAGGTCCACCAAAAAACCCCAAACATTTAAAACACCTGTCTACGTTTCGAAGGCAAGTCTATCACCGTTATTAAGACTAACTTAAATGATAAGTAAAATAGAAATTAGAATTAAATTTGAAAAAAATTTGTAATAAAATTTAGGAAACTTTTAAACCTTTTTAATATGTATACCTTTTCTTCGATAAAAGCCGTAAATATTAATAACAAATTAAAACATTTTTAATTTTAAATTTGTCGTCTTTTAGCTGTACCAACTTATTTGCCTAAAATCTTAATAGTTTTCTTGTTTTTTTTTAATATAAAAATAAAAATTTTGAATGTCTTTTTAAGTAAAACTAATAAGTAAATAATTGTGCAAGTAAGTTGATCCTGTAAAATATAAGGTTTTTTTCATAAAATCATTAGGTTTGGCTGTGACCAGTTTTAAGAAAAAGAATTTTAAGGAAATATAACTTTATTTATACCCTTTTCACATATTTTTAGATTTTTGCTTGCATTTTTGCAATTTATGTCTGCATTTATAATTTGCTTAATATTTACAATTTTTCGTAAACTTCCAACGCCATTTAGGTGGATTTAATTTAACTCCTTTCCATTGCTGTACCCTAAAATAATTATTAACAAACAATGTTTTATAACTGAAACTACGTTAAAAATAGTTCTTTTTGTATAAAAATACTTAAAATTTATAAAAAATAAGAATAATTTAATAAAAAATTCGGCAAATTAATAAAAAAGTAATATTTAAAAAATCATATCTTTATAAAATTTAAATAATAATTCTTTTAGGCACATTTATTTAAAGAGTTTTGGGATCAGTTTTTTTGTAAAGCAGTGTTCATACGTATCTTGCCTTAGAAAAGTTTCTGGATAAAAACAGCAATTGTTTATATATACTTGTATATATTTTTAGAATTTATACATTTCTGACAGTTTTTAAGGTAAATTTACGTTAAAATATTTTGGTTTATGTTTTTTTGGTTTGTTCCCACAAGATATTTTGTCACATGTAAAGAAGTACATAGTTTTAAAATCTGGCAATTTTTTTAGCAGAGGTATAATAAAATTAAACTACCCATAACAATTTTCGGGTACACCTTCAGGGTGAAGTATCTAGGTGGTTTCATTCACCATGTCTCCTGAATTTACCTATATTTTAAGGATAAGTCGTTTTAAATTGGTTTACCACACAAAAAATTACTGGTGTAAAATTACTTAATATTATTCATTAAATTATTTATTAATTTATATTAAAGTTAGTAAATTATATCATCTTTACACTTTGTCTCCTAAAGTTTCCATATTTTGTGAAAACAAACCAAAAAAAATCCTTAATTCTAAATTCCCTGTATATTTGGGACAAGGAACCAAAATATTTTTACTTAAATTTACTCTAATAAACTGTCAAAAGTGTATAAATTCTGAAAATATATACAAGTATATCACGATATTAACATTTTAGTTGGCATAATCCATATTATTTATTCGATACTGGACCACCCTGTATGTGTTAAATGTCAAATCAAGTTATTTTAACTCTAAACAAATATATAAAATATAATTATGTTGGACTTAGATAAAAATTTACTCTTTTTATGCGTTTATATTGGAATTAATAAACAGTTAAGCTTCAACTTCTCAGGGATTTTTCTGGGCCACCCTATAGACCTGCACAAAAATGTTCCATTTAAAGGATGTTCCTATTAACCTAAAGAACAACATACTCAAATTTAAAAAAAATCATTTGAGAGCCAGAATCCCTTGTTATGTGTGCCATATCGTTTATCCCGTTTAAGCCTAAATTTTATTGTACTTTTATATTTTTTATATTTAAGCACCCAAAAACTATAATAAATCCCAAAATTGGCCCAACGAATTTGTTTCTTATTATCTTTTTTTATTTATTTTAATCGGTCAATATCGAACGCAAGGGCGATCTATATTGTCATTTTCGACCACTGGATGACCGCTGCGTGACAAAATTTAAACGACTTTGTATATGTGAACACAGTATTATTTAAAGTACACTATAGATGCTTTTAACACACAACACAAGTTTGCGTGAGTGTTCGTGCGTGCCGAAACCGTTTCGAAAATACACTTTAAAAAGGTAAAAGTGAGTAAAAATTTGACGAACAACTGATTACGTCACGAAGCGGAAATAGCCCGCGGAGCGAATTCGCTGGTTTAGCCGGTGATTTATTTTTATTACCGTTTCGGGTAAGATTTGTATCGAAAAAATTGTTGTTCAACATGGCGCTCGGAGCAGCTTTTCGTCACCGTTATCGCTAAATATAAATTGTGAAATTCTTTTTGAATGAGTTGCAAATCCAATGGAGTTATGTTTATATTTCATAAATTTTTAGAAAACAAAAAAGTCTATTTAAGAAAGTAACTTATTTCATAACATTTTCTATTAAATATGAAATATTAGTTATCTACAATTATTTTTTTGTATTATCTGCAAACAATCTATAAAGTTTTAAATAATTAATAGGTATAGTTCGTCCAAGCTAACATTTTTGTGTTGGCTTACATGTTCAAAAACAAAAATTACTAGACTCAACGTCAAAATCAGCTGATTGGCGTAAATCACCCAGTAATGGATTAAAGGCGTTTCAATTTTTGTATAATTTTTTTTTGTGTTTGGTTGTGTTATTTCGTGTTTTAAAGTAATTAGTGAGATTAGAGATTACTCTGCAGTGTTTTCATTTTTTTTTTGTGGACTATTTGACATTTTTTTATATTTCATAATTTATTTTATTTTGGACTAAGTTTTTATTTTTATTGATTTTAAGAAAATAACCACTGGAATAGATATTTTTTAGTGTATAAATCACAATGATTACTGTATTTCCAGTTTGGAAAAGCTTCGAAACCCACTTCAGAGCTGCGATGATTCGGAGGTAAGAAAATATAGGTAACCTAATCAATATTTTTTAAAAAATGATGCTATATATATTTTACCTTTTGCAGAGTAGTGATCCTGCAAAACGTAAAATAACTCGTTTTAAGAGTATCATAATCTAAAAATACATCCTCAGATGTGCCAAATATTTTAAGAATTAAATATATTTATGAATGTATTTTTTAGGATCGCATAGTGGCAGTTGCTGACAATATAAGAAGCAAAATATGAAATTTATAAGTAACTTAGGCTTAATGGAAAAACCAAATGTGCATCGCATGAGAAGAAAATTTTCAAAAGGTTTTATGGAAAATGAAGATTTAGGAGAAAATAAAAATCTTTGAGTGTTTCTCGATGAAATCTGGATCTTCTCGAACAGCTCTTTCGGCAGGTCTTGGCAGGATGACGATGTATATTTCAGTGGAAAGGTAAAACATTCTAATGACTAATTATATGCTACTGTACTCTCCTACACTTAAGGAAAAATTAAAGGGCCCATTTTTTTTAAATCACAAGGTGAAGCACTTTTACAATCCTCTAATAAAATTTTGTTTTGCCTTATAAATTATCACAGTTTTACAAAAAAGCTTCCTCTTGCACACCGACAAGCTGCAGAAGACCTGTTTCTCTTTTAGGAATATTTTACAGCTTCTGCTCCGAAGGAATAGCTGTCATAATTCCTTCTTTTGTATATCCCAATTAGAGCAAATTAAAAGTCTACTCAGATGCATCCCTTTATTGTCTACTTCACATTTCCCACTTTTTCCGCACCTTCATCTCTAGACTTTCGAGACTATGAAATCTTATCAGTAATTTACATCTGACTTTACTCTAGACACTCGTAGTATGTGAACACTTAGACATTAAGCATAAGGGGTATCCTGAGAAAAACCATATATAGGACAGATTCGGTAGATACCTCAGTTAGGGTCTCTTTCATACATAGGACATATGATTAAACCTGTAGCTCTTAGACAACATTAAACTACAGAACACACTTGTTGCATTCTTATGAAACATTAAAGTATATTTAATTAAAAAACTAATGAAATACTTATATTTTCCTTAGATACATTATTCTATATGCTGGTTCAGAAAAAGGATTTGTTGATGGTGCCAGTAGAAGTTTTAATTCTAAAACAAAAACAGGAGATTACCATGGCGAGATGAAAGCTGAAAATTTTGAGAAGTGGGTTAGAGATGATCTACTACCTAATTTGAAAAGGTCTTCATTAATCATTTTAGGTAATGCCAGCTACCATAGTAGGTTGTTAGAAAACCATGTTAGAAAGGCCATATAGTGGCGGGAACTAAGAAAATATGGTTAAATGGTTAAAAAACCGAAATATTCCTTTTGCAAAATCGGCGACAAAATAGATTTTGTGGTGCTTGATTCAGCGCCTACCAAAGTCTCCCAAATCTTATGTCGTCGATGCTCTTATTCAGGAGGGTGGTCATCAAGTGCTGCGCTTGCATCCATATCATTGTAAATTCAATGCTATTGAAATTGTATATATTTAAAAATAATAAGACATTCCCTATTTTATGAAACCCACATTATTAGTATATTAATAAGGTAAATGGTAATAAAAATCATTTACAAGTTATCTTCTTTTTACTTTTTAGCTTTTTTTATTAAGCTACCTTACTGCTTTTAATAAAAAACTAAATAATGACTATTTCATTTAAACACATTACATCAATGGCCACAGTAGTTGCCAAAATGCTTGAACTCACAAGCATCCATTTACAGTCCAGCTGCTAAAACGCCAAACCTACCACTTTGTCTGCTCTCTTATCTTAAAAGTGTCCAGACTAGTATCTGCTGCGTGCAGATTGCATACATTTTTCTTTCTCATTACATACGTTTTCTTTTTTCATAAAAACCACTGGTGGACACTGCCACTTCTAAAGCCTTAAACACGACCTTCCAACGTTTTTGATAAATTTATTTTATAAAATATAAGCATTTTATTGTGTTAATGATACTTTGAATAAATAAATGATTATTACTGTTTTGTTTTATTTATTTTATAATTTAATATAGGAAGCAGCTATTAAAGTTATATCAGATGAAATAAATCGACTTATCTTTAGGCATCTTTAAAAAATTGTAAATTTGCATAATAAGGGATATCGAACCATCCCTTATAGTGAGATATTTTATCAGGATATTTAAATTCAACTGTAAAGAGTATGCCTGCAAATATAACAAAACATAACAGGTCTGTTTGATATTCAGAAATAGTGTACACTATTTTACATTTTTTTTACGTACCTAAGCGCTCTAATTGAAGGTGTATTTAAGGACTAAATGTGTACAAAAAGTGTAAAATAGTGTAAACTATTTCTAAATAACAAACACTTAATAAATAACTATTAATCTGCACTAGATAGGCGAAAATAATAATTTTTAATAAAATATTATGGCCAAACATCAAGCTCTCACAATTTATGCAAATATATGAACAGCAAGAAAAAAATACTGATGAATTTAGTTATTGTAATCTAACTACAATTTTTTTAAGATATTAAAATTTTGAAACTCCCTTTCCTCAGTACGGTCCTGACTAAAATTCTTATATCAGCCAACTTAAATCTGAAAAACAAAATTTACTAATATGTAGGGATATTCCCATTGCCAACCTAAAAATGTTAGCTTGGACAAACTATATTAACGTACGCTCTCAGTTTACAGAATTAAATATAAGTGGGATTACTTGTCACAACAGACTTTAAGTCGTCCTTTGTCTTTTTCCAAATTTTAGAAGTTTCTAAAATAATTAGTTTTTTCTTCCCTTACAGACAGCCAAAGAAAGGGAGTTTGGTCTATAATTAGAGGGGTTTTCCCCTTTTCTCCTGGGCTTTTTGTGCATAACCTCCCATTTTCTTTTATACCAATCCTTTCATTAGTCTTGTTCCTTCTACAAGTTTGTATTACCCCGAGACTAATTGATTAACATATTGCTGTGAACTCATTTTTGGTTGTCCAAATAGTGCCTGTCTTTAGTGATTCAACGCTTCACATTCGCACAAGATATGGTAGGCTGTTTTTTTCTCCTCGTCGCACATTCTGCAACTTGGGTCCACATTGTATAAGCTTATCTTGTGTAGGTGTCTTCTTAGGTTATCGTTCCCTGTTAGCAGCCCTACTTTTATGCAAAGTCTTTTCCTACTTTGCTGAGTAGTTCTTCCTTCGTTCGTCTGGATGGGCTCTTTATAAAGCATTTTCCATGTCTTATTCTACTGATGCTTCCCCAGTATTTCTCTTGTTTGTTTCGGATTTATTCACTGGTTTACCCTCGTGCTGTGGGTTTGGTCACTTCAAGGGCGGGTTCTGTTTCAAAGTATGCTGTGGATGATCCCTGTCTCGCTAGCTCATCCGATTTTCGTTGCCTTGTATTCCTGAATGTCCTGGTACCCACGGTTAGTCGTTTTCCCAGAAATTCCAGGTTTCTTGGCATTTCCATGTTAGCCTGGACGTAACTTTGGGGTTTGCTAGTGCCCCTAGTGATGCCTTGCTATCTGTTATTATGCAGATCCACGTGTTTTTATAAGTCATCCTGTTATTGTCTTTTGCAGTGCAGTTAAGCATATATTACCGTTCAAAAATACAGACTTGTGGTAGTAAAGAATTGTGAGTTACTCATTTCACTGTACACGCCCGCTTCAGTTTCCCGCTCAGTTTTTGATCCATCTGTATACCAGATGATGTCTCCAACGGTGCAGGGGAGATCTGGTTTTTGCCACTCACTTTGATCTGGAATTTTTACCTGGAACTTTTTGTTAAATGAGTATTGGGTAAACAGCTGGTCTGTTCTTACATCCAGGATGTTGTAATCAACCTGACTTTTATGTCGTTATGTCCCAAACTAGTGTAGAGACCAGTTACTTTTTGTTGCAGTCAGAAGTAGCCCATTCTTGCCTATCTCATCAATATGGGGTTAACCGGTGGAAGGTCAAAGAGACACTCCATGGCTGCTGTTAAGATTCTTTTGATTACTTCTGTTATAGCTTAGCAAGCAAGTCTCTGTACCTTGGCCAGTTCTG
The DNA here is from genome assembly GCA_019359885.1 of Listronotus oregonensis. NCBI lineage: Eukaryota > Metazoa > Arthropoda > Insecta > Coleoptera > Curculionidae > Listronotus > Listronotus oregonensis. Next base: position 40,513 of record JAHBCN010000639.1, read on the forward strand.
TAACAGCAGTTCTTTGTCCCATCTTTGACCACCATACCAGTAATGCGTATGTTATCATAGGTTTTACCACTATGGTGTATAACAAATAAACCATGTTTGGTTTAAGACCCATTAAAGTCTAGGATGATACCCAAATATTTTACCTCTTCCACAAACTTGATTGCTTCAATTCTTAGGTTCAGGGGTCCTAAGCTCTCTAGTTTTCTTCTCTTGGTGAAAGCGACTATGGCTGATTTGGAGGGGCTTATGTTTAGTTCCTTTTTTCTCGTCCATCTGGTAACTACGTTTAGGGTCTGTGGCATCTTATTCCTAACAGTATTGGTAAATTTTCCCAGGGCCATTATGACGAGATCGTCTGCGTATTACAGTTTTTGATACCCTTTTAGTTGTAGGACATTTAGTAGGTTGTCCATGACTAGGTTCCATTGCAGTGGGGATAGGAGTCCCCCTTCCTGCAAATATCCTTGCTCAATCTGAGCTTAAAGGGTTTTTTCAAGAATATACTGGGTGACACAGCGGACATATAACAGCCCATAACTTTTTTTATTTATGAGAATTTATTTTTGAAATTTGAGTGATACACCTGTTAGAAAGGCATGCTTTTAATGACTAAATAAAACCAATTTTTTATTTCCGGTTTAACTGGAAGTAACCCTAAATTTTAAATTTTAAACATGTTTTTTCTGATTCTTTCCAAAATTTTAGTTGGCCATGATGTGACAATTACAAATTATCAGCATGTAAAAGGCGTTAAGATGTGAAGAATAAGGTGTAAAAATATTTGTAATTTTCTTAGTTTTTATCTAATTAATTAGAGTTAGGAACTGAGATTAATTTTTAAAAATTTTAAAATGTATTTTTTAAAGCGTAATATCTCAAAATCCAAAATAGGAAACTCCAATTTTTATTTAATGTGACTTTAGACAAAACATTTACTATTTTATATAATTTATCAGAACTAGTATGAAAAACTAACTTTTTTATTAAAAAAGTAAAATTATACATATCTACATTTCTCTATGATAATTCTTTAGTTGAGCTTTGTGGTATAGGTTTAATTATTACTTAATTTTTTTTTATTTGTACGGAAAAATTGTTTTCCATCCATTTCATGGATCTCTTCATAGGTTTAACATTTTTGGTATTTCTATGCTGGGTTATTACACCTCCTACTTGGCGCCTTATTGTTACTTGTACTTATACTTATTATAAGGTTTTTCAATCAATGTAGATATGTATAATTTTACGATTTTGGTAAAAAGGTCAGTTGTGCATACAAATTAAACAAGTTAAATTTTATAAAATAATAAATGTTTGATCTAAAGTTAAATTAAATAAAACTCAAAGTTTCCCATTATGTATTTTGAAATATTAAGCGTTAGAAAATATATTTTTAAAATTTTAATAACTAATTTTTATGCCTAACTCCTATTAATTAGATAAAAAGAAACAAAATCACATTTTTTTTATGCCTTATTCTTTACATCTTAATATTTTTTACATGCTAATTCTTTTTTATTGTCACTTCATGGCCTACTAAAATTTTGGGAAAAAAATCGATTTTGGCAGCAATTTTAAATCAGATGACAAGTGTGAGACATGGTTAAAAAGATAATTTTGAGGCAGATCAGGTAGGTTAAAAATATAGGCAGGGTGCTATTTAAAACGTAAAATTTACAGTTACCTCTGGTTAAACCAAAAGCAAAAAATTGTTTTATTTAGTTATTAATAGCGTGTTCTTAAAAAAAGTGCATCACCAAAATTTCAAAACTTAATTCTGATAAAATACAAAAGTTATGGTCTGTTACATGTCCACTGTGTCACTTGGTATGTAAATATATATATATATATATATATATATATATATATATATATATATATATAGTATGGGGATGCAGTCTTTTGAATTATTGAAAAAGGATTGGTGGCCTGGATTTAGTAATGAAACCCTTTTCTGTTTGTCAAGCTTTCAGAGTTTATTATTTTCT
>JAHBCN010000639.1:45000-163087 GCA_019359885.1 Listronotus oregonensis
TTAACATTTCTATTGCTTTGGAAATAACGTTGCAAAATATCAAGTTTTTGTTTAAATAATTAACCGTTTAACAAAGTTGAAAAAATTTTAATAACTTACCCGAGCTAACTTGATAATGACGCTAGATGACACTCGCCGGAATCAAGGCCAACTGAGAAAATATTTGTTTTTTTGAAGTGGATGAGGTTATAAACTCATAAACTAAACATGCTATACATTGTTGAAATAAGAAAAAAAGCACTATTTGGCTGCGAAAAAATCCAATATGGCGCCCATATGAAAAAGTAAAGTTGATGATGATTCATCAACTTTACTTTTTCATATGGGCGCCTTTACATTTTGTTGTAACACGGTATTAACGTTATAGCTATGTTCGCGAACCCATTTTGTAAAATATCTGTTTAGCTTATCCATTTTGCCAATTACTAATATTTTATTGTTTACAAAAAAAATGACGTTCGCTGGAATCAAGGCCAACTGAGAAAATATTTGTTTTTTCAAATAAATGAGGTTATAAACTCTTTAATTATAACATGCTATACATTGTTGAAATCAGAATAAAAAGCACTATTTGGCTGCGTAAAAATCCAATATGGCGTCCATATGAAAAAATAAAGTTGATGATGATTCTAAAAACCCGAAACGTAGAAAATAAAAATTGACTACTCGGTCATATTCTACAAAAAAAGTTGCTTTGAAAAAGTTTTTACAGATTTGAAAAATTTTCACTTATAAAAAAAATATGGCCGAATTTCGGAAATGCATGTTTCAGGTTTTTTCAAAATTTATCAAAAACCTGAATAGATAAAACCATGTAGTGAACGGGATTAGCTTACTAACATAATTGTCCAAAACTTTCCCCATTTAACCGATTTTCTATCTATCGTGGTTGCCAAGATCCCCATACATTCCCCACCAATTTGGGACACCTGTTATATATATATATATATATATATATATATATATATATATATATATATATATATATATATATATAATATATATATATATATATATATATATATATATATATATATATATTTCTTTCTAAGAAGCCATTATCTAAGCTTGGACAGTATAATATAATGTCTCCCTGATTTAACATAAAGCCTGCAGACTACAAAAAAATTTGATGATAAATTTTTGCGCAACATAAAAAGCAATTACTTTCGATTTTCTTTTAGGCCCGAACAAACTTTTGTTAAAATATTCAGAGCAAGGGATGGCAGAAAAGATGGGGCTTTCAACAATGCCCTAATGTTTTAAGAAAAGGCTAAATTTTTATATTGAATCTGACAGGAATCGTATCTTTGTATAGTCGATTTAAGCTAAATCATTTTGGCAAGTAGCTTACTTTCCTAATAGTATATTAATTTATTTGTTAAAAATATAATAAAATTTAATATGATAAATAAGTAACAACCGTACGCTAAAAAAATTAGTTTAAATAAATTTACAAAATTAAAAATTTTGTGTCATAATTTTTTAATATATATATATATATATATATATATATATATATATATATATATATATATATATATATATATATATATATATATATATATATATATATATATATATATATATATATATATATATATATATATATATATATTTATTTATTTATTATTTATTTTAATTAAATAAATATATATAATCTATGTTTTGGTTTTGTTAAATTAAATATTTTTTATTTAAAAAAGCACATATTAAATTTGTACTTATATTTTCTCTAAAGTATATATTTGTTTTAAAACGTTACGTTTTAAAACAAATATATACTTTACTAAAACATTAGCCTCATTTTTTTAAACCTTTTAACGTGCGATATTTGGAATTCTTGTCGAAGTATCATGCTTCTGATTTTACTATTTAGAAGTATGTTTAGTATTACAAACATATAACGTATTATACATAAAATATTATATTTTGTACAGAAAATAAATACTATAAAGAATCGATATTTGTTTAAGGGTAGATACATATTTTTAAATACTCCCCTTATTAGGTATATAATTTCAAAACTTGTAACCAATGCTATTTAAAACCATTTTGAAATACTACACAAATTATGTATATTCTACTTTCCAAATATATTTTAGTTATCCTAAAAAGTTGGCAATAAATAGCCAAGATCGCTATTTTCCTAAAAGCTCTTTGGGAATGCTTCAACACAAGCACCTATCAAAAAGAAATATAAAACTAAAGCCACATTTTAAAGCCTTCTCGAACTCGATTAGTGCGGTTACATTGGACGAGACGATGCATATAATATTTTTTGTTTGATATTAAATCTCCAGTGTTTAACTTGTCATAAATTGTCTGCTATAAATGTTAATTTTTAATAAAAATTATAAACATTATTTTTTTTTTTGATCCTGAAACTATTTGAATCAAACACATTTTGTTTACTTTAAATGCAACAAAATATTTTTAACTATTTACTAAAACAGAAGCTTTTTTTATTTGATAGTGCTAAAAACAGTCAAAGAAATAACCTTTAAAATTTAATAACAAAGACTTATTTGGACCAACAAAAGAATATTTAAAGTAAAAAAAATAAGTCAAATAAATATTTATCAAGGATTTTGAATTTTTGAACTTACCAGAACTACTATTTTTTCAGTATAAGTTTTTTCAAATAACATTATAGAGCTACAGTTTACAATCTATGTTAATAGTAAAAAAAACGGACAATTCTAAGTAAAAAAGGTACTCCCACCTAAAAAAGCTACATGCAACCATTTGCGAAAAGTTTCAGTTTAACAACTTCAATGCATATTTAAATTTTATTTAACTACCTGATTTCAATTTGATAAAAAAACAGTAAAGTTTCATTTTTAATATTATTATAAGTCCAGAAAATGTAAAGATGCTTAAAAAGAGATAAGTGAAGCGAGAAGGATGAGCGCATCATATTCGCGCATCATATTCGCCCTGATTCGTGAAGATAATGCGTGCATCGGATTCGAGAGTATGATTTATATAATATAATACCGCATATTTCAATTTTTTAATATTTTGTTAATCACCATAATAACTTCTATATATTGGTGATAAGTTTATTAATTTAATAACGCTTTAATATAATTTACACTTAATAAATGTGGATAATACATCTAACAAAACTAATTTAACAAAAATGTTTTTATAACCGAAAAATGCGGACGTTTTGTTCATTTCCTAATATTTTCGCGTAGTTATTTTAGAAACGAGTTCGTAATGTTCATAAACACACTTTTTGGGTAATCGTGCGACGTTGCATTTCTTGCTTATTCTTGGGAATTTGTTACTTTAACTCACGCAGCCGACGTCTATATTATGTATTTGGTGTTTTCAATGAGATTTAATGTGCCCAAGGAGCACATTAAATCTTACTTTTATTTACTTTTTATAACAAGAAAAAAGCATCCAAGAAATATATGTTTGCTATAGCCGTCAGCCAACATAATACTATACATATTTATTATTCATGTGCTTTCTGTCAACAAAGTGTATTTTACGCTTACAGATAAATTATAGGAAAAAAATTAAGCGACAACGTATGTTTCATTCTGCGTCACTACAAGACAGTTTTTAGAGTTTAACGCCATGGTATCTAAATGAGAAACGTATTTCTTTACGCCTCAGCACCATTAGTAGCTGCCGACAAAATCTGGTATCGGCTAAATATGAACTGCAATCCAATATGTGCAAATTAAGGTGTGGATGCTCTGTATATTGACGAATGCTAAATGAGACACGACGGATTAGGTAAATATACACAAGTTTTATTTACAATAAATTACATGCATTATTACTTTTCAAATTTCTGGTGATACGCCAATGGACGTATCACCAATCAAATTCAACGTTTAGATTATACAGGTTTTAAAAAAGCAAAAAAAAATCTTTACAAATTTTCGTTAAATTTCATTTAACTTTTTAAAATTCTCAAAGCAAGACGAAACATTCGAAATTACTATTTTACTTGGCACTGGTAGCCGTTATTAATTTGTCAAGAGGTTAGAACGATTTAAATATAACTTATTATTTAAAGACAATATTATTTTCATAACTTTATTAAAGCTAAATTTTACTAACATGTGGAAGAAAAGTTACAAAATTTGTTATTTAACAAGAAATTTATTAATATTTCACTATACACCCGTACAGAACTTACGGAGTTTATGAGTTTGACTTAACGACACAATTAGAGATTAATTTTCATCACAATGAAAGTAAGAAAGTTCAAAGTTAAATTTAGAAATAATTTACAGTTTTTGGGACACCCGGTATACTTGCCACTTCTGTGAGACACTCGCTATGGATTATTGATCGCCCATCTTATCAATTAATTTGTCTGTTACCTTTATCAGCAGCTACTCCCTTACAAATCCATTTACTATTCGCCTTTTCTTGCAACACTTCCACTTAAAGGCCTGTCCTGTACTGTTCCTGTCAATCGCATTCATGTTAATCTAACATTGACAGCGAGAATCAATTGGGTAATTTAGCTCTAGTAGCTTAGGGAGATGCACATTTTTGTACAAATAATTGTAAACAATTTTAATTGTTTACGGAATAAAATATGCTAGTCAAATTTCTAGAACTAATACGAAGAGAGTATTATACACGCCTGGCCAACTTCTTATGGGGATACTGGAAAAAGTGACATTTGACAATTATATCATTGCCAGGGAATAAATAGATTTCTATATTTTTCCATATTTTGCTTTGTAGTAACTTGGGAGTAAATTTCTAGAGGACGAAACGTCGATTTTTTCTTTTTAACCAATGAGAAGTGAGAATTATTTATATCCCTTTTTAACCATAAATCCCCGTGTTGTGTTTGCGTCGGCCATTTTCTATTCTAGTATTTGGGTTGTAAGAGTTTTCTTTGGGTTGACTGTTTTAAATTTGCGTTCTTATTTTTTCCACACTATTGTGAAAAAATATTAAGGTAAGATATGTTATTTAAATATTGTAGTAAGCCTTCTTCGGAATTAAACCAAGATTCTTTGTAAATATCTTCGCAATGGCACCAACACAACATGTAGGTTGAAATATTCTTGTAATTATCCTTGTTGCAGAAACGCCTATTATAGTAAAATTGTAAGCACAGATTTTAAGAACAAAAAGTTTTATTCTTTTCTTCAAGATCCCTAATCGTTAGAAGCTTGGAAAATTAAATGTACTTTAAGTCTCTCAAAAGATTGTAAAAATGTATGTTTGTGAGGACCGTTGTTCAAAATTAAATTATGCAAATCTTGCGGATCCTTCTCGCTTAAAATGTAGAGCTGCACCTTGGTCACCCTTTATGAATTCCATTTTAAAAGAACACAGTTACGGAAAATGTTTCAATTCTTTTCAAAATTTAACTCTCGAACCATTGGACAACCCTAAAATTAAAATTTTAAATAATGTTATTTTATACCTTATTTACAAAATTTCAATTTCATGTTTAACTTGTCAGAGTAATCTCTTTTTAGTGGAGGTAACCGACAAGCATTTATTTGTAATGTTTAAAGAGTTTGATAACAAACGAAGGCTTAAATATGCTAGTGAAGCTTTAGTCAATCTTGTAGACAGACTACATGCTGATATTTATAAATATTTGGATGAGAATGTTTACAAGAATAAAATTGAAAATTTATTTAGGCAACAATATTTCGAACCTTACTGCAAGCTCTTTTCATTTGTTCAGACCGTAATTTTATGAAATATTTAACCTAACTTTAAAAATTTGTTTTTATAAGCATCCTAAAGAAAGGAAAAATAGTTTTTAATCTAAAAAAAGAGAGTTAGCGATAGACATAAAAATATAATACAAAAATTTAAACAATAATTTTTACCATTTCTTAAAAATATATATTTTTTTTCAGTTACTACATTAATTTAAATTCTTTATTTATTTTTGCCCGCTGTCTGTTTTTGTCTTTGCCTAAATTAATAGCTAAAGTTCCCATATCATATTTTATGTATTTTTAGTCTGTTTTAAATAAGCGAATACTGCCTAGCTTCTTTGTTTTATAGGAACCTTTCAGCATGATCTCATTCATCCCCGGCTGTGGCAGTTTTAGAAGTATCTCATCCAACCCCGGCTGTGATAGTTTTAGAAGCTTTATTGTTAATTTTTAGAGTGTATTTTATTTTGCCTGTGTTATCTTAGGTATAAGAATTTATGTTGTTATCAGAGAATATTTTTCATTTATTCTGAAATTTCATGTTTTATTTTAATGTTTTATTTGTTACTGTTATTTTTGGAATGTAATTTTTTTTTGTTGTTGTTTATTGAAAATTGCAAATGTCCCAAGATTTTCCTGGTTTTCTCAAAATATTTGTATTTATAATAAATTAATTTATTATAAATACTTTGATTTATTTTTTGCAAATTTAAAATTTTACCCAATCCTAACCAAGATAAAATTTTGCTAAAATCTTACTTAACAACTGCTTATTTATTAAAATAATCAGTTGTTAAGTAATGTATATCAGCAAAATCTTACTTTTGTTGGAATTGGGGAAAAATAACTTGGAAATAAAAATTTATAGTACCACAAACTACCAGCGCATTCGCCTTTTTATTATGTGCTTTTATTAGTTGATTGTCCAGGCGTTTGTCGCTACTGTACTGACAGAAGATAGCTGCGTTCATAAAGCACGAGGTTTGGATTTCTAGTAGTGTTTGTTCGTTGGTATTATACTTTTCTACTATGAAAAACTGTCATTTTCATCAATTATTTGAATAGAAGAACATTTTCGGCAAATTTCCCAAAAAGTACAAAAAATCAGAGAACTTTCCAATTACGACCCGACCCCGCGCTCACATGTAATTGTACTGCCTGCGCTTGTTTTCTGTACTTTGTATGCTTAGTTGTTTTTAGATCGGTAAAGCGGCTTTGTCACGACTAAAAGGGAAATTTACTGTTTAAATTTAGATTTGTATTATTTTATAAAAATTTAAAAGGAATGTTTGCGCACTTGTGGCAATAGAAAAAATAGCTTCCAGGTTGCAAAATGTGTTTCTGCAACAATATACATAATTTCCGATACATGGTCACTCCTACATGGATTCCGATAAAGATTTTGGTTTAGTAAACAAAAAATCAAAAACAAAAACTCCCTTTGATTGAATTAATGTATTACAGTTATCTAGGGTAAAACCAGCCTAGTTTGATGTAGAAGATGTAAATCAAAAATATTTTTGTGGTTGGGAGCAACTCCTAGAACCGCTTTTAAAAAATGTCAATTTCCTTGCAGGCCTATAAAAAAAAGTAAAATTTTCCGTTGACCATTCCAGACTTGCCTATTATCGCGTTACATATAATGGGACGTAAAATCTGCTAATGTTGTTGGAAAACCTTTCGCAACCAACCAAGTTGGTAAATACACTCTTTAAATTTGGTTGCGATTAATTTTGCAATTTTGACCGTAAAATGACCTTGATCCTGACCTAAAGTTTCGAAAGACTTACATAATATCTTTATGTTTTTGGGGTCGCTGAAGTCTAATCAGGGATCAGTTTGACCCCATTAGGTCAGGGTCAAGGGTATTTTAAGATCAAATCTGCAAAATTAACTGCAAGTAAATTTAAAGAGTGTATACCTATGTTTTTAAGGTTAAAAAACTCACATTATTTTTAACAGAGTATTAGTGCCATAGATATATAAGCAAAGGGAGATAAAACTGTTTACAATTAAAAGCAATCAAACATTGAAATAGTGTCTACCTCTCTAGACCACTTGATGGTCGAACGTGTTTGATACACATGCACCCTTGCCGTTGTCCTTTATTAGCGAATTTTGGATATTGCTTTATTAATATTTTGTTTTAAATTCTTAAAGAGATCACAGATCATAACATGTCGTTATGCAATAACTTAGTAGCAGCGACAGAAATATGTTTTTTAGTTAATTTTTATTTTGCTTTATTAATATTATTCTCAAAAACAATCATAACGGAATATTAACGGACAAGATGGGCAACACTGATTTTTGTAGTTTATTCATAATTTTTGTACGCTAGGGTCACGAAGGTCGCCGGTCAGCTAGTAGTAATTTTTTTTTGTGTCGTGAGGCGATGTTGCATTTCGTTTAAACTAGCTCAGAGAGAGATTTGTGTTTTTAAAGTGCGGTTATAAGAGGATTTTCTTAATATTTTATGTATTATTTTTAATAAACAGACTAAAAAATGGTTGTGAAGTGCCAGGTTTGCGGAAAACTGGATTCTCGTAATAAAAATCTTTCGTTTTAGAGGTAAGTTTAAACAGTTCTTTTACTAAACTTCACTTCATTGACGTGCAATACCATGGCGAACAAATAACATTTTGTTGTTAATACCTTTTATGTTATATTTTTGTGCAGATAACAACGATTGTTTACTTATTTTAGCATAAAATTTTATTATATAACTAACGAAAATATTGTTTAATTATTTTATAATCGATTGAAAGTAACCATCAAAGTATAGTTTTTGTTACAAACTTTTTTATTAGAATAATACAGCATATCAACGATTTCAATTATAAAATTTGTTTTAAGGTTTCCTGTTGACCCGGAGAAAAAAAAATGGTTTTCCCTACTTGGATTTGAAAAGAATATGCAGTTACCACAAATTGTCAAACTCTTTTAGATTATTTTGATCCTTGTGATATTATCACAAATATAAATAGTTCATTAGATTTTTTTGAATTAAATATATGCAAAAACATGATATTTTTATACTTTCCTAAAAATAAAGTTAATCTATATTGAATGTTTAAAATCTAATAATAGATTTTTATTTAAATCCAAATCCCAAATTTTAATTTTCCTAAAACTCCCAATTATATTTTGATTCGTACTAAACTAAACATTTTTGGTCTATTAATTTCCTCCTCTCACTTTACAAAATGGTATTGCATGCGTTTTTGATCTCATTAGTGGACTTTGAGGGTAGCTGTCAGATGATCTGTTATCCCTTTTTATGACATAAAATAAAACTATAAAAATCGGTGGATAGCGATGAAGATAAAAACACGGGCAATTGCGTTAAAGTTAAAAAAACAGATTTAAGCTTTTTATTATGTATGGTTAACGGTTAACAATGTCAGTGTCAGAAGTGTCGCTTTATATGATAAATAAATTTTAATTATTGTATTGAAAAATAGGTTATATTTACTTGCACATTCCTTAAAACAGAACAAAAAAGTTGTCATGGAACTTTATTTGGACTGAGTCTCCTAAAATAGATATTCTTGGAAAATATACTAAAAAAATATACTTTAGTAATTTTCTATAGATAAATAGTTTTTGGAAACGAACCACGCCACTGGTGGTCCGCCATGTTTTGCGCTGCTAAACATTTGCGACGTTGCCTGCAGGGAATTTTTTATCGGAAGTCCTTTTCTTACACATTATGAATGTTTGATACACAACAAAAGCCAATTTATAAATGAACGGTATATCTCCCTTTGCTTATATATCTATGATTAGTGCAATTTATTCATTAATAACCAATTGATTTATTCTTTGTTTATTTATGTTTTATTCTTTAAAACAAATATAACCAAATAATTAATAATAAAAGCGCAAACAGAATTAATTTTTTATTAAAATGAATACACAAATACCTAAATGAATAATCCATCCCCACGCAAATAACAATTTATCAAGAAACACAATTTAATCAAAACTTTTCCCTAATTCGGCAAACAATATTAAAGTATCATCTACATTGTATCGATCGCCCAAACAAATTTAATGAATTTCAAATAGGTAATTACGCTTTTTTCTTTTTCGGCAAACTTTTTTTGTTATTTGACGTTTTTTTTCTGAATAAAGGTTCGAGCAAATACAAAATAAAATACAAAGTTTTTAAGCTTCTTTTTTAATATTGAGAAGAGCCAGAGTTTTTTTGTTCCTTTTTCGCTACATAGTATATTTTTTTCATAGGTCGGCTTTTTCAGGGATAATGGGTCTTAACTTATGTACAGAGTCATTCAACGGGGACAACAGGTCCATATTTGTGGCTTTTTTCATGTTTTTAGAAAAATGAGATATAGCCATCTTGTGTATTTTTACATAGAAACCTGATGACTTAATTTTTTTTATCTTGGGGCAGTCTACAAAGGCTAATGCCTAGGTACCAACGTACGTGAGTGTCTTAAGTGTAGTGAGAGAGAGTTTGTCCACACGGGACTTAAATATTTGGAGCTCGGGAGGAGAAGGAAATACTTCTGCGGCAGCAGGTTCTCATAGTCTTGACACTCTAGGATGAAGAAACGAAGAAAGCGGAAAGTTCGGGGCCTTCTAACTGAACTGTAAAAGGATGCATAAAAGTTGACTACGTGTTGCCCTGTTGGTAGCTGCCAGAGAAGGAATTATACTGGCCAATTCCTCTGAGCAGAAGCCGTGAAAATACGTATAGAAGAGCGAAAGATCCCCTACAGCTCAACGATGGGCAAGAAGAGGAAGCCTTTCTGTGAGCGTGGAATCATTAATAAGACGAACGGCTCTTCTTTGAATGGAGTCCAGAATGCTAAGTGTTAAAGGGGACGCCATTCCCCAGACATGAGAACAATTTCTAAAGAGGGTCTAATTTGGGATATATACAGAGTGTACAGGAGTGTAGAGATCGGAATAAAAGAAATATTTTCTGGCTCAAAAGAGAATCCAAGCTTTTTTGAAGCTGCCGAGGCTATGGTTGTAATGTGCTTGTGCCAGTTGAGGTTATTCTCAAAAGTAACGCCGACAAGATTAATCGACTTTTTGTTCTGCAGAACTTGGCCGCTCATATGTAAAATATGTGCATTGGCAGACTTTTTTCGCGACAGCGAACATGAATGTGTTTTCGAGGCATTAAACTAAACAAGATTTTTGGCGCCCCAATCCAAAATAAGTTTGAGGTCTTGTAAAAGAAATATCTGCATTGACCTGCGCTTGTTTTCCAAATCAGAATTACATGGTGGATTAAGAAATTGAATACTATAGAGTGGAGGGTACTATCGTCAGCAAAACTATGAATGGGATTAATTGTGGAAGAGAGAAGATTATTAATGTGTAGAAGAAACAGCGTGGGTGCCAGCACTGAGCCCTGTGGCACTTCAGCATTAATTTGGTAGAAGCTGGAAGAATGACCATATACAGTAACTGATATACGTCGATTAGAAAGGAAACTGGAAAGCCACGAGCAAAGCTTAGGTGAAACACCGTAAGAAGGAAGTTTGTTAAGAAGCCCATCATGCCAGACCTGATCGAAGCTTTTAGACACGATCTGGATTCACCAAAACTCAGGACTTGTTCCATTTTGAGAAAAGGAAGATCAACTGTAGATCTACTCTAACGGAATCCATACTGTCTATTATGTAAGATTTTATGTTTTTCCAGATACTTTAAGATTTGGGAATTAATGAATTTTTCCATTACTTTGCAAACAACAGAAAGGAGGGATATAGGTCTATTGTAAGAAGGGAGAGTTTTGGAGCCTTTTTTGGGGACAGGTTGCACACGCTTAGTTTTCCAACTCTCCAGGAAAATGCCCGTATCGTAAGAGATTCGAAAGAGGCGAGTTAGGATGGGTGCAAGCTCGGGAGCACATTTTTTAAGACGATTGCTGATAAGCCATCCAGCCCAGACGATTTAAATTAAAATTACTTTTTTTAACAGTAAAAATAATTTTGTACCTATATATTTTAGTAACAACAGAATTACAATATTGCAAATGAGAAATTTACAATTTAAAATCTTTTATGTTTTGCTTCATAAAAATAAATAGACCTTTAAAAACACTAATGTTTTTTTATCTTAGGACAGTCCACAAAGGCTGAAATATAATACTAACGTGGGTGTCTGAAGTGTGATAAGAGAGAGTTTATTCACACGAGACTGAAATATTTGAAGATTTAAAGAAAAAGGGAAAACATCTGCGGGTAGCAGGTTCCATAATCTGAACACTCTAGGGATGAAGAAACGAATAAAGTGGGAAGTACTGGGCCTCTCAAGATGAACTGTAATATGATGCATAAAAGTGTCTCTTTAGAGCAGAAGCCGTAAAAATACCTATAGAAGAGTATATCGGTTAGAAGGAGAGAAATGTATCTAAGGACAAGTCACTTTAGCGTAATCAAGGTTTGGAAGCAAATGTGACTGCCGAAGAAAAGGCTTTTTAAGTTTTCACACTTGTAGGTGGTACTGTCAGTAGATATCTGTAACAATGATGTAAATATAAACCTCTTAAAACTTATTTATGCTTATTATAAAATTTTTTTAATTACGTTAAGAGTATTAATATGTATCAAAAACCGCCGATAAAATATAAAGAAATACGTTTTACACTGAACCAACAAGAACCAACGAGAACAGATTAAAATTTAATTATTTAAAAAAATCGGGATTTTCGTAATTGCCGTACCTTAATTTCGGGGTTTTCGGGTCTAAAATCAAGCCAGGATTCAGCAATTCAAGGATTTCGGGATTCCGAGATCTCAGACTTTAAAACCTAGTTTTAAAACATATTGGTAAAACATACTTAAATATTAATTTAGCTAACAAAGTAATTCCTAATATTTAGTACAGCCGCTTGACTTTGAAAGAGGTAATAAACGATCTTTTAAGATAAATGTTTAAAATAGATTAAATAATAAATACTTAATTGGGTTTTATTTCTTTGAGAAAACCTTTAATTAGCTGCGTTATTTTCACTTTCTTCAAATAGTTTTTCCAGAGCTTTTAGAAGAGTTGTCTATTCGACCTAGACGTACTTTTTTATTTTTAAGAATAAACTTTTAATTACATTGCATCAGGTGTTAAATACAATGATTTGCATTATTTAAAATGTTGTATGGGTTACAATGGACCCATGAACCAAAGTCTTAGGATTTGTCCTAATTGAATGGATATTTCCGACGGGTCCTCTAAGAGAAGTAAGGAACGCATCGACAATTTAGCTGATTTTTATCAAGAAACATATTGCAGCGTGGCCCTACTAAACGTACACTTTCAAAATTTACACCAGGAAGACCTCTTATAACAATTTAACAAACCAGGGCATTAATATGGGCGATTACTAATTGAGACCAATTTATGTGTGTGTGTGTGTGTTATAGTCAATCCTCGAAGCTCCGGCGTTCGTAGGTTTAACTAGTCAATCCTCAAGTCTGACTTAGTCTTAGTCAAAGCCCAAAAAAATGAAGTTTTTCGCCCTCTGGCTGAAGATATTTCGTTAAACCTAGGAGAGACTAATTTGGTCAGGCAAACGTCAAAACTCAATTTAATAAAATCGAGGTTCGGCCAGTCAAACTTCAATTAGGTATTAGAAAGTCTCAGTTTGTTATATTATATGTAATAAAACGTTTTTTTTATTTAATCTTTATTGTTGTTATATTGTCGTAGTGAAAATAAAAAAATTAGTCTTTATTCAGACATAGTGAGGCATTATGACATATAGAATTGCACAGTACGTCAGATCTCTTACATTTACGACAGTGGCGGTTCCTCCATAGGAGCACAGGAGCACGTGCACCAAAAAAAAATTAAATAAAAATTATTCATTCATCGTGCATTATCCGGACCTCCCTAATTTATCGTAGGCTAATATAAAACATAGTGTATTAACTCCCTAACGACGAGCTGACGGAGCCGAAAGGATCCGATTACGGCCGTTCGACTTTCGACGCCAATCGGCCGGTCGCACGTGCGTTTATGTAGGCGTGATTTATGCAATTTCTATGGCAGATGCGATTATTAATAGGAAGAGGCGCACACTTTTTATGTGCTTCATATAACTATTTGGCGCTGTTACTGCGACATTTAGGGTGCGTTTCAGTTCTTTTACTAAAAATGATCCGTTTTACGTTATTTTTTATTTTTTCATTTGCTTCTATACCTTTTAAGACCCAAGAAATAACTTTTGGGCGTGACATAATATAAAAATCTTGTCTCTGCTATGTTGGCCTGCAGTCGTTTTGTATTTTTGTGTTTTACGTCTAGTGCACCCCCTTAAATACTTACCACGAGCAGCCACTGATTTACGACTAACCACAATTAACCACAACTTACCAAAACTCCCGCAAGTATAAACTTATTTAAACGTGTTTCAAGCACAGTCGACGTTTGACCGAGTCTGCCAGTCGCTTCTAGAATCGACTAGGCAAAGCCCGAAATAGATTATTTTACTTTGACGTTTAACTAAAAAGTTAGGAACTTCTAGGTTTGACTAAACATACTTTAGTCAAAGGCCAAAATTGAAATTTATTTCGGGGTTAGCCCGAAGGCTTTGGTCAAACCTAGGATAAACCAGTCATTCCGCGAAGAGACTGCATATCGACCTTTGACTATGACATGTGCATTTCTCTGATCAGCATTGTCCACGGTCAATAACTTGATCTTTCGCCTCCAAATGGGAGCGTAAAATTGTATTTTACGCCCGGTCGTAAAAACAAGACTTTGACAACGTGACAAGTATCAAAAATAGCTTTTTGTTTTTTTTTTCTTTAAAAGAAAGGTAAATAATTTTAGTCATAGACGAAGGCAAGTGAAATTTTTTTCTGAAACCATCAGAAAAATAGTATTTTTCTCCAACCGTCAAAAAATGTTGACATTTTTGTACTATTTTCAGGTGCAAAAGCTATCAATCCTCATACCGTACAAAAAAGTGCTCGTTGTTTAGCAACACTTTAAATTCTAGGATTAAAAGTGCTATTCTTAATCCTAGGATTAAAGAAAACGATTTTTAAAAAACTAAATGTATTAATTTTGACTTGGTTGAAGAAAAAATAGTATATGTAATACGGACTAAAAGTGCTAACTGCAAACATTGCTCGTAAAAAAAGATGCACTTTTAATCCTTATAATATAATATACTATTTCTGCGAAAATGGTAGAAAAAATACATTTTTACGCTTCTGTTTATTTTGCAGAAATATTTTTTACGGTTTTCTACTTGTCAATTTGAACTGGCAAGTAACGCATAAAAGCCATAGTTTTATTAGAATTATAAAAACTTTGTTTTATTTTTTTGGTGTATTTCTTTTTCTTGTAGCCTGTAGGTTCTTAACTTTTAAGTTATAAGTTTTAAATTACCGTATTTATTTAGGAATAATGATCCAACCTTCGCTTCAGAACATTAATAAGTGCCTATAATAGTTTAAACACACCTATTTATTTTTTAAATAAAATATAAACTGAATAACATTTCATTAAACATTAACCAGTTATAATTCTGGATCCACTAACAGAACAGGCAGGTTTATCCCTCGAAACCATTCACCCGAAACTGCCAACTGTGCTGAAATCAATATATCAAGCGGCGTAATGAAGACCAATTCCAGGAATGTTGCGAATTTATGATATTCTGAAGTAAGGTAATTCTCAATTTTCCATGAAAAGCCGCTGGATTTGGATTGTATAACCGATCCATATTGTACAAGTCACTAAAAGGTTTAAAAAAATGAAATTTCGTTAAAGAAAACTGCTTTTAATTTTAAAAGTTGTCACGCAGTTACTTTAGCCCAAGTGTTTTGGCTTAAAAACACATTTTCCAACTTTTATTTGGCCGTTGGCACCTTTTAAAAAAAAATATTATTATTATTATTTTTTTTTTAAAAAAATCAATATCAAATAAATAGCAAAGGCACAGAAAAGCTAAAGGTGGTAGAGGGGGCGTGAAAAAACGCCCTAACTCATTTGCCGGAAAAGGGGGGGGTTAAACTGGGCGCCACTGCTTTTGGTGCCAGGCCTAGCAAAACCTTTCCCAAGATTTAATTGGGAACTCTCGTTCAACTTTACTACCACTCAAAGACAAAAAAAATTTTAAATAAACAATCTTAACATTAGAAAAAGGAGACACTAGGTGAGCCAAATAAAACACTATATTTAAAACAACTAGTTAATAAAATTTTAAATTTTTTTAAATTTGAAATTTTAAAAAATTTAAAAAAGTTTAAAAAAAAAATTATTATTCAAAATAAGATGGTGAATGCGCTAGGTTATGAAATTACAAAATTTAAATTTAAAATTTTAAAAAGTTTACAAAAAATATATATATCAAAATAAAAATGAAATGGTAAATGCGCTTAATAACAGTTAAATTTTCTATACTGATGAAAAGAAAAAAAAATTAAAGATATAAGTCTACATTTTCAAAAAAAAATATATAAAATATAAAAATATATAAAATTTTAAAATTTAAAATAATTTAATGACCTGGTGCACCATTTAAAAACCCAAAAAAAAAAATAAAAAAGTTTTTTTACCAAAAAAAATAATATATTAAAAATATAAGAAAAGGCCGCAAATAATTTAAAAACAATATGGTAAAAATTTAAACGGTAAAAGTCCTAAAGTCTAAATCGAAAAGTTATAGATAAGAATTGTTAGTTTTTTTAATTTTAATGTTGCCTGTTTTTTCGATTCCAAGTGATGGCGTGTGTGCCAGCCACTACACCGTGAAGAGCGATGGTGTCCAAAACTACAGACAACACATTGACCAGTTAAATGGTCACTATCTCGACCCGTCCCAAGAAAACCTCTACCAAATTGATGGCCCCTCCAAACAAAACGTAAACGGTTTTGGAAATTAATGGCTCATCAGAAGAATAATGGCCCGTTCGAAGAAGCCTACAAATTTAATACTAATTAAAAACCCCAAAAAAACGTAAGATAATTGCGACTTTTTAAAAAAAAACCAAGAAAATTCCCTCAAATCCCTTTTCTGTATGTGTTTCATAAAAAAAATTAATAAAAAAGGGAAAATTTAAAATCTGGTGCTTGGTTCGAGACCTTTCAGTAAACAAAAAAAAAAAAATTACTTATTAAGTAAGCAGCGTTAATTAATCATAAAAAAAAACAATCCCATTAAGTAAAGACAACATAAAATAAAATTGTTTCAAAAAACAGTTTACAAAAAATTATGCCCTTTTCCATTGGCACAAAAAAAAAAAACATATTCCCTAGCTACCAAAAGTTAATTAACAATCACTTAACTAGTGTAAAATAAAAGGTAATATATCCATACGATTGTATTTAATCGAGGTAAAAAAAAACATATTTATTGATTTTTTATTTTTTTTTGGCAAAACAAATAATAAGTAGGTTTTTGACTGATAATTTAAATAGTTCAATGACGAAAATATTTACTTGTTTGCTTTTTTTTCTTAAAAAAAAAACCCCTGTTGTAGAATTAGAAAAACCCAAAAAAATAAAAATAACTTAAATATCAATGATAAATGACAATTAAATAAGGTAAAAAAAAAAAAATAACTAATTTTTGTTAAGTATAACAAAAACCCTCCGGCCTACTAAATTGACAATTTAAATAATTAATAGATCTCGAACAGTCCCAGATACTTATACCCTGAATAAAATTCAAAAAAAAAAATTATAAAAAAAACTTAGTAATTAAAAATTTATTACCAAAAAAAGGGTAATTTAACCCCAAAAAATTAATTAATACTAAAAGAAAAAAAGAATATATCCCAAAGCGCCATCTAACGGCGATTTATTAAAATTTTAACGCTAATTAGAGTAGCCAATTAACGTAACTGTCAAAAAAACAACAAAAAAAAAATAATTCAATAAAACTGCGATTTTCCAATAAATTCCCAAAAAAACCCCAAATTGGTGAAATTGGGGTAATTAATAATTAATTCCTACGAAATTCGACTTAACGCATGACGTAATATAAAAAAAAAAATAATGAAAACCCCCTGAACCACCAGCGCGTCTTAAAAAAACCCAAATAAATGTATTAATGTACCGTTTTATAGGAAAATGCTCAGTTAAAAAAGTCTAGAAGAACTTACCCAAGATTTTAAAGGGGGGTATTTTCACAAACCCGTGATCCTGTGCGTCGAACTGCAAGTCCTGCAATGCAGATTTCTTTCCCAAACAGCCAAAAAGGCAACCAAATCAACAAAATTCACACAAAACCAAAGGTAACTTAAATCGGGAAAGTTTTTTGGGGAAATTTTCGAAAAATTATAAAGATGGCTTAAATTTCCCTAGTTCTCGCCTTGAAAATAACGTAAAAGTGGTAAAAATCCGTTGGCCCTTTGTCCTTCTAAAAAAGCACCAGTGTGCGCCCCAAATCTGGGGAATTTTCTCCCCTCTGAATCGGAACGTCGTTCCCTTTTGAGTTGCCTACCCACGCTGCCCAAATAACAATTTTAAATTTTTTTAGTCATAATACTAGGGGGGTAAAAGCAACGTAAAGCATAAGGTAGAATACCAAATACGATAGAAAAAAAAAAACCCAGAAATTAAACCCTTTGGGCCTTTGCCAAAAATAAACTGCAAAAAAATGAAAACCGACCTGCATTAAGGTAAACAAACTAAATTATTAAAAACAAACCTAGGAATAAAAACTAACCGTGACAAAGTATTATATAAAAAGGAATTTAATGAGGTATCGCATAGGCTTTAAGTATAATGTCATTTTCGACCTTTTGCGAGTGGGTAGGACCCATTCGAGAAATGAATTTCGTTCGTGATTGATAACCTACCTATTTTTAAGATTGTTTTGTTTGAATGGAAAAAATATTGGTAATGTAAAGTTTATTATATCAGTTTTGTTTAATGGTATTTAGGCAGTATATATCAAAAATAATAAAATTACAAATTGTTTGTATGCCAATAAAATTTATTTTGTTATGAAGTTATACGTTAAAATGCTCTTGTGCCTAAAGAGATCTTCTGTATTCAGTAATACTATTGTCTATAAAATATTAAAGGTCTTACAATTTATAATATATATTATTATCACAACTTCTACGTTTTTTCTCCGTTAGGATTTTTTTAAAGCAATGTTAATCCACTTGCTTTCGGTGTCTCTAAGTATCAAGAATAAAAAAAAGAATGCCCCTTAAGAGATTTTTATCGACTTTGACCAGCTCTACTAATATAAATAATAGTCTTTCTTTTATAAAAGTTCGCTCATTGTTCTTAAAAAAAAAACACTCAAGCACATATTCAGGAAATCTCCAGTAAATGATTAAAATTTTATAGGTTATGTTCACTATTTGCGACTGCAATATTTTTTAGTTAAGACTAAAGAGTTAACCTTCAATTAATAAAAAACTAAGTTAATAGTTAAAAATATTATAAGACGTACGAAAATACCAAAAAAAAGTAAAATAGTCATTTGCTTATTATGAGCTCTACTCCACAAACTAGCGGCTATTTCATATATGAAAATAGGACAAATAGTGTTTATAAGCATGACCTGAAAGATGTTTCTCAATGGACCTATAGCCCCCTAAAGAAAATCCTAAAGAATTTTCTTTTAAATTTTAATTTTAAACATTCTTTTTTCGGGATGTCACACATTGGGGAGGAGGGGCAAGACGATTATTCTTCATATTTTTTATTTGAAATATAATAATATTTTTAGAGACCAATTTTTTTAATTTTTAGTTTTTTTATACAATAAAAATGCTCTAGGTTTGCATGATAATAAACTTTAGAGCTGAAAAATAATTTGCCTTTTCATGAAGGTAATAAAATTTTTATTTTAATTCAAATTAAGATATTAATTAAAATTAACAAACTTTAACAAAGGTGTATTTAATAATTTTTTATTTACTTCGAAAGGTTTTGCAATTCTTTTTCTTTATAAAAATTTAAATTTACCCACACTTACAACAGATGAATTTTTGGGAAAAAATGCTAATGTGAAAGTAAAACCCTAAATTACCTATATTTATCTTACACAGTTTCAAAAAAATTGCGAAATCTCCATTTTTAGAAGTCTTCGTTTGTTGGGGTAGGTTTATGAGAAAAAAAATATGTTACTTTAATTTCGGCACATTCTGGGTATTCATACATGCACTTAAACTTTTTGCAAATATGTTTTAAAAATTTTTTTACAAACAAACAAAACAAACAAATCAATAATTTTACTAAGTCGATCAAGTGGAGCTACAAAATACTGTCATATTATCAGAAAATGGGAAAACCTTATTTGCAATACATAAGGGCACAATAATCTCACCTTTTTTTTCATTCAAGGTATTTGGTATGTTTGGAAAAATAATTAAGTTGTCATGTCAAATTAAATGCATATATATATATATATATATATATATATATATATATATATATATATATATATATATATATATATATATATATATATATATATATATAAAAAATATATATATATATATATATATATATATTCATGAAAAAAGTAGCTAAATAATGCTTAAACAAGCTCGCGAAAACCGTATCTCGATATCTTGTTCCTTACCTAAGATTTGGGCCAAAGAAAATTTTATACGTCAATATCTCAAAAACTATAAAAGCTACAAGAAATATTACATAACATAAAATATGTTTTTTACAAAACCTTTAATTTAGGCTATAAAATCTTTTCGTCTAAATGCAATACTTTACGAGTTATAATTAAAAAATCGAATTTTCGGGATTATTTCAAAGGTATACCCGTAGAATTCGCTTTTTTTGATTATAACTCGTAAAATACTGCATTTAGGTAAAAATATTATATAACCTAAATTGGAGGCTTTGTAAAAATACACAATTTATGTTTTATAAAATTTCTTGTAGCTTTTATAGTTTTTAAGATATTGACGTATAAAATTTTTTTTGGTCTAAATATTAGGTTAGGAACAAGATATCAAGATGCGGTGTTTACGAGCTTGTTTAGGCATTATTAAGCTACTTTTTCATTAAAAAAATTATACCAATGCGATAAATTTTTTTGAGAAAATTATCCATTTATGTGGGAATGTCGAAAAAAGCTCTCTAGCGGCGACATGTGAAACTAATAAAACTTTAAATATTTTAAGATTTATAGCCCAAGAATAGCTCTTTTCAACTAGCCCAAGTTTGTTAAAATTGGCTCAGCCGTTTCAAAGATTCAGGGTGTGTTTTACGGAAACCTTTGAATACTCCCCACTTTACTTTTAGAGATATAGCAAAAATTGTAAAATAAAAAAGGTTCAGATTATCCTCGACTTAAAAATTAGGAATTTTGTTGTTAGGTTAATCTAGCAAAATTCACGGAAACATCACTTTTTTAGATTCAAGTTTGCAGTTACGCTCTCTAGCGGCCATTTCAGAAACTTAAAAATAATTTCCAGCTATTTCTCTTGACCACTTTTACTAAAAAATATTTTCCCCAATGCTGTGCGATAAACATTTTCTGAGATACAGCCGGCGTCATTTCTTATTTGGATACCCGGTAGATTATTTAAGTTATTTTTACAAACATTACTTTTTCGACATTATCTTTCACACTTCAAGTAGCCTAATAAGGCAGCACATAAATCCAAATTTAATTAATTTAAGCTGATTTTGACATCATAACCGGCCCAAGGTAAATTTTATATATAATTCAAGGCCCTTTGCCTTTCATGGAAAGTTTGATGTTTCCCTGAGGCTCAATATCCTAAATTAGCAATATCCCGAAATTTGTCTTGATTACACTGCTTGATATATTGATTTCGCCACAGTTATCAGCTGACTCCAGTTTCATATAATATACTCATTATTAATTTAAAAACTAAATAAGTTATTGTGTCTTAGTATGCAAAGTTAAAATTAAGTAAGCGTTACATTATAAACTTCTTAAGACATTTACGACTTACAAAAATTGTTTAAAACAAAATTGTCTTTTAACTAAATATTATACCTCATCTGTTTTACATTGTTTAAAGTAATTTAT
Organism: Listronotus oregonensis; assembly: GCA_019359885.1. Taxonomy (NCBI): domain Eukaryota; kingdom Metazoa; phylum Arthropoda; class Insecta; order Coleoptera; family Curculionidae; genus Listronotus; species Listronotus oregonensis. The sequence goes on from JAHBCN010000639.1 coordinate 66,646, forward strand.
TAATATAATTTTAAATGGTCGGTTAACGTACATCCACGATTTTAACAAGCTGTAAAATACCGACATGCCTAAATTAATTGGTGTACCAAATAGAGTTAAATTTATTTAAATAACTTTTTAGAATTTTTGTACAAATAATTTTTTCTTACTTACGCAGTAATTCAAAATCTTTTTTTTAATACATTGTGTATGACACTTGGTTTAAGTTCTTTAGGTTTTGTCAACACTTCTTTTTTCTTTAACCTCCTAACAAGGTTCATTAACCTATGCCACAGTTTGCAGAGTCACTTAACAAATATTTATTATTAATTTTGTTAGTTTGATTATTGGGTTAACTAACAAAGTTTGCTACTGTATAATCGAGCTTTTTTCTATATTTGTGGTTAACTTAGGTTGTACAATATGACCGAATGACACACACACACACACATACAGAAATACACATTTTCAGGTTAATATTAATTTGTAGAAATGGAAATTTTTAAAACACGGGAACCTAATAAAATTTTTAATGGATTTTTAAAAAAAGAGTAAAAAATTGTCAATATTAAATTACTATGTAGTTTAAAATAATATTAGGCACCTAGATGCAAAACCTGACAAAGTCTTTTTTTGGAACACAAAAAGTATTGAAAACAATTACGTTTTTTTTTAATAATATTAAAAGGGCGATACCTGAAAGAACTTAAAATTTTATTTTCTAATATTTAAAAATAAAACGTCAAAATTTAAAGTAAAATTTTTACGGTTTTTTAATTTACTAATCCGTTTTATTTTTTTTTTATTTAACAACAGAGGCATAAAAATGTATCGCAAACACATTTTTTTTTAAATTCCAAACATGATTACAAAGTATTATGGCTAAGTATATTGATCAATATAAACATCAGATATATCGATTTTAGTCTTCTTGCGTTTCACATAGATGATACTTTTCCTCCGGAAACTCTAGGTTATTATGATCCGCTTTTTTACTTAGCGAGGTGTCCATTGGTTTATACATAATTTAAAACAAACAAACTAAACGCAAATTGTCGTGATTACCGTTTTATCCTAGGATACTCCACGAAGGTTAAGGCTTAAGTACTAATGGACCGTGGGTATCCCAAGTGTGGTAAGAGAGTTTATTCCAGGCGCGTAGCGCTGGGGGGGGTTTAGGGGTTAGAACCCCCCCCATGAGACAAAAAAATTAACGCCACATGGCTGGCGGTAAGCGGCAACAAGTGTGGTCACGTGGTCAGGCAGTACAGGTGTATGCGGGCGGTGTATGCGATTGTAAAGCTATACTTTTTAATGCAGATTTAGTTGGCTAGTGATAATCTTTTGAAGAAAAATGGCAAAGCGATCAAATCAAAGCTCACTGCTAAATATTTTTTGAAAAAAAAAAGTTAACTGAAGACAATGAAGAGCAAGACAGGCATCAAATTTAGAATATAATCGTTACGGATCAAAGTACAGAAGTCAGCACAAAGTGTTTGAATGGTTTGGCGTGATGATGTAATTGAGGTTTCGTATTAAGTATAAGAAACTGTCTGTCTGTATGAATTTTAGTCCAACTTGGATCAATTGTATTTTCCGTTCTCGCCAGAAACTCGGGAGTTGTAAAAGGTTGAAATGAGTGGTTAAATACTTAAAAAGTATGTTTATTTATTAATTTATTCACTTGAAATGTGGTTTCCATGTAGATTTCGATTGAGTACAATGTCCTGTACAATGTTCAAAAACTTTAAACTATTTTTTTATTTTAGGGTAGTTGTAGTGATATGACAGGTAAGAAAGAGTTACCTATTCCCAATGTTTATAATAATAATGATACTGCTGTCTTAGAAAACGAGAATTTGTGTACTCCAAAAAAGAAAATAAATGCTTTAAATACGGTGTGGGTTCCACAGATAGGCTTCAACTTTCCCAGTAGTGGAGACAGAAATTTAAAATTTCAATTTCAGTGGCTCGGAAAGTATAAGTGGCTAGCATATTCTGGCACTGAAGATGGCACTTACTGTAAATATTGTGCTTTATGCCCTCCTACTGATAAATCGGCTGGTGTAGGTGAACAGAAGCTTGGACAATTTGTAGTTACCAAATTTTGCAACTGGAAAAAAGCACTCGAAAAATTTGAGGAGCATAAAAAAGCAAGTTATCACAGAGCTTCTACTGAAAAATTGGCGTCATTGAAGTTGGTTGTCTCAGGTATATCTGAATACATATACAAGCATTACAACCAAAGTGATCTACCTCTCCATACAACAGTATGAAGATATTAGTTTCACAATAAAATTAACTTTTTCGGATTTCATCAAAAATGTGTTGTTTGGGTCAAAAAAGTCTGCTCGTCTGTGTGTGTATGTGCGTTTGTATTTTTCAATACATAACCTAATTTAAATTTAAGATTATACTATCATTGTTAATAAACTTGTTTGAAAATCTTTGTATAAAATTTTGAAAACCCCCCCATTAGATCGCTGGCGCTACGCTACTGGTTTATTCACACGGGACTTAAATATTTGGAGATTTGGAGAAGAAGGAAAAACTTCTGCAAGTAACAGGTTCCATAGCACGAATAACACTCTAGAAATGAAAGGAAAAAAACCTTACCAATTAACTAACCAAACCAAGGATTTATTCGCTATTGCATCTCACTTTGTATTTTTATTGGCATTTTTTTACGAGTTTCTCTACTTTAGCACTTGTACTCATGGATGACTTTGATATAGTGAAGACATTAGCAGCAAAATTTTGAAAATTGGATAGCTCCTGTTTTGCATCTCGGAGCCTCATTTATACTTTGTTTTTACAGTGCAATCCATTATAAAACTTTAAATTTCTTGTGATAACTTGTGTATTATACACTACGAAGTTGTGTAAATTATTGAAATAGATAAATGCTTTTTATTAAACTCAAACCATGCAAAACTTTTAACAGTCCAAGGCTTTGCAGATAACCGTAATGTACAGGGTGATTAGTTAAGGGTAGCGAGCGGACATATCTCATAAGATATTGGTCGTATAGATTTGAGAAAAAAAATCATGATAAAAGTCGCCAAGAGAAATTCCTGTAAATTATTTTCGAGTTTGTCAAACGTCCGCTAGAGGGCGTAACAACCAACAAAGTGAAAAATGGGATTTTTATAGAATTTTGTCTTATGAAAGTATATCGATGATATCATTTTCATATTAACCGACCATTTTCCTACATTTTTGTTTAAAACGTTTTGTTCTATCTATCAAAATAAAACGGTGGGGAAGTTCAATTGTTTTTTTTTAACAAACCAAGATTTCCCCGTTTCTTTTGACCGATTTTAGCAAACTTAGGCTCCCTATGAAAAAGCATAATTTGCACTCAAAACGCTTATTTGTTTGATTTTTGACTTTTGCTGTCGCCGCTAGATGGCGTTAACTGAAATGGTAGCAAATTTTTGAGTTTTTTTTTCGAAAAAAACAAATGTAATGGTATATTAATTTTTATATATTTTAAAAGAGAATAAATTTCTTTATAATTTAATAAAAAGAATTTATTATCTACCTTTTTTTGAACCGTTGATATTGACCAAAATATAATTTTATTACATTAAAAAATGGCACGCCACTGTTTTTTATCAAAATAAAAATCAGTTTTGTAATCTCTTATTAGTTGCTAACAAGAAGAACCTCTTGACTTTTTTTCGTTAGACAAACGGTTTCTGATATGGCATTTGACATTAGTTTAGAAGGAGCAATTTATATTATAAGTCCACGGTGAAAATAACACCCCAAAATACGATAACTTACATGCTTTAAAAAGATGAGTTTGGTCGTGATATTATGTTAGTATAAGTTGTCAACATAAATTGATTACGTAGTTATCGGCAGATCTGCAATCAATATAAAATATATAAAAATTCACATTATGAAAATTTGGCAACATACAGCAGCAAGTCGGTAGAATAGTGACTGAATATACATATGTAAGCGAAAACAATAATAATACGGGTAAATCTGTTAAAAACACTTAAATCTAGAAATGATTTTAGAAGGACATGAATCGAGATGAAACCTTTTGCATTCTCTTTAGAAACAGATCAACTACAAAGTGCCGGAAAGAAATATTAGATCCTACGATATTTACCCCCCCCCCCCCGAATATTATTATGATATTAGGAATTACATTTTGGGGCTTAAAGGGCTAAATTTACACTTTTTTATTCCCTTTACCTCTAAAACATTTATTTCGCTAAAATATTATATTTGACAAAAAATAATTTTTGTTTGGTTAGTAGATAGGTAACGGGTAACTTCATCTGTATGGAGGCTAGTGGACCGAATATCTTTAAATCTAAATACCGATAAGTACATCGGCTTAATTTAAGCCCTTGTAAGTTTTCTTTAGTTTAAAAAAATATGTACGTATGTATGTATATTATAAATAAATTTAAGGACAAATTTTTGTTTCAACATGTTATCAAGCTTAACACTGTCAGAGCCAATTGCTTTTCAGAAAGGAATTGAATTTGCCTTACGGCAGAAATATCGTAAATTTACAACTTTCCTAAAATTCGTCTTCTTTACGCTGCTTGATATATTGATTCTGCCAGAGTTGACAGTTTCGGGTGAATGGATTAAAGGAATAAACCCGCCTATTGTAAGTGGATGTAAAATTAATATTGACCATTTGGAAATTAAAAACCGTTGTTTATTTAAAGTTATATCAATTAAATAAAATTTATTAGGAAAATTACTTACTTAAATTAGGATCTTTTGTTAGACAGGTTCATATTTTAATAATAAAAAAATTTAAAAATGGGACTGCTAATTATTTTATCGTTTAAAAACACACAATGGTTTATATAAGGCGTAAGTATTGGGTGCTATGGTTGTCAGGTTTTTAAATATTTGGCCTATTTTTTCTACTTTCGTTAATAATATTTACGTATTTAAATAGACAAAAGGTTTATTTTAAGTCCCCTTTTAGCACTGCGATATTCCCACCATGGACGTTGCACAGATGGCTGTTAACTGTGTATTACTTACCATTCATATTTCCATAATATCATCCAAATAGGTTCCAATTTTTTTGAATTTTTAAAGCAAAACTTAAATACTTTTAATTTAAAATAGTAATTGACTTGTCACCGAGACAAAGTTTTTATGGTTTCTAAAGGGTTTTTTAAGTTTATTTTTTAGTTAATCTGCAAATTCGCAAGGCGAACATATCTATAATTCTTAGGGGCACATAAAAGTTATGTTGGTATTTAGTAAAAGCAAAACTAAATAAACGTAAAAGTTTGTAGTTTTATTTAAAAAGACATGGTATCATGTTATTTATTATAGCGTTTTTACCTAATTGCAATAAATTTAGTGGATTGATTAATAGTTAAGGCATTTTTTGCAAAACGAAAATATTATACCTTTGTTGGTAAATTGCAACTTGGTATGTTTTTAAAATATTCATATTATCTAGCTAAGTAATTGTAAAATGTGACATACATAAGGAAATACGTAGTGTATTATAATTGTATAAGGTACGACAGTAAAATTAATACTGGTATCATACCATAATAGATAATGACAACCTGTCCGCTGTTATTATTTATTACTTATTTACTCACTTCTCTTCCTTTAAAAGAGAATATTTAAAGAAGGTTTGCACCCAAAAAATATGTGTTTAGAGTTCAAAAAGTGAGAGGAGTTACATTTTATCTAATAATGGCAAATGTATGTACCATACAACATTGAGATTTAACCTTGTTTTACCAAATTTTCTAATTACAAGATTTTTTTAGTCAATGTTAACTTTTAACAAAAGCTAGGTGGATACGTCTACCTCTAAGTGCTTTGTTTAATACATATTAATTATTCTATTAATAATTCATGATTTCTGACACGACAAACTTCGGTGCACTTAATTCTATTTTACTACTCTTACCTTGTGTTTTGAGTCCGAATCAGCAGTTTATTTATGTAAGGTTTTTTATTTTTATGATAAGCCATAAAGTCTTAAACAAAGCCTAAGTACAAGGTATCGTAAGTACTAAGTTTTTAGATCTTTAAGCTATTTTTGCCCAATTTTATTGTGGCTCACACGTTTTTATATTTCTCCGTGTTGTACAAATTACAAGTTTGTTTACACATGTCAACTAAAATTTTAAATATGTAACTTTTGAGCTATTTTACAAGAATACCCTTTACAGGTTTACAACATATTATTATAATAAAAAAATTAAATTTAATCACAAATTTCAATAAAGAAAACAAAGCTTATTTTAACCCTGAACTAACTTACAAATAAGTATCACAGGTAATATTACTTAATATTTATAATAAAAGTTAAAAATTTTATCACAGACCAGATTTCACAACTCATGACACTCCAAAGACCCGAAATTTAAAGAAAAGTAATCTTTTATATCATACAAGGTATTTTGTATCAAAAAGACTGATAACATTATTGAAACATCTGTTTTCCATCGTTTTTATTTTGTAAGGTAACAAATTAAAAAATAGTGGCCCAAAATAATTTACACCTGATCTGTTATGGGTCAACCTTACAAAATTTATTTTTATATCTGTTTTGTTTCGAGTATTGTATTTATGTGTGTCTTCCTGTAAAATATAAGTATCAATGTTCTCTTTTACATACTTTAAACAAGTATAGATATACACGTAAGCAATCAACAAACCATTTATTTTAAATATATCAAAAATATCGTCTCTATAACCTCTGTCAAAAATTATTCTGATAACTTTTCGCTGCAAACCAAAAAACTCTACTCATATAAGGTGAATGCCCCACCCAATAAGACCTATACTTACAATGTGACACGAAAAGTGAATGATATGCTAATAAATAATGATGTCCTAGGCATTTCATATTTTAATGATCTAATTATTGAAGATGTTTCTTGCCAGTTCATTTGAAAGGTATTCAATATGATGCTCCCAAGAAGAGTTTGGTCAAGATAAAAACCCAAGAACCTCGAGGAATTCTGCTTTACATGGAGCTCTTTGTGACTAAAACACAATAAATTTGTTTTATTTTCATTCAACTTAACCCGTGTTCCGCAAACCACCGATAGGCACTTTCTTCAGCTTGTTTCATTTTACGCTTACACCTCTCGCTTGTCTTATCTTTTACTACTAAGGTGGTGTCATCCGCGAAAAGTACTGATCGGCACCCGGCACCAAACTAATATCATTAATATAATCAAAAACAGGATGGGACCAAGCACCGACCCTTGAGGTACCCTGCAGCTGATTTTTTTTCGTCTGATTTTGTTTTTTGTAAAGACAAATTGTGATCTATCAGAAAGGTACGAGTATAACAGCTGTACTTCTTCATCAAATTAATTTTTTTCAGTTTATTCTATAGCAAACATAAAAACAGAAGTTGAATGCTTTTTAAGTCACAAAGACCGCTCCAATAATCTCCCTACATTCGGTGCCATCTATAATTTTATTTAAAAGGTAAATAAGTGCATCTGTTGTTGATTTTTTAGCTCTAAAACCAAACTGGCCAAAATAAAAACAATTTATGTCCCAAAGTGATCAAGGATTTGTTCTTTTAGTATTGACTCAAAATCCTTTGAAATTATAGGTAAAATAGAATGGGTCTTAGATTATTTGGGTTATCTGCGTTTGCAACCTTTGGTATAGGTACAACCCTTGCTACTTCAAAACATCTGAGAAATTCGCATTTTTCAATACAGTCATTTATAAGGTCAGTCAAAGGATATAATATCTGTTCTCTAATGCTTTTTATTATTTTACTATTTAGTTCATGACAATCTAGACTAGGTTTATTTTTTAATTTTTTTATATGTTCCCTAACCTTATAGGAAACTTTTAAATTTAAAATTAAAAGAGTTTGTTCTTTAACATTATTTGTGGTATTTTTACTTACATATAAGGAATTATTTAAACTTGCATTTATGTTTTTCCCACATTTACAAAAAAATCGTTTACCATATTTAAATCCAAAATGTCAGAAATATCCTCTTTAATTTTTGGACGCTTTATTTATTAAATCAGCAGGTTTTGGGTATATTTTAACTATTTGTAACAATTTCATTATTGTAGTTATATTTAGCTTTTTTAATTTTATTTCTGTAATTTTTTATATGAATTTTTAAATGAACCAAATTTTCAGATGAGAAATTATGACATAGTTCGCAAAGGAAGTTTAGTCGCTCCTCGCATTGCCTCTAAGTTCACTGTTAAACCATTTTTTATTGTTTTCTTTTCTATTTTTAATTATTTTTGAGGAAAACAATGTTTTACACAGTCAGATAAAGTATTTATAAATTCAGTAAATTAATGCATTTGAATTTAGATCTCTATTTTATAAGTGACCACTCAGTCTTCTCAATTGCATTAAAAAGTCAATAAGCCCTCTTTGTGTTATTGGTCTGACATAATATGTATTTGGGTTATTATTTTTATTAACCTTTTTATCAATAGATATTTTTACATGAATCCAATACCAGATTGGGAGAGAATTTTTACATCTCCTCCTACTCGTGTCGCTACCGGACACGAGTACAATGTGTTCTGATGTGTCCTGGTGTCCCTGTGTCCTGGTGAGTATGACGAGCAGACGGCTAGATCCGTCATGCCCTCCTCTCCCAGTCTAGTGAAGTGGGTAGCTGCCAGGTCCTTGTTACAGGAACCAGATGTTTTTCTGAGGCCGCATCTCCGGCCTTACCCTATAAAAACGGTCCTACAACTTTCTGTTTAAAGCTAGGGAACCCTTTTCCCTATAAAGGCGGTTCTGTCCGCCTTCTGTTTGATTCAGAATCCTCCTAAGCACCTGTTTGTTCGGGATGGGTTAGCCCTTCCCCTGGAAACAGGCGCCGCCGGCCGGGAAGTTAGGGGCCCTTTAAAGGGTTTAACCATTTTTGGCCATTTTTTAATCTTAAAAAACCTATTTTTGGTTTTAAAAAAACCCCAAATTTTTTTCCTTCCGGTAAGAATTTGTATTTTTTTTTTTTTTTAAAAGACATTTCTCTTTTTTGGACCCTAAAGGGAATTTAGGAACCCATTACCGGGGATAGGGCTTTTAAAAATCTGAGAATCCCCTGTAAAAATTAGGCACCTTGGGACATTTTTTGGGTTTTCCCTGATTTTTTTCTTTATATTTAGTGGGTAGCGTTAACAACCTTAAAATTTGGGGTTTTGTAAAATTTTCCCAAAAAATTTAAAAAATTCCCGGTCCATTTCTGCCGGAAATAATAAAAAGCTTTGCCATAACCCGCAACTAACGATTTTTTGGCAAAAAACCTTTTTTTTACCAAAACAAAGAAATGTAAAAATAACAAAAACTGGGATATTAAAGGTTTTTTGAAAACAGGGGTTCCAATTGAAAACCTAATAAAATTTTAAAACCCCCTGCCCAGTGTTTTTTGCATTTTGAATAAACATTAAAAATGGTTCCCAAAAAATCTGGTTCCGTTTTCGCGGAACATTGAAAACAAAAAGAGGCCCAAAGACCTCAAAAAATCCTTATTATCAAGCTTTAATTCTATTGTTTTTTCAATTTAAAATTTTCCTTAAAAAAAACAATGGGGGTTAAAAAGGAAAAAAATTTTTTGCCGTATTTTAAAAGGAAAAACCTTTAAAAAACATCCTTTTTTTAGCTTTTTTAAAACCGAATAAAAAAAAAGAAAATCCCCGGTATGTATTATAGGTTAGATTTTATTTTAGTTTTTATTTTTTAATTTAAAAAAAAATAGTTTTTAAAAATATATAATTTTAACTTAAATATTTATTCCGGGTAGAGCAGTTTAAATAACGTCAACAAATAAATGTTCTGACATAAAAGTTACTTACTAATTATTACCTTATTTATGGTATACGGTTGGTATTATATGTATTTACTAAAAAATTATGTAAAAAGAAGGTATATTAGATAAATCGTTAAATATTTAAAATTTCATACTTATGTTATGTTTATGTTACTGTGAAAGTCCAAATATGGTTGAATGTCGACATTCACCGGTAAATGCCAAATACAAAAAAAAAACTGAACGAAAACTAACCGAAACTAACAACTTTGTTTCGTTCTGGTTAAAATTAATAATTTTGATTTTGTGGTTATTTGTGTTTAGTTTTTTATGTTTTCGTTCAGTTTTTTTGACATTCACCGGTGAATGTCGACATTCACCAATTTCGGACTTTCACGGTATCATATATACCCATTGTACAGAATATTTTAAATTCGAGTATTAAGTTCAAGAAATTTAAATATATGCGGTAAAAATCCTTTAGTTAAATACATTATAACGCTTTCTAAAGGGTTCAACAATTCGCCATAAATAAAAACACATAAAACTAATCTCTTATTTGCCTTCGTTTAACCTAATTATGTACATATTTTTTCGGAAATAATTAGGTATAATTTATCACAAGCAGTAATAAAAATATTTGCTTTTAGAGTACCGACCGGTAATGATGCAACAGTAACTTAATAAAGTCATTTAGAAAACAAATGTATCTAAATTATAGGTTTGACGGTCATAAAAATAGCCATAAAATAGTTCCAAACGACTTTCCAAATGACTTACTTATTCGGATGCGTGTCACATACAAGAAACGCATGCACGCGTTCCCATAAATAACTCTTAAAATCATTTATTAAAACACTAACTTGAAGTTTTTTGACCAATATGTCCAAAGCATATATTTTGCAAGATTGAGTAAAAAAGGCAATAGTTTACGACAATGGTAAGGTTTTTTCTTTTAGTTTAACTTCTTACATCAAGATTTTAGATCCTTAATAACAGACCTCTTGTACAGGGTGGGCATATAAACGAGGTAAGCGGCTGTATCTCAGGACCTGTACATCTGACAACAATGGCATTTTTTTTATTATCATAAAAGTGGTCATGAGAAAATTCTGGAAATTATTTTCAAGTTCCGTATTTCACCGCTAGAGGGCGTAACTAAAAATTAAATAAGGAAAACGTATTTTTTTCCGAAAACCCATTTATTAGCCTATATCTTTGATAATACTGTTAGAAAGCCTAAAAAATTCTCTATTATTTTGATTAAGGCTCATTGGCGTATGACCGATAGTAGGGGTGGGGGAAGCTCTTGAAAGTGTAATCATTAAAATCGGTGTAAATTTTAAACCACTTATACGATTTCAGCAAATTAAAATTTGTTTGCAAGATAAATAAGGCTGTTTTAAATATTCGTTCTCCTTATCGCTACAGTTCCCAATAAAAGAGATAGAGGGCACAATTCGTAATAATTCAGTTTTTTTCATTTTACTGCAGAAATTTAAATCGAACGATATATTTTTGACATCATATTTAAAAAGTAGATAAAATTTGCAAAAATATTGTGAAAACCCGACGATTTAAACATATAGCGAATTAAAGTTTTTTTTTTACGCGCAGAGTTAAAACTTATGTACCGCCATCTAGCGTTCGGCCCTAGAATGTCAGTTTCAATATTACATCTCGAATGAAGGCGAAATAAAAAAAGTTCTAGCGAAACTAATCCGAATATTGAAACATTTTTGTTTTTTTTTTAATCAGTGAATAAGTGCCACTTTTATTTGTTTATTTAAAAAGAAAAATACTATGATCTATGTTCGACAAAAACACAATAGGAAAAAAAGTATTGCGTTGCTTTTAAAAGTCAGTCACTATGGTTACAACAAAAAAAATGGATTTGCATTGGTTTAATAAATCGGTAATCATGAATACTTACGAAATGTTTTTCTCAAATGATAATAATAAGTTTCTGGAGCATCAACCTGTTTTTTGTAAAATGTATTTTTGTTTTGTAAATATGTTTTGTATTTCTGTAGAGGATATATGAATTAAAAAGTCTTCGTTACACGCCAAAAAATGTTTTAGATTTTTCGCTCCTGGTCCCGGGGTATAGAGACTGAGCCCGCTTAGTCCTATTGACTCCTTTAAAACAGATGCCTAAACAGAAAAAATATAACCTCCAAAAATCCTTATTCTTTTCTACGTTTTGGTGGCAAGTCTACCACCGTTTTTAAGATAAAAATATAATATGTCAACCTAATTAACAATTAAATAAAAATTAAAATGAAAACCCCAAGGCTTTTGATAAAATTTATAGAGATTCTGAGAGCTCTTTTTTTGACATAATATTACAATAAATATAAATGGGAGCATCCGGAGGCCATCTGGAAGTAGATTTTGTGTCGAGGCAAACCCGATTATTTGAAAAATAATAAATAATAAAAAAGTAGACAAAGAGCTTTTTCTTTTTATTATCGCGTTAGCTTATAAAAAGTGTAAAATGTACCAGTACCTACCGAAAAATTTAAGTATTTTATTTGTTGTGCTGTGGTTTAGTTGATTCTCTGCCATGTATAATACTTTTAAGTAAGAATTTTTTATTCTACATTATACAGGGCTGGCCACAATTAGTAATTTTACCGCAATATACGCAAATGGAGAAAAGTTTGTTTTTATAAATGGAACACCCTGTAAACTATGACGTATTATGAAAGACAATTCAAATTTTTCGCAAATAATGTATTTGTTTTTATATCTAAATAATAAGGTTTCGGAAATAAAAGTACGTTTCTGTAAGAATTGGATCATTTTATGATATTTGCCTTAAATGAAATTTCACGATAAAACATATTAGTAAGAAAATTTTGACAGCTCCTGCATAAGTAGGAATAAATATGCGCGTTTCTTTTAAAGAGTGTCTCGAAAGTAATTAAAATCGAGAAAAATAATTATTTTAATGAATTTTTGATTAATTAATTTATTATTCATAAACAATGTGGCAAAATTGTAGCATAAACATGCAGACAGTTTAAAAAAATATACCCTAATTTACCACAAATGGTTAAAAAAAAATGTGCAAATACAAAATAACTTTATACAATTTGGTTCACAATTGATCCGAAAGCTAACTATTTAGGTATAGTAACATAATATCTCATTTGCAGAGGATTTTATTGCCTTTAATAATATCTCATAATATACAGGGTGTTTCATTTAAAAAATGCACTTTTCTTTATTTCTGTACTTCGCGGTAAAGTCACTAATTTTGACCAACTTTATACAATATAAAAAAAAATTCTAATTCAGGAGTATTTTATAGAAGCACCCTAAATTACCGCCAGAATTAAAACTTTGTACGAATCTCATTGACGTACTAATACAAATTTAATAGAAGCTATTTTTTAAGGAAAAAATAAAATAATTAATAAGTCAAAAACGACTGGATATAGGTATAGGAAAGTATTAGAAATAATTAGAAAGCAATAGCGAAGCAAAAAATGCAATAGCATACAAAGTGTCTCATTTGAAATATCAAACTTCATACTACTTTTAATATAAGCGGCAATGTTTCGTTGTTAGAAATGTTTTATATCCATAGAGCAAAGCCAATTACATATGGTACCAAATTTTCAGAAAATTCCCATATCCTGTTTTCCATAAACGTCTAAGGTACCATTAACCATTAATCACCCTGTACTAGGGATTGCAATTCCGGAGGGTTCTTTGGATTTCGGGATTAAGAGATTGAATCCCGGGATTGATCCCGAAAATCCCAAAATATTTTAACAAAATAAAATACCATTTTTTTTTTTTAAACATTTAATTAAAAAAGCAAAAACAAAATGAAACTTACTAAACTAAGACTTTCGAAAATAATGGCGCAATAACATCAAGTTAATAACTTCGATTATTAAATTTAAAAAAATAGTTAATGAATTATGAATTATTCTGGTATAAGATTAAATTTATTCCGGGATTTACGGGATTTTCGAGATTAAAATAATTTTAGTGATTCCCTTTTTTTCCCGGGATTAAACTGTAGAATCCGGGATTTTCAGACACTAAATTTTGTCCGAGATCTCGAGATTCTCGGGATCGCGATCCCGGGATTTCAATCCCTACCCTGTACAACTAACGCTTTATAATAAAGCGTTTTCCCTATCTGAAAACAAACAATAAAACCGCGTGCGGTATTTACGTTCTTATTTAAATTACGTACATTAACTCTAAAAAATGAACCCATATCTCTCTATTACCTCTAGATAAATTTACATAGCCTTAAGTTTTCATTAGTTCTTCGTCTGTGATCTGCAAAAATATTCGCGTTTTTTTACCGACATCGTATAAGTTAATGCGACGTCTACAAACACGGTGGCAATATTTCGTTCACAACCCCGCTTAATTAAAATCCGAAGTATGTAAACAAGTCAATTCTGAAACACGAGACAAAACAAATTTGCGTCTCGTTACGAGACGTGTTTGCCTGGAAAATTACTCAAACTCCTAATAATGCGGTTTCAATAACCTAATTGTATTTGTGGGGCTTACTTTAAGATGGTATGGGGAAATTAAGGCTTGTGTGTGCCTAATTATAATTAGTTTTTTTATTTTATTTTTATTTTAAATTTATTAAATGTGAAACAAGGGAGTGTATATTGGGAGGTTTCGACGCTATTTTTTTTTTTTTGGGACAGTCCAAAAAAGAACCAAATTTTGACTATTTTAGTGCACCTGTATTAGTCTAAGCAATGGTGAAAAATACAGATAGTGCTTTCAAAAATACGTGCGATAGCTCATTCGAACCGGAATAATTTGTAGACAAATATATCGGAAGCGCTTATTAGCACAGAAAAAATTACATAACTTATAAACAATTGCAACAAACAAAAAAGGTAAGAAATAGAAGAAAATTTCCAAAAAAATCTTTCGACTTTTGGAACTCTACCTCCATTATTTATAATTTTAATTTACCGCTGAAAATGGGCCTTTGCGCGACATTCTTTGCTGCACGCAAAACCGAGAACGTCACACTAAATAATTTTTTAAGGTATTAAATATTATTTAAAAATTTTTAAAAATATATGGTATATTTAGAAGACTTTGAAGAAATTGTTTTTGTTAAAAATTTAACTTAAAGGTAATTTTTCCACAAGTTAAACAATTGTTAGTTACCAAAACTGTCCCTAAAACGCCATAAAAGTTTTATAAATTTTATTACTTTGTTTACAATTATTTTATAACTTGAACAAACAATTAGAAATTTTCTTTAATACGCTATGCCCGCGCAACTAAAAATGTCGCACGGGGACCCCTCTTTAAGCGTTAAATTAAAATTTTAAATAATGAAGATAGACTTTCGGGAGTCGATCGTTTTTTTGAAATTTCCTTTTCTTAAAGGATCTTTTCTTAAAATTTCTTAAATATTACTAGTGAGATATTGGCGAAAAACAAAAACTCCTTATTTCATATTTTATTATTTATAGCTATTGCAGTTTTTTATATGCTAATAAACGTTTTTCGATACATTTGTCGAGACATTATTCCGGATCAAATGAGCTTTCGACGTATTTTTAAGAGCAGTATCTCTATTTTTTAACGTTTTCAACTTCTGCTTTGACAAGTATTTTGGTTGTTAATATAGATGAAAAATATTGTAAATAGCTTGTTTATGTAGAAATTTACGTTAAATCCAGAGGCGTACCTAATTATGTTTTATCACTTACGGATTTAAAAGTATAATCCAAAGTATCCTTTTTAACAATTGCCTACCAACCGGCAAAATCAACGATCAATGCTCTACAATGTCTAGTCAGAGACATAGAAAAGACATTCGATGCAAAAGAAGCGGCTATGTGTGCATTTCTTGATATAGGTAGAGGGTGCGTTTGATAACACCTCATTCGGATCCATACAAAGAGGAGCAGAATCAAGGGACATTGAACCCTCAACGATTAAATGGGTTAAAGCCATGCTAAGAAGCCGCAAAATCAGCTCTGCTATGGTGGACGCGACTGCAATGGTCAGAACGGTAAAGGGGTGTCAACAGGGTGGAGTACTATCGCCCCTGCTATGGTCCCTTGTGGTTGATCGGCTTCTGGCGGAGCTGTCAGCAAGAGGCTTTGATGTATAAGGCTACGCAGACGACCTCGTAATCACCATCAGGGGTAGGCATGATGGCATATTATCTGCTCGCATGCAAGCGGCCCTAAACTTGGTTGAGAACTGGTGCTCAACGGAAGGGCTAAATGTCAATCCAATTAAAACAATTATAATACCGTTTACAAAAAGGAGGAAAACAAGGTTTATAGCTCCTATGTTAAACGGCATTACGATCAAACTTTCTAAAGAAGTAAAATATCTGGGAATTGTCCTTGACCAGAAACTCAATTGGAAAAAGGACTATCGCAAAAGCATTAATGGCACTATGGGCGTGTCGCAGACTATGTGGTAAAACATGGGGTCTAAAACCCAAAATGATCTACTGGTCATACATTACAGATGTAATACCTATAGTTACTTATGCCTCACTGGTCTGGTGGCCGAAAACAGAGGAAACAACTACACAAGGAAAGTTTCTAAATCTGCAGAGACTTGCCTGTCTGGGAGTTACTGGAGCAATGAAAACTTGCCCAACGGCAGCTCTGGAAATAATGTTGAACCTCCTTCCCCTGCACCTGCGCATAAAGAGGGAGGCGATACTGAGTGCCTCCAGAGTAATCCAGACACAAAATATAAAGTCAGGAGACCTGACTGGTCACCTTAAAATTTTGGAAAAAATCAAGATTGAAGCTCAGACCAAACCCACGGACATGATGCCTATAGTGCGGGACTTCCAGCGCTCTTTTGAAGTGGTTATTCAAGACCGCCAAACTATGAGTGTAAATGAACCAAAGCATGAAAAAGGCTCACTTGTCTGGTACACTGATGGATCTAAGATGGAACAAGGGGTTGGAGCTGGTGTCTTTGGACCTAGATGCAGACTATCAAAGTCTCTCGGCAAGGCTCCCTCCATCTTCCAAGCTGAAATCCATGCAATTGACATTTGCGCTTCTGAATGTGGAAAAAAAGGCCTTCGAGGCGCAACCATATATATTTAATCGGACAGCCAGGCTTCTTTGAAGGCATTGACTTCATGCTCTTTTAATTTAAAGCTGGCCTGGGAATGCCGACAATCACTAAACCAACTGGCCAAACACAACAGAGTTACTCTGGAGTGGGTACCAGGACATGAAGGAGTGGAGGGCAATGAAATTGCCGATCAACTCGCCAAGGAAGGAGCACAGAGACCATTCTATGGACCTGAGCCCTTCTGTGGCACCACTAGAGGCCACCTCTACGAGGAACTCAGAACATGGGAAAAAGTCAAAAAGAGACTTACTGGAACAACATCCCAGGACAAAGGCAGGCGAAAAGATTTATTTCGCATTCACCTAAGTACACAAAGAAGCTACTGGAACTTCAAAAAAATGAACTTAAACTGGTTACCGACTTCCTAACAGGACATGGCCCTTGGAGGTATCACCTCAAAAAAATGGGAAAGACTGAAGATGAACAATGTCGGTTTTGTCACGAGGCAAACGAAACTGCGGAACACATTCTCTGTGAATGCAGAGAACTGACCCGACAACGCAACGGCTTAAATACCTCGAAGGGGTATATCCTACTCCTAGAGATATTATTCAGCTTGCACCGCGTAGTATCCTGAACTTTGCTAAAGGTATAGGAATTACTGGGCACTAAACAACGAAGGGTATTCACAAAAGATCTTTTTAGGTCGAAGTGAAGGAGGGCTACACTAGAGCCGAGCGACCCCGTTCATAACAATACAATACAATACAATCCTTTTTAAACGGGACACCCTGGATAATATTTAACTTTTTGTTTCCCAGTAAAATTACCGATTTACTAATATCACAAACCATATTTTTATTAAAACTGGTTATTTGTAAAAAAGATATGAAAACCTCATATTAAATAAATTTTGTACAGCCTGTATAAAATCTATATTCCAATAAACTTATGACCGGCAGCTCTAAGATTTTTACTTTTCTTTTATCTAGGAAGTGCGAGACAAGACACACACCAAAAAAATATCAGATGCTTTTGGACCTAAGGGTAAAAAAAAATCATTTTAGAATTTTCAAAAAAAAAGTTGAATTTTTTGGTAGCCTCACAAGGAAAAATCTGATTTTTGAATGCAAATCTTGTATTTCTTTTTTTTCCTAAATTTGATCTAATTTTATCGTAAATCCAAAATTTTGCCAAAATATCTTTGTTTTTCTAGAAACTATGGCAAATTTTTTTACTTAATAATTTTCTTATACAAATATTTCAAATGCCTCTAATCTTAAGAAAAATGTAGACATTATTGCAAAATTTGATATTTGTCAATAAATTTTGATCTAATTCACTAAAAATGCAAATAGGGTATTTGCTTTTAAAAGTCTAATTTTTCCCTAGGAGGCCTACTAAAAAAATATTTTTTTTCGCGCAAATTTTAAAATAAAAATGTTCTTTAACAAAGTGTTTCCCTTGAGGCCAATAGCATTTTGGTATATATTTAGCGTGGGCCCTATGTCTTACTTTTTGAATAAAAAATTATATATCCTCCGCTTAATACTAACTAATTAAAATCTAATTTAGTAAAGTAAGAGATTACATAAGTTTGCGCATTTGAGACTTAAGAGCTAGATGTTAACAGTGGAACGAAAGACCTCTAGAGGCAGCAGGTTCCACAGCCTACACACTCCAAAAGTAAAAAAAAAGTGGAAAGTGTGGGACCTCTTCACTTGGACTATGAACGGACGCATATCGTGTAACTCCCTTTGGCCCTGCAGAAAGAGTAATTATATTGGCTAATCAAGCATAAGTCAAAAAAATACCTGTAGAAATGCAAAAAAAGGTTTCTTGTAAGAGTAGAGCCATTCATATGGAAAACGGCTCTTCTTTAAATAAAATCAATGCTAGGAGTGAAAGACATGTCTTATTTCGGATACATACATATATGCCATTAAACCAGATAAAACTTCTAAACAATTATTTATCAGGTTCTCTTTATGAATAAAATCAACAAAAAGTGTTGAACAAGGTCCTGTTTATTGTTTTGATCCCATCTGAAAAATATTACTGCGCAAGCGCACGAGAGATCTGTCCATTGCCCAATGCATGAGGTTATTATGATTTTCGCTGTATTCATCGATTTCAGTTTTCAAATCGTCAACAAGTTTAAGGCGAAAAAGAGCTTATTATTTGATTTCGGATAATGAAAAGTATGATTTTTTGATATTTTTGAATGTTTGAAGAATAATTTACCGCATTTAAAATAGAAAATCGAAATTTTTGAATTTGTTTAGATAATTTTACACCAACAACTAAAAAACAATTACCAAACAAACCAAATTTAAAGTAACAAAACTTACCAGAAACCTCACTCCAACAAAGAAAAGTTAAAAATACGTTATTTAATTTGACAACATCATTATAAGTCTTGCTATATAGGTTATAAGAGATAATACTAGGGCCGGATTTAACCTAAACGCCGCCCCCGGGGCACTGGAGAAAATGCCGCGCTATCACCGAAATTTTATTAGTAATTAAAATAATAGTTTAAATATACAATTGGGAGAAATTTTATAGCAATGCTAAAAAAAATAATCACACTTTTCCTGTTACGCTCGATCGTCACGGTTGCCGTAGGCGAGTAGTGTAGTCCTTAATTAAAGCCTACCAAATAATCTTACTTTAGCATTTGTATTAAAAGGGTCTTCCCCAAACATAGATTTTCCATAATATTTAAAACGATTTCGACCAGAGCATTTTGAGAAATTTCAAAAATAAAATTTTCAAAAAATATGCTTTTTTAAATAACTCTTTAACAGCTGTAACGACCAAAAAACTAGATATCGTTTTTAATTTGAACCACACGGAAAAAAGAATATACTAAATTTAAGCATAATAATATTAGTTTAAGGTTATCTTAGCTTTGTATATCCCCAAGACTATATCGTTTTAATTTGAGAATTTCAAATCTTCATTTAAATTATTTAAATTAAATATACATCGTTATTTGTAACATATGAAAGATTTATTTTTATGCATGCAATTGAATCAAATTGTTACTATAAAGATTTAGAATGAAGATACCAGTAGCTCAGCATAAGTCGAAAGTTTTTAGAAATAAATATATGATTTTGTTATATTGAAGATTCTACCGAATCTGAAAAGTTAATTCGGAAATGTTAGTATGTTTAAAATAAAATATCGTACTTTAAATCTGAGCCTACAATTGTATTTCTAAGAATATGATATACTCAAATTAAATATTTAAATTTTGGTTTTATTATAGCAAATCTTTGGTATAAGTAGGTTTTGTTTTATTTAGTGATATTGTAATATTAAAATGAAAATATTAACTATTTAATTTAATAATTTTAACATGTTCGGTTTAATATGCTGACATTTTTAGAACTGAAATATGTACAGGGTGTAACACTGGAGTGTATCCATGGGGATTTTGGAAACCATGGAATACGAAGTCGGTTAAATTAAGGCAAAGTTGCGCATTTACTTGCCCAACAAAATGCCGTTTAAAATGTGTCAGATTTTCGAATAGTTCCAAAGATATACGGGAAAACCAAAATTTTGAAAAATGTATTTTATTTTTTTCTAACCCTATTTATTAACCGATTTTAAAATTAATAACACATTCACATAGCCACTTTATTTCCGCTGAATATTAGTGTTTTTGGATTTCCCATTCAACGTTTCGTTTTCTGACGACTATCATCAACTTTATTTTTTCTTGTGTACGCCATATAGGATCTCTTTCACTCTCATTACTTTTTGAGCTAAGTATCGAACCACAAATCTGATATGCAAGTGTGATACATCGCTGAATAGGTCATTCAATAAGAAACTCAAAACTAAAAAAAAATCCAATATGGCGTCCACAAAAAAAATAAAGTTAATCATGGTCGTCATAAAATTAAACGTTGATTGGCAAATCCAAAAACACTAATATTTAGCGGAAATAAAGTGGCTATGTAAATGTGTTATTAATTTTAAAATCGGTTAATAAATAAGGTTAGAAAAAAAGATCAATTTTAGAAAATTTTATTTTTTTTGTATATTTCTGGAACTATTTGGAAAAATTACACATTTTAAACGGCATTTTGTAGGGCAGGTAAATGCGCATCTTTACCTTAATTTAACCAACCTCGTATCTCTTACGGTTTTTAAGATCCCCATGCATACACTCGAATTTGTTACACCCTGTATAATACATTTAAAGAGAAGCTGCTGCACCAATAACTGAACATGATTCTTTTAAGTATCCGGATTTTTTTCGTATTCAGTCAATTTTAGTAAAATAATGTTGTATATGACCTCAACACTGTTGACCCAAACAATGTTACTTTTATTAAAATTGGGAAATAAGAAAAATATACGGTTACTTTTTAAAAATGATAAAAATCCATTATTACGTTTAGCTAACATTAATATAGGTATACAATTTTTTAAAAGTTTTTTCGCTGTGTTAAAAAGTCCATTATAATTATAACAGGTTTAGCTGAAAAACTACAAAAAAACAACAGGTAAAAAATCTTAACGTTTATTAAAAAATATCTTGCTGAAGTTTTTTAAAAATCTGTTAAATAACAAATTATAATTTTCATTATAGAAGAATTAACTTTAAGTTCTACTTTCTTGGAAAAGAAACAGTCTTGTATAACTTCGTAACGAAATAAAAAATCAGTTCAGCTATTTTTCTTTGTACAGTCATTCGAGGCCCAATCCAACGGGATTAGTTTTTTAAGAAGGCCTTCGGACAACTCTGGCAACTGGTCTTCCTCTGATTATTTTCTAAAAATAAAAAAAAAACATTGAAATGCTAAAATTAAAATATTAAGCAACACATTTTTCTGTAATAAGTAAATAGTGGGTACATCAGATTTCTATACCAACATACAGATAAATAAAAATAAAATATAAATAAAATGCATGTTAAAATTTAAATTTTAAAAGTAAATTAACTCCTATACATACGTACAGGGTCGACAAACTACAAGTACAAAGTGTTTTAAATATAATTAATTCAAAAAAATGTTTCTCAAATCGTAATATACGTTTTTCCTAGGTACTCCTAAACATTTAACTAAAAAGGTAAAGATACTCAGGCTTATACAATATATCAGGGTGTAGAATCAAAATCAGCTACGTCCACCATTTCACGAAATTATTTTTTTGATGGCAACATATTCGTTTTGAGAATACCTTTCACCCAAAAAAACAATTAGGCATCAAACTTGGTATAGTCCCGAGTTATTTTGATTTAAAAAATGAGGTTAGAAACAAACGTGGTTTCGTCCACAAAAGTTCAGTATGAAAACTCGCTACGTCCGCGCCAGCCAATAGGAGCGCCCCATTCGAAGAAAACAGTAATGGCCGCCGATACTATTGTCGTGTTATTTTGTGGTCAGGTTTTCACGATTTTAAATAAGAATTCTTGTGTTTTTGTGTGCTAAGTATTGTTTTTTAGCAAGATGGAGGTTTTTCCTTTGCCTGCCAATAAAAACCAGGCACGGAAACGAACTGCACAACCACAGAATTGGAAGGCAAATAAGGCCAAAAAAAAAACGGTAAGTTTGTATCTTGCCAGGGCCGTACCGGGGGTCGAACTTCACGATAATAGATCACAAAGTAGTATACGCTAATCGGCAGCCCCATATCACTATTTTCAAAGTCTACAACAGATCAAAAAGAAACACATATCCGGCTTCCGTGGGCGGCCATCTTAGGTTTACGTCATTTTTTTCATGTGTTTTATAAATTAATAATAAATTAGTATATTTTCTTTTGGTTTTAGGTATTCTGCAAAGACTTTGCCAAGAATTCCACGTTGTGAACACAAATGCAAAGGCTTCGAATGCAACAAAGTGACAGGTACTATATTACGAAAATTTCATTCAGCTTTTTATAAGAATCCTGTCAAATCGAGTCAGGATGCAATCATACTGAAATGCTGTCAGGCCGTACCGATTCAGAGAAAAAGGCCAAGAACCTTTCTACTGGATTCTCAGACTGGAGTCCAGTACGCTTCAAGAGCCACCAAGAAGTTTACCATAAAATATTATGTAAAAGTTGATAAACAGTCTATAAGTGTCTGCCAAAAGTTGTTTCTAGCAGCGCTTTGCTTGAAAAAAGGACGTGTCACAAACTTAGTACAAAAGTCTTTTATAAGCGGAGAGTTTCCAGTAGAAAAAAGAGGGGGAGACCATAAATCTCATAGGTATAAAGATATAAAGGCATCAGTGCATGCATTTATTGGCAAACTTAAGTGTTCGGAGCCCCACTATTGCCGAAGCCAAACTTCAACCCGCAAATATTTACCAAGTGATCTAAACATCAGAAAACTGTACAAACTATACAAATCTGAATATCCAGCACAAGCGAAAGAGTCATACTTTAGGCACATATTTAATACCGAATATAATTTAGGATTTGGTAGCCCTAATACAGATATGTGCTCTACATGCCTGCAGCTACTAGAGAAAATAAAAACAGAAAAAGATGAAAAGAAGAAAGAAGAGTACAGAATCGAAAAGAGAGTTCATAGTTTAAGGGCAAAAGCTTTCTATTCCCTGCTAAGAGGAAGAAGAGGGAGTGAAAATACTGTCTTATGATTGCCAAAAAACATGGCCCGCCTAAAGTGCTGACCAGTCATGCTATTATAGCAGGCAAATATACCTTTTAATTTTACTATTGTGGAAGGAACTTCAAAGGTACCCCCTTAAAAAAAACAACGTTTTCGCAAATGTCTGGACAGAAAACACTTTCTTAAAAAATTTCCCTAATACAATTATTGCTGCTGTATATAACATCTAACAAAACTGATCTCACTGGTATAACTACTATAAGATTGATCTCCGATGGCTGTGGAGGTCAAAATAAAAATTCCACAATAATCACAATGTGTTGCAAATGGCTGTTGGAACATTCCTCTATAAAAAAAATCGAACTTGTGTTTCCTGTTACTGGCCTTTCCCTACCTTCCAGCAGATAGAGTATTCGGAAATAGTGAAAAATTTTCGAAAAATGGACACAATACTAACTCCAAAACAGTATATGGACATAATTTCACAGCAGGCGACTATTGTGAAAGTAGGTGAAGATTTTACTGTGTACGATTTTAAAAAGGAAGCCGAAAGAATACTGAAACCGCCGGGACAATGGAAAGTACAGTTTTCACAGTGCAGAAGATTCTATTTAAAACGGTCGAAGAGGATCGGAAATGTGTTGGTTCAATCGGAAAGATTTTATAAAACTCAAACAGGAAACTATGAAAATGTTTGCCGGAAAGATAAAACTATGAGCATGATCGCACCTAGCGAAATAAGACCAAACACACCTGTAAATTCATTAAAAGTAAGAGATGTGAAAAACCTACTGTTGAAACATTTTGGAGAAAACTGGGAAAGCCTGGAAGAATTAAGTTTCTATTCAAATGTGGTAAGCACTACTGAAATTCCGCCCGATGATGAAAATGACGCTGAAGAATTGCAATGGAACCCAGAAGAGCCACCATTTTTGATTGTGTAGTTTAATCAAGTTTTTGAAAATAAATAAGTAAACCTCATACTTTTTTTTAATTTACTATTTCGAAATTTGCAATATGACAAATTAAATAAGAATTAGCACTAGTTTACTGAGTCCATCCCTGTCGGTTAACTTGGTATCAAACTTGGTTCAGTCCACGGAAGTTAGGATCAAACATGGTTATGTCCGCAGCTCGGAATCAAAACTGGTTGTGTCCAATGGTTTTTGTTAATTTATCGCACTTTTTTACTATAAAGGCATGTTGAATTGAAATATCGATGGAAAGAGTATGACATATTTCATTTTTCTACAGTAGTCGCTTTAAAGTTCAGCTGTTTTCATCAAAAATAATAAAATTTCTTACTTCCTGTAAAATTTTTCTAGATGGACGTAACTAGTTTTGATCCTACACCCCTGATATAGAAAGCAAGATACATAATATGTAGTTATTATTATACATTTTATTTGTAAGAATTTTTTCAAACAGGTGCAGTTTGGGGTACTTATAGGCTACAGAGTCAAAGTTTTAAAATAATATCTTAACCAAAAGCAGTTTGCTTAGAATAGCTAGTCAATTTCATTTTACCATATTCTAGTTGGCAAGTTTTAAAAAATGTAACGCGCGCCAATGCCTTTCAATTCTATTTAAGATTTTTGAATAGTTAAATAAAAAAAATTTTATTTTAAAAATAATGCCTAAAAATATACAATTTATTAGACATGTTACAGGTAGTATATGTATATATTGTTTGTTAGGTATACTGAATTTTATCACACTCTGTACTCATATTCTGTAGCCTGTAACAATATTAATGGTTTATACAATGTATTTAGTAGTTTTTTTAGTCAGTTAATATCTAACATTTTATAT
Source organism: Listronotus oregonensis (assembly GCA_019359885.1). Taxonomy (NCBI): domain Eukaryota; kingdom Metazoa; phylum Arthropoda; class Insecta; order Coleoptera; family Curculionidae; genus Listronotus; species Listronotus oregonensis. The sequence goes on from JAHBCN010000639.1 coordinate 91,864, forward strand.
AAACATGTTTAGTTATGAAACAAAAGTGTATGCTCCTATAGGTAAGTTTATTTAAATAAAAATGCCTGTTTTGGTGACAATTGAGATCTATCCACCCTTGGTTTTTTGGACAACAGTTTTATAAAACAATGGTGTAAATACTTACCTAGGCTTGAATAACACTATCACATCCCCACTGTTGTAAAATGTCTTCAACTCCTATTATTTAATCGTACAAACACCCAAAACAAAAACACGTGCAACGGGATTAGAACAGTCCGATTAAATTTCGCTATACCCTTCACCTTGATCTATAATCACAAGAATGAACGGGCAAACCAAGCACCGCCAATTTCCGGTGCCAATCGGGGTACATCGTAGGTGGACTTTCTAGAAATGAACATTTCCGAATTTCAAAAATTTTATATTTAGATTATATTGCAAATATATTCTCAAATTGAGTAATCCAAATGTTTCAAATTGAACATACAGGACGCGTTCTTTAAATGATATGTCATTTAATGGAAATGACCAGTTTTTATTTTAAAAGTAACTGAAATTCAAAGTAAAATTATATGTTATTTTAAACTGAAGAACAAAGAAGTTCAAATCAAAATCATGAAAGTCTTAGCTTTAGACTGTATTTTTAAATTGAAAATATATTCTGAGGATATGAAATAATTTTATTAATCATTTTGAAATACTTCTTTTAAGGTGGCTTTCTTCAAATAAGAATCGGTAATCTCAATTTAAATAAATATAAACAAAAATATCTAAATACTCTATTTGATAATATGTTTTTTTCTGTGCACTTCCCACCTTTTAAAAATTTTGGGCAAATTCAGGGATATTTCCTGTACATCCAGAAAGTTTCTTGTAAAAACTTAAAAGCATTGGACGACCCCTCTCCCAAGACTCACCCCAATATTTTTTTTTATATAAGGACTACTCAACACCTTTTAAAAATACTGCGCAAAATTCAGGAGGCCCTTTGTATTATCAGAAAAATTCCGTGAAAATTAAAAGCATCGGACGCTTCCCTAAGACTGATCAAAAATCGATATTTTTGGGGTTTATCTTATATTTGAACCACTTCTTATCTTTTAAAAAATCCAAGCAAAATTTAGGATTCTCATGTCACTAGAAAAATTCTGTAAAATGTATTCGTTAATATGAAATAGGCGGGTAGTTGCAGAGATGCCTGTTGGGTTAACCGTTTTACAAATTATTATTTTTTGCTTAAACCGTACCGATTTATGTAACATATAATGTTAAATAAAATTTTAACAGCCCTATTTTAAAACACAGTATCTGCATACTTTTTACCCTAATTTGTTTTTAGTATTATTACTATTTCCATTACTTTTTGGACTAATCCTAAAGTTTGTTCTTCCTTAAAATATTTTTACTGCCTCCAGACCTCTGAATTTAGCAGCTGTTTATTTATAAAATTTAAGACACTAAAATTTTTTATTAATAAAAAAGTTATTTTATTTCTTATAATATGAACATAATTTCAACACAAATGCAATTTTTAACAGCAACTTTGACGCCCTGGGCATTAGCCCCGACTGCCCTTTATGTAAATCCGCTAGTGGATAACACTATGAAAGTATTTTTGTTAAAAACATTTTCTTACCTACGACACAGAGCGTGGAGTATATAAAGTCCGAGATGGTTGTTGCTTTAATCTAAAGAATCTTTATTTTAGCTATAAAGCATGATATCCAATCACTTGCCCATTAATTACTTGTTTTAGTTATTTTAATGAAATTTTTGCAGTAGGAAAACATTTTGGACAGGAAGGTGTACTTAATTATTACCCTGTATACAATGCCTTTACCGTGACTCTTAGGTGCATTGATAATTACCCATTAAATTAAAAGAATCTTGACTGCGAGCCATTATCAGTCGTCGTCTCTGTACTAACATTAATTGCGTACTAATTTTATTCTCTCATCCGATCTTGTACGTAAAGCAGGACTGGTTTTCTCTAGTTAATGGTCACTTAGATATGTTTGATGGTACAGTCCAGACGTGACCGAGAGCAAGAGTGCGATCGCCTCTGAGATAAGCAAAAGACGGGACGATGAGAAGAGATTTAGATGGGCATAAAACACGGTCTTACTGCCGGCCTATATGTTCTTTAGTAATCCACAATTTAACTTGATTATATCATCGGTCACTTTGTCGCATTTATATTCTTTAATGTGTGGAAAGTAACGCTGCCAAAAAGAATTAAACTGCATAATGCATATTAAACATATTATGTCACTCACGGAAAAAAGAATATACTTAATTTAAGCATAATAATATTAGTATAAGGCTATCTTAGCTTTGTATATCCCCAAGACTATATTGTTTTAATATGAGAATTTATAATCTTTATTTAAATTTATTTAAATTAAATACACATATCGTTATTTGTAACATGTGAAAGATTTATTTTTATGCATGCAATTGAATCAAATTGTTACTATAAAGATTTAGAATGAAGATAATATCAGTACCTCAGCATAAGTCGAAAGCTTCTTTAAAAATAAATATATTATTTTTTTATATTAAAGATTTTATCGAATCTGAACAGTTAATTTGGAAATGTTAGTATGTTTGAAATAAAAACACAACTTCTCAAAGCAAAATTACGCATTATTTAAAATAAAATATCGTACTTTAAATCTTAGCCTACAATTTGTATTTCTAAGAATATGACATACTCAAATTAAATATTTAAATTTTGGTTGTATTATATCAAATCTTCGGTATAAGTAGGTTTTGTTTTATATTTAGTGATATTGTATTATTAAAATAAAAATATTAACTATTTAATTTAATAATTTTAAGATGTTCGATTTAATATGCTTACATTTTTAGAACTAAAATATGTACAGGGTGTAACAAATTCGAGTGTATCCATGGGGATCTTGAAAATCATGGAATACGAAGTCGGTTAAATTAAGGCAAAGTTGAGCATTTACTTGCCCAACAAAATGCCGTTTAAAATGTGTCAGTTTTCCGAATATTTCCAAAGATATGAGGGAAAAACCAAAATTTTGAAAAATTTATTTAATTTTCTCCTAACCTTATTTATTAACCGATTTTAAAATTAATAACACATTCACATAGCCACTTTATTTCCGCTAAATATTGGTGTTTTTGGATTTGCCATTCCACGTTTCGTTTTCTGACGACCATCATCAATTTTATTTTTTCTTGTGGACGCCATATAGGATCTCTCTCACTCTCATTACTTCTTGAGCTAAGTACCGAACCACAAATCTGATATGCAAGTGTGATACATCCTTGAATAGGTCATTTAATATGAAACTCAAAACTAAAAAAAAATCCAATATGGCGTCCACAAGAAAAATTAAAGTTGATGATGGCCGTCATAAAACGGAACGTTGAATGGCAAATCCAAAAACACTAATATTTAGCGGAAATAAAGTGGCTATGTAATTGTGTTATTTAAAATCGGTTAATAAATAAGGTTAGAAAAAAAGATCCATTTTTGAATATTTTATTTTTTCCCGTATATTTCTGGAACTATTCGGAAAAATGACACATTTTAAACGGCCTTTTGTAGGGCAAGTGAATGCGCAACTTTTCCTTAATTTAACCAACCTCGTATCTCTTACGGTTTTAAGATCCCCATGCATACGCTCGGATTTGTTACACTCTGTATAATACGTAGAAGCTGCTGCACTAATAACTGAACACATTTTTTTTTAACGTGACCGGATTTTTTTCCGTATTCAACCAATTTTAGCAAAATAGTGTTGTATATGACCTAAACACAGATTAATATGTCCTACGGACATATTAATCTGTGACCTAAACAACGTTACTTTCATTAAAATTTGAAATACGAAAAATATACGGTTACTTTTTCAAAAATGATAAAATCCATTATTACGTTTAGAGAAGCTGCTGCACTAATAACTGAACACATTTTTTTTAACGTGACCGGATTTTTTTTCCGTTTTCAACCAATTTTAGCAAAATAGTGTTGTATATGACCTAAACACAGTTTAATATGTCCTACGGACATATTAATCTGTGACCTAAACAACGTTACTTTCATTAAAATTTGAAATACGAAAAATATACGGTTACTTTTTCAAAAATGAAAAAATCCATTATTACGTTTAGCTAACATTAATATAGGTAAACAATTTTTTTAAAGTTTCTTCGCTGTGTTAAAAAAGTCCATTATAATTATAACAGGTCTCGCTGACAACTACAAAAAAACAACAGGTAAAAAATCTTAACGTTTATTAAAAAAATATCTTGCTGAAGCTTTTTAAAAATCTGTTAAATAACAAAATATAATGTTCATTATAGAAGAATTAACTTAAAGTTCTACTTTCTTAAAAAAAAAACAGTCAACTTCATAACGAAATAAAAATCAATTCAGCTATTTTTCTTTGAAGAGCCATTCGAGGCCCAACCAACGGGATTAATTCTTTAAAGAGGTCTTCGAAAAACTCTGGCAACTGGTCTTCCTCTATGGCATTTTCTAAAAAAATAAAATAAACATTTGAAATGCTAAAATTGAACTATTAAGCAACACATTTTTCTGTAATAAGTAAATAGGTGGTTATATCAGATTTCTATACCAACATACAGATAAATAAAAATAAAATATAAATAAAGTGCATGTTAAAACTCCATTTAAAAGTAAATAAACTAATATAGAGGCGACAAACTACTAGTACAAAGTGTTTCAAATATAATTAATTCTAAACATTTAACTAAAAAGGTAAAGATAATCAGGCTTCTACAAAATATATAGAAAGCAAGATACATAAGAATTATTATTAAAAATTTTATTTGTATGAATTTTTTTCAACTAGGTGCAGTTTGAGGTACCTACAGGCTACAGGGAGTCAAAGTTTTAAAATAATATACTTACTTAACTACAAGCAGTTTGCTTAGAATAGCTTTAGTCAATTTCATTTACCTATATTCCTACCTGGCAAGTTTTAAAAAATGTAACGCGCGCCAATGCCTTTCAATTCCATTTAGGATTTTTTGAATAGTTAAATAAGACATTTCTATTTTGAAAATAATGCCTAAAAATATACAATTTATTAGATATGTAGGTAGGTATATGTATATATTTTTTGTTAGGTATACTGAATTTTATCACACTCTGTATTCATATTCTGTAGCCTGTAACAATATTAATGGTTTATACAATGTACTTAGTTTGTTTTTAATCAGTTAATATCTAACATTTTATATATACTTGTTTATTTACGAAATAAAAGCGTATGCTCCTATATGTAAGTTTATTTAAATAAAAAATATCTGTTTTGGTGACAATTGAGATCTACCGACCGTTGGTTTTTTTGGACAACAGTTTTATAAAACAATGGTGTAAATACTTACCTTTGAAGGCTTGGATAACACTATCACATCCCCACTGTTGTAAAATGTCTTCAACTCCCATTATTTAATCGTACACACTCCCAAAACCAAAACACGTGCAACGAGACGAGAACAGTCCGATTAAATTTCGCTATACCCTTCACCTTGATCTATAATCACACGAATGACCGGGCAGTCCGAGCACCGCCAGTTCCCGGTGCCAATCGGGGTAAATCGTAGGTGCACTTTCTAGAAATGAAAATTTCCGAATTTCAAAAATTTTATATTTAGATTATTGCAAATATATTCTCAAATTGAGCAATCCAAATGTTTCAAATTGAACATACAGGAGGTGTTCTTTAAATGATATGTCATTTTAATTATAAATGACCAGTTTTTATTTTAAAAGTAACTAAAATTCAAAGTAAAATTATGTTATTTTAAACTGAAGAACAAAGAAGTTTAAACCAAAATTATGAGAGTCTTAGCTTAAGACTGTATTTTTAAAGTGAAAATATATTCTGAGGATATGAAATAATTTTATTAATCATTTTGAAATATTTCTTTTAAAGTGGCTTTCTTCAAATAAGAATCGGTAATCTCAATATAAATAAATATAAACAAAAATATCTAAATACTCTATTTGATTATATGTTTTTTTCTGTGTAGTTAAAAAAATATATTTATAAATAATATTTAAACAACAAACAAGAATTATTTAATTCTAATGAAACCAATTACTTCGTTTTCTTTCACTGTATTTTTACAAAATATTGTGACTGCAATTCCGTATAGTCCGGGAGGCGTAATTACATACTATACTATTACTCAGAGCACCGGCGATAGAGGTTGCTCTGAGTCGCAGTATAGATTGGAGTGACGAATACGCGGGAATTTTCACTTCATAATATACTACAGCCCAGAGCGGCGGTTAAAAATATTATATAAAATGCTGTATAGCTGTATAGCATGTTGTATCACTATGAAAATGTGTTGAAATTCTTTGATGGGTACTTACAAAGGTATTTAAATGGGGGTTTTATTGCCTGCATAAAATCCTCAGACAGATTTGTTTTGTTTAATGTCCTGAACTATTATAAATTATTGTATTGATACAATACCTGCTTTAATCTTACTCTCTTATAACTTTATAATAACAAAAAGCATAAGCATAATAACGTTTTGACAGATAAGTACTACATCACGAGGGAGCTATTTCAGAGGTACGTAGAGGGAAGTATTGTCAGAGTTCTCAAATGTAGGTTGTATTACAGTTGTATATTTTAAATTCTTAGAATTAAAGTGAAAATTAAACCAGTTTATTTAGTATTTAATTTTTCTAATTATAACAAAAAAAATTGCAAAAATTACATAAATAAAACATTATTTTTCCTCTTTTGTACAGAAATTTTTGGTCAAAATCAAATTATTCTTTATTTTTCGTGTTGTCAAAAATATTTCTACACTTTTTTATCTAGACAAGTAACTACAACTGACCACAACTAACCACAATAGGCGTAGTAATTCACTAAATTATTATTTTATATTCACAATTATTTCGTGGGAACAAAAAACAATAATAGATAGAATTTAGGTTAGCCCAAATCAATTATTTTTCTAAAAAGTTTCACTTTAGAAAAGAGTTAGTTTTAAATATCCTTTATAATACAAAAATTAATAAACAATTCTTAAAACCTTATAAATTAATTAGGTATACTTTTTAAAATTTACCGTAGTATCTCTAACAAATTACGAAATATGATCAGAAAGGCAAAAATTAACTTTTTTTTAATAAATTTATAAGTTTTTTTGACCTAATTGAAAATACACTTTTTGTAAATACGTGATGTACTTATTATATCGTGCTTAAAATAAAAGAAAATAAATATATAAATAAAACAACATTAAGCTTAAAAAAACGGGCATAGTTGATATAAAATAAAATAATGAAGATAAAACAGAATAAAATAAAATACCTATACATTAGTGAGATTTAGCACTACGTCTATTAACAAGGACCGCTTCACTTAAGAATCTTAAGGCTTTGCGTTTCCTATTAAGATTTTCATTAAGGTTATGTTAAAGATAGTATCCATTTCAAGAATAAGTCGTGATTTACGTAGATATAATAATTATTAAAAATAATGTCATAATAGAAATACATAATGAAGTATGACCGATCAATTTGGCAACAAAACAGTTTAACAAAGATAAATATCAATAACTACGGCGTTGTGAATTACTTAAATCAATACTATATATTTTTTATTTTAGTTATGATAACGATGGACGTGATAGATAGGGTACCATAAAAAAGTTTAAAAAAACAATAAATAATAATATTATTAAGAGTTCATAATAATCCAATACATTTTCACACTATTAAAACATGCATACATAGCATTTTACATAACATTTTTAACCGCCGCTCTGGGCCGTAGTATATCATGAAGCAAAAATCTACTGCGATTCAGAGCAACCTCTGTCGCCGTTGCTCTGAGTAATAGTATAGTATGTAATTACGCGTCCGGGAGGAATCAGCACATGAGTACCGAAAACTGTTTCACCTCAATTTTTTTATACGATTTTTTTAAATTGCCTACTATAATATAACGACAACCTAATGCCATATTGGTTAAACCGAAATTGGTTAAACAATTGCAAAAAATTGTTATTTTCCAACTGGACATTTTTTTTTTCATTTTCTTTATTGAAATATAAATAAAAAAGTTCGTATGACATTTTACGGTAAAGTTAATATCTTTGGAGATATGAATAAATATAAAAAATATTTATTTTTATTCTATATACAATAGTTATTCTAATTCCTAATTGAATTTAAAAAAAAATCATTTTTTATATCTGTTTTTGATTGTTTATTACGTGCGTTAAATTAGGATATTATTATAGTCTGACAAACTTAACTGTAGCAGCAAAAGGAATTTAAACTATTTCGAACGAATATATGTGTGTGTGCCAAGTTTAACTACAAGAAAGCAATAGTACTTACTACTATATACTCAAGTAGTAATTTAAATGTTAAAATATTTTTTTTTACAATAACAAAATAAAATATTGAAAAAAAGCTGAGAATTAAATGTGGTTTTTATATACTTTAATTTTTATTTAATATCTATTTTGTTCTACTAAGGAATATTATGTTATTAGGTAATTATTTTCCAAAGACCTTATCGATTTTGTCTAAACTGGCAACATCAAACAAAAGGCTTGTCCAATTGCGAAGTAAACGAACCTGGTTGGTGGAGCTTGTCACATGTTTTGTTTCTATGGGGTAAATTTACTTGTGATTGGAAGTGTTTGCGCTGTTTCTGGTTCCTCTCTTGAAATGTCGAATATTTAAACATTCAGTGTCGGAGGTCGAAGGTTTTATCCTTATTTCTAAGTGTTAAATTTGGTGTTGTGTAATTTTGCTTGTTTTGTTGTGTTTTGTTTTTCTACCTTGTATATACATTTTTTAGTTCCTATTTGATTTTTAAATAGTATTTCAATAGTATTACTATTGTTTTAAAATGAACAAATTTACTTGCGGAAAGACACTACATGGACAAACAAAAGAAGTAATAGCAAATGTTTTTAGGTAAGTAATAATCTTATAAAACAGTAATCATGTTTTTTCTATTGGGTTTAAACATTAAATATACGAAAAAGAAAGCTTTATAATATGTAGCGGCAACTAAAGTTGGCAAGTCATCTGTTTGCAACATTTTTTACGAAGAGGGTCTTTATTCGTCTTTATACCATTTTTTACGTCAAAAATATGAAAAAAGTATTGTTTTCATTAAGCTGTTAGCAAGTAACAAAGAAAGCGGGCAAGTCTCGATGATTAGGCAACCCGCTTGTCACTAAATAAAGACTGAGTAATACGCTTTTATTTCAGAACTAACACTGTTATACACAGAATAAAGCATACAGCTTTTCATAAATTAAATAAAAGCTACTTTTAAATATACTTTTGTCCATTTTATTTTTGTTTTATTTTGTTAATAGGGTTTGCTATAAGAAGCTCGCAAGCAATTCTTTAAAATTGCCACTTAAACGTAAGCTTGATCGGGTATCTCTTTACACCGGAGTTGCCGTATCAACTGTACGAAAAATTAATAAAGAAGATAAGGAACGGTTGGAAAATAACCCCAATCAAATGTTATCCAGTCCTAAAAAAAACGACGGCGTCTTTCTCTTGTCGAGAAGAATAAAAATTTTGATTTTCAAGTGATAAGACATATTATTATGATAAATAGGTTTTATCTTAAATTTGAAAGTTGTCCCGACAAGTAGAAAATTGTTGCAAAAATTGCGAGAAGATTTAAATTTTTCATATTCTAGGAAAACACTTAGGACGTTTCTAATATCAAACGGTTTTTTTTGGCGTAAATTTTAAAATAAAAAACATTATTGGAGCGTCCTAATATATAACATTGGAGGTACAAATATATACATGAACTACGAAAATATCGCCAAGAAGGGCGAAATATTATTTATTTGGACGAGGCATGGGTAGATAATGATTTAACATTATAGTAATAGTAATGCTTACTTAGTAAGTTTTTATTTTATAAATTTCTTTGTCATTTATCAAAAATTGCAATGATAATACTACAGGGAACGTAGAACGACGTTTCCTCATTTTGAATTATTACCAAAAATTAAAAATACCGCCTATCTTAGAGGTAAACAAATAAAAAAACCGATTAGATGATGACGTTTTTCTGCATTTTTAACTTTCCATGAAATATTTTGTGAAATTGTTACTGATGATCTTTAAATGCCTTTATTTTTGGTGACGACCATACATTTAAAATATATTTTAAATAAAACATAAATGTATACTGTATACATTATTTCATTAAAACAAATTACAAAATATTCCTGAACTTTTGGAAAATCCGCACGCCGCTGTGCTTTTTATGAATGAAGTACGCCATGTTTGGTTTACAACTTCCTTCCCCTTACCGACGCCGCACTGTCACAGATACGGTTGTCAGACTATAATTACCGTATAAAGAGTAGGAAATTATATTTTTTACTATTATTTTTTTAAATATATTTTTCATAGGTCTTGTACCAAAATTTGAGTTTTTTCGAACATTTAAAAATTCATATCTCCAAAAATATTAACTTTATTGTAAAAATAAAAAAACCAACTTGCATTTATTATCAGTAGGGCAATTTAAAGAGGATCTTATAAAAAAATGAAGTCGAATAGTTTTCTGTACTCATGCGCCTATTCGTCCTAGACTATAAGAATATACTTCTATATTCTGCAATTTTGTGCTTAGTCACCAGCACGGTATTTTTGCTAATTACCAATTATTTATCTGCAATGTTTCTTTAAAAAAGCTAAAAGACCAATACATTCCTTTTAAATAACTAACCACTAGCTGCCACCAATTTAAAATACATTTTCTTATTGTTAATCTAATTTGGCTGAACACCTCTTACAGTCTGTTTTACATGTTAGAATAAAATTAATTAAATATATTGTATATAAATGTATAATTTCCGTTGTCACTAAATTAAGCATCATAAAAAGTATTTACCGGTAAGATATGTAAAATATTGTTAGTCAGTAAAAAAGTCACGAGATTGATCGTACCGTCAATGACAACCATTTTCTCGAATTGTATAATTTTTCACCCTATATAAGACTCTTCTCTATCGGTTTTTATCAAGGCCTCATTCAAGAGTTGTGAAATGTCTACACTTTTTCTTTAAAAGTCGTTTCGTTGATATACTGTTGTTGGCACAGCACTTCCCTTCGAAATTATTTTTCCTCGAAACTCACTTTCTAATATAAAAGGAAACTTTTAACAACTTTCAAAATAAAGCACTACGGCTTGATTTGTATCTATTAATTACGACTTCGGGAGTTTTACTTGAGAAACATCGATAAGTTTTGCAGAATAATTTGGTTTTTTGTTGATCTTCGAAATTGGTTTTTTATTTTGTATTCTGAAATTAAAACCGGTTTTTTTTTCATCAATTATTCATTATCAATTTATATTATCTTTTAATTTTGGCGTTGAAAGATGTTTTATGAGTTTAATAAAATATGTTAAGAGATTTCCAAAAATACTTTTTTTAACCAACATGGTTTTTTTCCGGTAATTGTTTATCCGTAATTTATAAAGGAAAGGTATTTAAAAAAAAAACATTGCCTTAAAAAACACCTGCCTAAAATGTAATACTTTTAAAACATAATATTTGGTAAAATCTACATCTGTAAGAAATATTGCTCGTGTCAAAAATATATGTTACAAAAACACCATCTCTTAATGATGAAAGGTGTATACCCAAAAATATGTCTTATATTTTAAATTAAACACATATTAAAAAAATACCCATTTATAAACTTCTTTAAATTAAAACGCAAAGTTTCATCAAATTGCGGCCCAAATCATCAGGTAGGTAAAAATAATAGCCAAATTGCGCCCCAAGAGTAAGTGATAGCCTGAATGAAATTTTCATCTAATAAATGATTACCTAGTTTGACCCAAACAGTATAAAATTATTGCGGCCTGTAAAAAATACCATATAGAAAATTATTAAAATTTTGTTAATAACTTCTACGTAGGAATAATTTAGCTTTAGATTCTGGTCGGTCATAGTTAGTTCTGGTTAGTTTAAGCGGCTTTTTATTTTTTCCAATTATATTTTAGGCGGAATAAATCACTAAAAGTAGGAACAGTAAACTTTTCCATTTAGGCTGCAGTTTTGCCATGGCTTAATCACACGTAGTAATAATTCAAATAATTTCAAAACCCTTAGTTTCTGGTCAGTCATGGTTAGTTCTGGTTAGATAAAGCGGCTTTTATTTTTTCAATTGTATTTCAGACATGATAAATCACTAAAAGTAGGAACAGTAAACTTTTCCGTTTGAGCCGCAATTCTGCCATGGCTTAATTAAATTAAATTAATTCCAAGAATTTTTGGGCCGCAATATTGCCGTACATAAACTGGAAAAAGGTTTATACCTGCCTATTTAGGCCGCAATTTGGACATGCCTAAAACGCAGGATAGTGCGCCAGGCCAAGTTTCTTGTTCCACAAAAATGTATGACTACGCTATACAGGGTGGTCCTTAAGTACGTTCCGATATTAAAGGGGTCATTCTATAAATAATTCTAAGGAAAAAGTTTATAGGAGCCTAGGTCCGCAAAAAAAATTTTTTTTTATTTACCAGAATCATCTTAACCTCAACATTCAAACCTGAAACATGATAACAACAGCTCAAGTTCCATATTTTGCAGATATTAAAAATTTGTGGGACTCACAAGTGGCATAAGTCGGCCAAGGTTTTTTACGGTATCAATGGTACGCCAATAATTTTGTAAAATTGTGTCGACTTTTTTAATGTCTTAACTTAAAATACACAAAAAACTGTTCTTGTTTTTTTTTTGGATACAATGAGCCATTTTTGAGCAAAAAAATAAAATACATCTTAACAAAAAAAAAAAATTAATTATTAAAACATAAAAACTACAATATGTGTTGAAAATAACTACCATTTACCATAATAAAAATTTTTTAAACATGAGCTATAACATTAGCATAAGGATGAGAAATGTTAGCTGCTTAAGATCTGCGTTTTATTAGTTATTTTTTTATTTAAGGGTTTTATTTTTTCAACAATTATGGGATTTTAGGATCGGATAAATCAAATAAATATCAGGTAAAGCTTATTCCATCTTAGGACTGTGATAGTTTTCTGCTTAATACACGTAGACATAATTCAAATTTAAAATCAAAGCTAGATTCTTGTTTGAGATAGTTCTGTTAAAATTAATGGCCTTATTTTTTCTTGATTTCATGATGTATTGAACTAAATTTTATTAAAATGTGTACAATACCCTTAATTAAGAGTTACATAAAAGGGAATTTTTTATGATTCAATGTAACACTGGAAATAGGTTTTTATTTAACAATTTTGTTAATTCTAAAGATTCTTTTGCTGAGCGACCAAGTACCAGACCAAGTTGTTCAAAAACATCGATGCAAGACTAAAGCCAAGACGTCACGACAATAAAGGGGGTCATCTATAAGATCAAAACTAAGACTCTTATCCGACAAAATAATATTAGTTTTTTTTTAATTACAGAATCAAAGACAAAAATTTTGAACTTCAAAGGCGAAAATAATAACTAACAGTGTTTTTTTTAAATAATAATTAAATTGATTACTGGTTTTATATAAGTTTTTAACAACGTAACGAGTAAATTCAAAAATGTTCATAATTTTAAATTTTGACTAAATGGTCCGAAACTGCTTGTTTCTTTTCGAGAACAATAGGAGTCAAAGTTTTAGAGCTAAAATACTTTCATTTTCAGTTTTTTTATAGTTATCCAGATGCTATTAAAACATAAAATTTCCAAATTGAAAATTTTACATGAACTACCATTATTCTTCTTAATAAAAATATTTAAAAGATAGATTAATAAAATATTATTCAGCATATAGGGAATGTTTTATAAGTAATTTTAAATATGACTTCCGTTTAGACAAACTGTTTTAAAATATTACGTTATATTGTTCTTTAGCAGTTCAACAATTTCCAGGTAATACCAGGTGATTTTAAATGGATTTTGCCATATTTTTTTTATTTTAGATAATAAAGAAGTTTTAATGTATGATTTTTAAAAATTTGAAATAGAAAATAGTTTACATTTTATTTGATCTATAATTTTATGTTATTTATCCATATGAGGTTATTCGACTTTGACCCTTGAGGCCCCATGCAGATTGTTTTACGTTTTGTGAACTTTTTAAATTTTTAAATTTAAAGAAAAGTTTAAGCTAAAGATTCCTTTTACCAGAATAGAAACCAATGTTAATAAAAATCATTTTAAAATCACATCGTAAATTATTTTTTTTGCTTAATCTACCTTGTTTTTAATTTATAGCTTTTTAAAAAATTTTAATAACCTATTTTAAATGAAGCTTACTAAAAAAGGCACATTTATTTTTTAAACAAATAAATTTAAATTTTTTGTAATTTTAAATTTTTGAAATATTGTGCTCTTTATTTATTCTTAAGTATTAAAATATGTTTTACTCAGATGACTTACTTTAAATTATTCTAAAACAGCAAGTCTTAGTCTTAGTCTTGCAGCAAGACCAAGACCAGAAGACCAAGACCCGGGTCAAGACCAAGACCAAGAACAAGACTTCTTTAGACTACGCAAGACCAAGACCGACCTGCAAGACTCTTGCACTTCTGCGACTTTTTTTAATATTATAATATTTAGTTTTTATATTTAATATACAGAGGTATTTCATACAGACATGACAAATAATGTGTTGAGAACTTCCAAAAAAGGCGATATTTAATAATAACAGGTTTTTTAATTAAATAATAATTAAATTGATTACTTGGTTTTTATATACAGTTTTCTAACAACGATAACGAGTAAATTCAATAACATGTTTCATAAATAATAAGATTGTGACTCAATGGTCCGATACAGCTCGATATCTCCGACAGAAAAAAATAGGAGTACAAAAGTTTTAGAAGCTGAAAATTACTTTCATTTTCCAAATGTTTTTTTTTTAGTTGGTTATCCAGTGATGCTACTTACAGGGTGAATCAAAAATTTCCACAATAGAGAAAAAATTCTTTTTGTTCACACTGTAAGAAGTGGCACCATTAGATTGCTTCTTAAAACTAAAATATAAATGTAAAAGAGATAGATTAATAAAAAATATTATTTTCATGTCATATAGGAATAGTTTTTATATAAATGAATTTTAAATATGACTTCCGGTTTAGACGAAAACTGATATTTAAAAATCATCTACGTTGATAATGTTCCTTTATGACATTCAACAATCTCCAGGATAAAATACCGAGTGGTGATTTTTTAAATGGATTTTTCGCCATATTTTTTTTTTATTTTAGGATCAATACAAGGAAGTTTTCTTGAGTGTCAGTGGATTTTTCAAAAAATTTTGAAATAGAAAATAGTTTCACATTTTACGCCCTTTTTTCTATAATTTTTGTATGTTCAGTTTTTCACCATCATGAACGGTTTCGGAGATATCGAGCTTTGACACACTATTGAGCCATCATGCAGATTGTTTATACAGTATGTGTGCCAACTTTGTACTGCAAATGTTTAACTAATTTAAAGATAAAAAGTTTATATGAACTGAAAAGATTCCTGAATAACTTTTTTTTGAATCAGAAACCAATGTTTACATATAAAAATCATTTTCACAAAAATTTCACATCTGGTTGAAATTAAAAGTTTTTTTTTCTGCTCACACAGTACACAGATTTGTTTTAATTTTATACGCTTCTTTAAAGAAAATTTTAATAATTCCTAATTCAACTAAAAATGAAGCGCTATAAATAAATAAACCCGTACATTTAAAATATGCTTTTAAATCAAATAATTCAAATGTAAGCTTAAATTTGGTATATTTTCAAATTTTAATGCAAAAAATATAGTCGCCATCTTTATTTATTCTTAAGTATTAAAAAATATGTTTTACTCAAGATTACTTACTTTAAATTATTACTACCAAAAAAAAAAGCAAGACCAGCAAGACCAAGACCAAGACCAAGACCGGGTGGTGCAAGACCAAGACCAAGAACAAGACCTTCCTTTGGCTTGCAAGACCAAGACCAAGACCAAGACCAAGACTAGCCCGGTCTTGGTCTTGGTCTTGCTTTGCTCATCACTATTAATATCTCAAAAACTAAAAGCGCTACAAAAAAATTTATATAAAAAATTACGTTGTTTTATAGATTATTTTAGGGTAAAAAGAAGTAGCTGAGCTGAGGCCGCAGTCCGGTTTTGAATTGACTATAGTTCATAGTAATATAAAAAAAATGTTTTATGCGTATCTCTTATTTGCTTGGTTTTTTGCGGTGGCCTCCCGGACTATAACGTTTTAAATTTGTTTACAGGTGGTAAGAATACCCTTATGAGTTTATATACCAATGTGAAACGACAACAAAGTTATAAAAAGGGAAATACGATAAAACCTTTCGGGAACTTGCCCTGGCGCAAAATCGTGCGCCTGGATCAAAAGGTATCTTCATTATTTACAATAGTACACACAATAAAAATAAAGAAATAACATAAAAAAGAATAGTTATATTCTTTCACGTCTATAGAAGCATGCAATGTAGCAAAATTGAAAAATATAATTAAACTAAGTACATCATTGTCCTTTTAATATCATAATAAACAAGAAGTCCAATCAACGGAGGACACAGAACGGACGTCACGCAACAATATTTATGTGCAACTAGTAATCTGCCGCTGCAATACTCAGACATATTAAATATAAAAATATTTCTCCTGCTTATCTTTTTCCGTCGGTATAAACGTGAACGTTTTACAGAATTTTTTATTAGAAGAATTTTATATCTGCCGCATTTTCTAAGACAAGTTAAAATATGAACAATACTTAAGAAAGTATTATGACTTTTATTATCACAACAATTTCATTTTAATTTATTATTTGTAGTACGATATGTTTTTTAACACGATAAGGCTTCCATACATAAAACAGTATAGTTCAAAATTATTTAGAAGAAAATTATATTCGTGTTCTACTGTGCTTTCTAAAAGTCTCGATATCAATCCGACTAAAAACTTTTAGGGTAAAATGGAAATGTACGTATAAACACAATTTCCAGCCTAGAACTCAGGATGAATTGCGCCAACGGATAATGGAAGCATAACGCAACCTAGTGTTAAGTATGCTACGACGCGACGTTTGCAAGCCTTAAGGTATGTTTCCTTCCACGCGGCCGCCGCATGCGGCTAACGCACTACGTTAGCCGCAAAGCACCTACCCATGTTTTTAAATGTGCCTGGTTTGTTCCGAGCGGCCGTCGTATGCGTCCGCTGTCAACGACTGCGATTGATGCGACTGGACTGCTGAAGAAGCAGTGTAGCCGCAGTCGTGTGTGCGTCTGATATTTTGTTTGTGTTGTTTTGTGTGGAATGTCCGGTGTTTTTTATAATTGTTGAAAATTAAAACTTTATTTTTTAAATGAGGTACTGGATTTTTCATTACGTATTTTAAGAGCTTTTAAGATTCCAATTCCAATGATGTTTCGCACTTCAAAAAAATCAGTTTAATGTTTTCCCAAGATCCTGCCAAAAATATATTGTCTGACTCTCTCTATCATATGGTTTCTTATGAAAATTGCCATTAATATAAATTTTTCGAATAAGTGCAATACATTATTGGTTTTGGAAACTTAATTGCTCCTAAAATACATAATAAAAAAATCCAGGGCCGTATTTAAAAAAAACAGTTGATGATGGCAGCTCAAAGACGAAGCGTCGGTGTATAAATCTAATAACACTATCTTGAAGAACAGAAAAAGTAGCAATGGAAATGTAAAAGCTATTTTGTTACATTCATTCAAATAAACTCATAAAAAAATAAAAACGAAATCGCGAATAATCGGTTTTTTCCAAAAGTATGTATTCGAATTTTTTTAAGTTCTAAGAAGGCATTTGGATTAGCATCAAATTGCTCAACTTTGCCTTCATTTAACCGACCTCGTATCTCTTCAAGTTTTCGAGATCCTAATGATAAGACTCCAATTTGGGACACCCTGTACAGATTTACCTTAATACAATGGCTAATTTTTCCTCTGGGGTTATTGGATATTCAACTCTGTTGTATGGGTCGGACTTTATATCGTCTTTTATTAAGTCAAGAATGAAACTAAACTGTGCTTTATTCAGTCTAAAATATTTTCTAAATTTTACTTTATCCTGTTGCTGATGTCGATTTAATAATGTAGTATAACAACCCTCATCGCGTCTTTGCTGAAATATTGGATATATAGGGGCATTGCTATGTTTCAAGTTGGCTAATTGTAATAGTATTTCGTCATCCTTTTTTTCTTCCAACAATAAATATATTGCTAGATCATCCATCACGACTCTTACCAAATATTATTCCCTTTACGCTAATAATTTTGCTATCGCGAGTTTGAGCCGCGGTCCTAAGAAACCACCTGATTAAACGGCGGCCGCATGCGTTAGTCGCATTGCGTTAGTCGTATGCGACGGCCGCGTGGAAGGAACCACACCTTTAGTCAAAAATAACGGCGCAACTATCAAATACTAAAAAATCTAATTTTCATTTCTGTTACATTTTAAAACAATAAATATACGTATATCATTTCTCCTCGTATTTTAAATAAAGGTCGCAGAATTATTGTTTTAGTGATTAACCCTTTCATTTTTATGACAACAATGATAAGCTATCTTCAATAGATTTTGCCTACTCTTTATAGCCTAGCAGGATTTTGTTGTCCCAGTTTTTTTGGCACGATGGTACATCATACACACCAATTAGGTAGGTAATGTCCCATTTTTTTTATTTTAGGCAAAAACGATTTATATTAAGATTGTAATATAAGCAAATACAAACTAACTCTATTTTTTAAAATAAAAGTCCATTCTCCTGTTTTTGTCAGCAATAAACTCGTTAATTGTTTTTTTATTTAAGTTTAAAATGCCACTAATCCTAATTTTTGAATAGAGATCATTGCAAAAACATTTTATTTCTCTTTGTCCACAGGATTTTCAAAAAAAAAAATTAAGTTATAGAACACCTTCTAATTTCTAATGTAGTCATTGAAATGGTAACCAATATTTTTAAAGCCTGAACAATTTACTTAAATGCATCAATTATTAACTGCCGTATTTACTGTCTATAAAAACCTAATTGTTTTTGTCGCGAATAAATGGCGGAAATAAACAACCGAGTAAAGTTTTTTTAATAATATGTCTAAATATATAGTCATTTAAATTGTTTATAGAACCTAAATATAAAAACAAGAGCTGATCTGGGATTTCCAACATTTGTATCCAAAAACTAAGACATGGGACTCATACCAAATATATACCAAATATTATTGGCCTCAAGTGGTACACTTTAGTAAAAAAAATATTTTGCAATTTGAAACAAAATTTGCAGCGTTTCTAAAGAAAACTCTATAAGTTTTAAAAACGATTCCTCTGTTTGTATTTTTTTAATAAATGTGATCAAATTTGTTTGTCAATTAACAGATTTATTTAAAAAATAAAATAGAACTTAAAATTAGATTTGTAAAAAATTTGTTATCAAACTTAGGATATTCTAAAACATTTTATTATTATTTATGACAATTTGTCCTAAATGACATATTAGTTTGTTTTGACTACTGTATTTAATTTTTTAAAAACAAAAAGAGGGTGGTGTGCTAATTGATTCTAAGTTTTCCTGAATGTACTTTATAACAATATATGTTAATTTAGATAATACCTATGCTTGATTCTAAAGTAGATTAGGAAAAACCTGAAATCAATTAACTTACCACCCTTCTCCTGTGTTTTGAAAATAATAAATATATCAGTCAAAACAAACTACTTTGTCATTTAGGACAAAACGTGATAAATAATACCTTAAAGTTCTTGGATTTTTTTTTTTTTTTTTTTTATCTTGGGACATTCCACGAAGGCTGATGCCTAAGTACTAACGTACCGTGGGTGTCTTCAGTGTGGTGAGAGGAAGTTTGTTAACACGGGACTTAATTTTTTGGAGATTGGGAGGAGAAGGAAAAACTTCTGCGGGCAGCAGGTTCCATAGTCTTGACACTCTAGGAATAAAGGAACAAAGAAAGCGGGAAGTTCGGGGCCTTTCTAACTGAACTGTAAAAGGATGCATAAAAGTTGCACTACGTGTTGCTCTGTTGGGAGCTGCCAGAGAAGGAATAATACTGGCCAATTCCTCTGAGCAGAAGCCGTGCAAAATACCTATAAACAGATCCCCTACAGCCCGACGATGGGCAAGAAGAGAAAGCCTTTCTGTGAGCGTTGGATCATTAATAAGACGAACAGCTCTTTTTGAATGGAGTCCAAAAATGCTAAGTGTTGTAGGGGACGCCATTCCCCAGACATGAGAACAATATTCCAAAGAGGGTCTGATTTGGGATACATACAGAGTGTACAGATTGGAAGAAGAGAAATATTTTCTGGCTCGAAAGAGGAATCCAATCTTTTTGAAGCTGCCGAAGCTATGGATGAAATGTGTTTGTGCCAGTTGAGGTTATTCTTAAAAGTAACGCCGACTAGATTAAACGATCTTTGTTATCAGAACTTGGCCGCTCATATGTAAGGGATGAGCATTGCAGACTTTTTCGCGACAGCGAACATGACTGTGTTTTTGAGGCATAAACTGAACACGATTTTTGGCGCCCCAATCCAAGATAAGTTTGAGGTCTTGTGAAAGAGATATCTGCATTGACCTGCGCTTGTTTTCAAAATCAGAATTACACGGTGGCTTAAGAAATTGAATACTAGAGTGGAGGATACTATCGTCAGCAAAACTATGAATGGGACTGATTGTGGAAGAGAGAAGATCGTTATTGTGTAGAAGAAACAGCGTGGGTGCCAGCACTGAGCCCTGGGGCACCCCAGCATTAATTTGGTAGAAGCTGGAGGAATGACCATCTACACTTACTGATATACGTCGATTAGAAAGAAAACTGGAAAGCCAAGAGCAAAGCTTAGGTGGAAGACCATAAGAAGGAAGTTTGTTAAGAAGCCCATCATGCCAGACCTGATCGAAAGCTTTGGATATGTCAAGAGCAACGATCTGGGATTCACCAAGAAACTCAAGGGACTTGAGTAGTGTGAGACAAAGGAAAGAAGATCAGCTGTGGATCTACTGTGACGGAATTCAAATTGTCTATCATGTAAGATCTTATGTTTTTCCAGATACTTTAAGATTTGGGAATTAATGAATATCCCAAGTTTTAATTTAAATTTTTAAGGGATCTTATTTTAATTTTTATTTTTTAATTTATTTATTTTAATTTTAATTTAGATTAATCTTGTAAACGGTGGCAAAATTGCCATCCAAACGTAGTTAAGTGTTTGAATTTTTGGGGGTGTTTTTTCTTGTTTTTTTTTTTAGGCGATTTGTAAGTTTATAGGGATCAATAGACCTAAGCACACTTAGTCGCTATAGCCCTGGACCAGGACCGAAGCGATCCCATTGTATAAAAACTGGCGAGCAGTCCCAATAAAACCTATTAAAACCAATTTAGTTTAAAAGTGCCCTTTATATAGGTCACACTGTATATTGAAACGGATAGAGCCCTTCACTCGTTTCGAAACCCGATAAGATTGTCTAACTGCGCGGTTCTGTACTAACGAGCCGTTTTGTTTGATGTCATTTGCTACTATTTTATCTGACTGCTTCTCAAATTCGATGTTCGCCAATGGCTTCTCCAACGCTATAAAAAGGAAATAATAGGGCGCGCAGTGGTCGAAAAATATATGTTTGGACGGAAAAAATAGCTTTAACTTATGGAAAAAAGTAAAAATGGGGTACTACGGGCTTAGAAAAGAGATAACTTAAAAAAATTTACATGACTGCACTAACTTATAGATTTCTAAAAAAAATGTAGCTTTTAAAAACTATTTGTCCAGGAACCTGTACACAATAATTACCTTTGGGCTATAATATAGCAATTAATTATGGTTTTTGTGAAGCTAATAGGGTTTTTAACTTTAGGAATCAGGATCGCGTTTTAAAATCCCGGGATTAAAAAAGCTCGGGATTCCAGTATCCCAGGATCCCGGGATTCACCCTAATATTAAAGTCGACTCTATTGCGCCATGTTTTGTTCTTACCAAACTCTACAAAATTGACATTAAAGGAGAATCAAACACAAGCGTGGCAGGTGTAATCAACATCTACACAGACGGTTTAAAACCAAAGAAGGTACAGGATGCAGAATCTATTCTAGATCTTTAAACTTAAACATTAAATGGGCTAGGGTGAGTTGCCAAGCGTGCTCCAAACTAAGCTTACATGCATAACCACAACTGCAAAAAAATAATTAGTAGGAACATCCGATAAAGTCGTGCTTATCCGTACGGATTGCAGACAGACACTACTAGCGGTGAGGGGACCACGCTACCTTTGGGGTGGTTGGCCGAAAAAAAAAAAAAATTAAGGGGAAAAAAAAAATTTTCCTTTTTTTAAAAAAAAAAGGGCAAAACGGTTGTTTAAAAAAAAACCCCTATTTTAAATTTAAAAAAAAAGGTAAAAGGAAAATAAAAAACCGGCGGTTTTAAAAACCCCCGACTAAGGAAAAAAAGGTTTTTTTTCCTTTTTCCCAAAACCCAGGAGGAAAACCCAAAAACAGGCCCCCAAACTGAAGGCCAAAAAGGTGGCCGTTAATTTTTTTTTTTTCACCCCTTCCTTTTAAATTTTTCAGAAAATTAAAAAAAGGGAACTCAAAAAATATTAACTTTAAAATTTAAAAAAATTTTAAACAAAAAAGGCAATTTTTTAAGGGAAAAAAAAAAAAACAAACCCACAAAAAAAAACTTTTTTTAAGCCCAAATTTAAAACCTTTTTTTAAAAAAATAGGATTTTGGTGATAAAAAATTTTTTCCAAATTTTTCAAAAAAAAAATTTTTTCTTAAAAAAGAAAAAAACAAAGGGGCCTTTTTTAAAAAACGTTTAAATTTCCCTTTTTGTAAAAAAATAAAGGGGGTTTGTTTTTTTTTTTTTAATTTTTAAAAAAGGAAAAAAAAAATTTTTCTTAAAAATTTTGGTTTTTTTTTAAAAAATTTTTTTTTTTTGAGAAAAAAACTTTAACCGAAAACCTAAAAAGGGTCTGTTTTTTTTAATTTTTGTTGGTTAAAAAGGAGAAAAAAATTTTTTTAAAAAAAAATTTAAAAAGGTTTTTTTTTGGAAGGAGGAAAAGGGGAAAAAACCGTTTCAGCCCCGTTTTTAGAAAAAAAGGTTCCCAAAAAATAAAATTTCTGGAAAAAAATTTTTTTTTTTAAAAAAGGAAAGGGCAAATTTTAAAAGGTTTTTAAATTTAATTGAAAAAAGTTTTAAAAAAATTTTAAAAAAAGTTTTTTTGGGGGTTAAAAAATTTTGTTTTGAAACCCTTTTAAAAAAAACCCTTAAAATTCTTAAAAAAAAGCGACGGGCCCTTACAGCGGGGCCCGGGGTAGGAAGCGTAAGAAAAAATTAAGACGTTGGGCCCTTTTCTTTTGAATAAAATCAAGGATGTAAATTTGGGGGGGCCCCCCAAAGGGGGAAAAAATTTTGGGTTTTTAAAAAAAGGTTTTAAAAAAGAAGAAAAAATGATCTTAAGAAAAGCTACTTAAAAAATTTTTTTTTTTTTTTTTCCCCAAAAAATTTTTTCAATTTTTTTAAAAAAAAAATTTTTTAAAAAAATTTTTTTTTAAAAATTTTTTAAATTTTTAAACCCGAAAAAAAAATTTTTTTTTTTTTTTAAAAGGTTTTAAAAAAAAAAAAAAAAAAATTTTTTTTTAAAAAATTTTAAAAAAAATTTTTTTTTAAAAAAAAAAAACTTTTTTTTCTTTTTTGGTTTTGGGGTTTTTTTAAAAAAATTTTTTTAAAAAAAAAAAGGGGGAAAAAATTTTTTTTTTTTAAAAATTTTCCTAAATTTTTAAAAAAATTTTTTTTAAAAAAAAAAAAAAATTTTTTTTCCCCAAAATTTTTTTTTTTCCCCAAAAATTAATTTAAAATTTTTTTTTTTAAAAAAAAAAATTTTAAAACCCCCCAAAAATTTTTTTATATTTTTTAAAAAAAAATTTAAAAAAAAATTTTAAAAAAAAAAAAAAAATTTTTTTTTTAAACCCCTTTTAAATTTAAAATTTAAAAAAAGGGGTTTTTTTTCCCGGGGAAAAACCCCCTTCGGGGGAAAACCCCCCCTGTTGGTTTTTTTTCCTTTTAAAAAAACCCCCTTTTTTTTTAAATTTTAAATTTTTTTTTTTAAATTTTTAAAAAAAATTTTTTTAAAAAAAAATTTTTTTTAAAGGTTTTTAAATTTTAAAAAAAAAATTTTTTTAAAAATTTTTTTTTTAACCCCCTTTTTTTTTTTTTTTTTTTTTTTTTAAAAAAAATTTTTTTTTTTTTTAAAAAATTTTAAAATTTTTTTTTAAAAAAATTTTTTTAAAAAGGTTTTTAAAAAATTTTTTTCCCCCTTTTTAAAAAAATTTTAAAATTTTTAAAAAAAAAAATTTTCCCCTTTTTTAAAAAAAAAAAAAAATTTTTTTTTTTTTTTTTTAAAAAGGAAAAAAAATTTTTAAAAAAAAAAAATTTTTTTTTTTTTTTCCCCAAAAATTTAAAATTTTTTTTTATTTGTTTTTTTTTTTTTAAAATTTAAAAAAAATTTTTTTTTTATTTTTATGGGGAAAAAAATTTTTTTTCTATTTTTTAAATTTTAAAAAAAAAGGGGGTTTTTAAAGGTTTTTCCCAAAAAAAAAAATTTTTTAAAAAACCTTTTTAAAAAAATTTTTTTTTTAAAAAAAAAAAAAAAGGGGGAAAAAAAACATTTTTAAAAAAAAGTTAAAAGGGGTTTAAATTTGGTTTTTTTTTTTTAAAAAAAAAACCAAAAAAAGCCTTTGTTTAAAAAATTTTTTTTTTTTTTAAAAAAATGGAAAAATTTTTTTTAAAATTTTCAATGGTTTTTTTTTTCCCCCCCCCCCAAAAAATTAAAAAATTTTTTTTTTTGGGGGTTTTTTAAACCTTTTCCCCCCAAAAAAACCCTTTTTTTTTTAAAAAACCCCCCAAAAAAATTTAAAAAAAACGGGGTTTTTTTAAAAAAAACCCCAAAAAAAAAATTTTTTTAAAAAAAAAAGGGGGGGGAAAAATTTAAAAATTTTTTTCCCCTTTTTTTAAAAAAATTTTTTAAAAAAATTTAAAAATTTTTTTTAAAAATTTAAAAAAATTTTAAAATTAAAATTTTTTTTTAAAAACCTTTTTTTTTTAAAAATTTCCCTTTTTTTTTTTTTTAAAAAAAAAAATTTTTTTTCCTTTTAAAAAATTTAAATTTGGGGGGGGGGTGTTTTTTTTTTGGTTTTTTTAAAAAAAAAATTTTTTTTAAATTTTCCCCTTTTTCCCCCAAATTAAAAATTTAAAAAAACCTTTTTTTTAAAAAAAACCCGGAAAAACCCCTTTTTTTCCCCCGGGGGAAAAATTCCGGGAAAAGGGGGGGCCCCTTTTGGGGGTTTTAAAATTTTTTTAAAAAAAGGGCCCCCCCAAAAAGGGGGGTGGGTTTTTTTTTTTTTTTAAAAAAAAAAATTTTTTTTTTTTTTTGGGGGGGGGTTGGGTTTTTTCCCCCCCCCAAAAAAAAAAAAAAACCCCAAAAAAAAATTTTTTTTTTTTCCCCCTTTTTGGGAAAGGGGCCGTTTTTTTTTTTTTTTTTTTTGGGTTTTCCCCCCTTTTTTAAAAAATTTTTTTGGGTTTTTAAAAAAAGGTTTTTTTTCCCCCCCCCCTTTTCCCTTTTGGGGTTTTTTTTTTGGGGGGGGGGGAAAATTTAAAAAATTTTTCCCCCCTTTTTTTTTTCCCCCAAAAAATTTTTTTAAAAAAAAATTTTTTCCCCCCAAAAATTAAATTTTTTTCCCCCGGGGGTTCCCCCCGGGGGTTTTTAAACCCCCTTTTTTTTTTTTTTTTTTTTTAAATTTTTCCCTTTTTTTTTTTTAAATTTTAAAAAAAGGGGAAAAAAAATTGTGGTTTTTTTAAAAAACCCCCCCCAGTTTTTTTTAAAAAAACCCCCAAAAATTTTTTTAAAAAAAAGGGGGGGGGAAAGGGGGGGAAAAAAATTTTTTTTTAAAAAAAAAATTTTTTTTTTAATTTTTTTTTAAAATTTTTTTCCCAAAATTTTTTTTTTCCAAAAAAAAGGGGGGGGGAAAAAATTTTTTTAAATTTAAAATTTTTAAAAAAAATTTTTTTTCCCCCCAAAAAAAAATTTTTTTTTTTTAAAAATTTTTTTTTGTTTTAAAAATTTAAATTTTTGGGAAAAAATTTTTTTAAAATTTTTTTTTTTTTAAAAAAAATTTTTTTTTTTTTTTTTTTTGGGGTTTTTTTTTTAAAAAAAATTTTTTTTTTTTTTAAAAAATTTTTTAAAAAAAAAAAAAAAAAAAACCTTTTTTTTTTTTTTTAAAAAAAAAAAAAATTTTAAATTTTAAAATTTTTTTTTTTTTTAAAAAAAAAAAAAATTTGAAATTTTTGGGTTTGGGCCGGGAAAAATTTTTTTATTCCTTTTTAAAATTTTTTTAAATTTTTTTTTTTTTAAAAAAAAAAATTTTTTTTTGGGTTTTTTTTAAAAAGCAATTAAAAAAATTTTTAAAAAAAATAAAAAAAAAAAAAAAAAATCAAATTTTAAAAATTGGGGGGTTTTACCCCCGGGCCCTTTTTGGGGGAAAGGGTTTTTTTTTTTTTGAAAAAATTTTTTTTAAAAAAAAAAAATTTTTTTTTGGGGGTTTTTTTTTTTTTTAAATTTTTTAAAACCCCAAAAAAAAAAAAAAAATTTAAAATTTTATTTAAAAAAACCCCCCCTTTTAAAAATTTTTTAAAAAAAAAAATTTTTTAAAAAAAAATTTTTTTTTGGGGTTTTTTTTCCCCCAAAAATTTTTTTAAAAAGCCCTTTAAAAAAAGGGGGAAAAAAAATTTTTTTTTTTTTTTTTCCCCCCCAAAAAAAAAAAACCAAAAAAATTTCCCAAAAAAAAATTAAAAATTTTTAAAAAAATTTTTAAAAAAACCCCCTTTTTTTTAAAAAAATTTTTTTTTAAAAGGGGAAAAAATTTTTTTAAAAAAAAAAATTTTTTTTTTTTTTTAAAAACCCCCCTTTTTTGGGGAAATTTTTTAAAAAATTTTTCCCCGGTGGGAAAAAAATTTTAAAATTTTTAAAAAAAAACCCCTTTTTTTTTTTTTTTTTCCCCCAAAAAAAAAAATTTTTTTAAAATTGAAAAAAAAAAAAGGTTTTTTTGGCCTTCCCCCAAAAAAAAAAGGGTTTAAAAAGGGTTTTTTTTTTAAAAAAATTTTTTAAACCCTTTTTTTGGGGAAAAATTTTAAAAAGGGGGGAAAATTTTCCCCCCCTTTTTTTTTTAAAAAAAAGCCCCAAAAAATTTTAAAAAATTTTTTTTTGGTTTTTTTTTTTTTTCCCCCTTTTTTAAAAAAAAATTTTTTTTTAAAAAAAAAAATTTAAAAAACCCCTTTTTTTTTTAAAACCCCTTTTTTTTAAAAAAAAAATTAAAAAAAAAAATTTTTTTTAAAAAAAAAAATTTTTAAAAAAAAAATTTTTTTTTAAAAAAAAAAGGGGGGGTTTTTTTCCCCAAAATTTTTTTTAAAAAAATTTTTTTCTTTTTTTAAATTTTTAAAAAAAATTTTTTTTTTGTTTTAAAAACCCTTTTTTTTTTTTAAAAAAAAAAAATTTTTTAAAAAAAATTTTTTTTTAAAATTTTTTTAAAAACCCCCTTTTTTTTTAAAAAAACCTTTTTTTCCTTGGGGGGCCTTTTTTTTTTGGGGGTTTTTTTAAAATTTTAATTTCCCCTTTTTTTAAAAAAATTCCCCCGGGTTTTTTTAAAAAAAGGGAAAAAAAAAACCCCCTTTTTTTTTTTAAAAAAATTAAAAAAAAATTTTTTTTTTGGAAAAATTTTTTTTTAAAAATTTTTTTTTTTTTTTTTAAAAAAAAACCCCCTTTTTTTAAAAAAAAAATTTTTAAAAATTTTTGGGTTTTTTTTTTTTTTTTGGGTTTTTTTTTTAAAAAAAGGGTTTTAAAAAAAAAGGGGTTTTTTTTTGGGTTTTTTTTTTTTTTGGTTTTTAAAAACCAAAAAAAAAAATTTTTGGTTTTTTTTAAAAAAAAATTTTTTTTTTGGGGGGGGAAAAAAAAAAAAAAACCCTTTTTTTAAAACCCTTAAGTTGGGGTTTTTTTTTTTTTTTTTCCCCGGGGTAAAAAAAATTTTTATTTCCCCGGAAAGGGGGCCCCTTAAGGGGAAACCAATTTAAAAAGGAAAAAAACCCGGGGTTTTTTAAACCCCTTTTGGGGAAAATTTTTTTTTGGGGGGGGGTTTTTTTTCCCCTTTTCCCCCCAAAAAAAAAATTTTTAAAACCCCCCTTTTTTTTTTTTAAAAAAAATTCCCGGGGTTTTTTTTTTTTTTTAAAAAGGGAAATTTTTCCCCCAAAAGGGAAAACCAAAAAAAAAAATTTTTTTAAAAAAAAAAAAAAAAATTTTTAAAAAATTTTTTTTAAAAAATTTTCCCCCCTTTTCCCCTTTAAAAAAAAAAAATTTTTTTATTTAAAAATTCCAAAATTTTTTTTTTAAAAAATTTTTTTTTTTTAAATTTTTTTTTTTTTTTGGGGGGAAATTTAAATTTCCCCAAAAATTTAAAAAAGGGAAAAAAACCCCCCCCCCTTTTTTTTTTTTTTAAAATTTTTTTTCCCCCTTTTAATTTTTTTAATTTAAAAAATTTTTTAAAATTTTTTTTTTTTGGGGGTTTTAAAAATTTTTTTAAAAAACCAAAAAATTTGGTTTTAAAGGGTTTTTTTTTAAATTTTTTTTAAAAAAAATTTTTTTTTTTGGGGGTAAACCAAAATTTTTTTTTTAAAAAAAAATTTCCCAAAAGGGGGCTTTTTTTAAAAAAAAACCCCTTAAAAATTTAAAAAAATTTTTTTCCCCGCCCCCCCCCTTTTTTTTGCCCAAAAGGGGGGTTTTTTCCCTTTTGGGGTTTTTTAAAAAAATTTTTTAAAAAAAAAAAAAGGTTTTTTTTTTAAAATTTTTTTTTTGGTTTTTAAACCCCGGGAAAAAAAAAAGGAAACCCCCCTTTTTTTAAAAAAAAAGGTTTTTTTTTTAAAAAAAAATTTTTTTTAAAAAAATTTTAAAAAAAAAATTTTTTAAAAAATTTTTTTTAAAAAAATTCTTTTTTAAAAAATTTTTGGGAAAAAAAAAAATTTTTTTTTTCCCCGGGTTTTTGGGTTTTTTAATTCTTTTTTTTCCCCTTTTTTTAAAAAAAAAAAAATTGGGGAGTTTTTAAAAAAAAAAAACCCCCTTTTTTAAAAAAAAAAATTTTTTTTTTTTTTTTTTTTTTAAAAAAAAAAAAAAAAAAAAACCCCAATTTAAAAAATTACTTTAAAAAAAAAATTTTTTTTTTTTTTTTTTCCCGGGGGGTTTTTCCCTTTTAAAAGGGAAAAAAATTTTTTAAAAATCCAAAAAAAATTTTTTTTAAAAATTTTTTTCCCTTTTAAAAAAAAAAAAATTAAAATTTAAAGGGTTTTTTTTTAAAAAAAATTTTTAAAAAATTTTTTTTAAAAATTTTTAAAAGGAAAATTTTTTTAAAAAAATTTTTTTTTTTTTAAAAAAAAATTTTTTTAAAAAAAAAAATTTTTTTTTTTTGGGAAAATTTTTTGGTTTTTTTAAAAATTTTTTGGGGGAAAAAATTCCCCCAAAAAAAAATTTTTTTTTTTTGGGGGGAAAAAAAAAAAAAAACAAAAGGAATTTTTTAAATTTTTCATTTTTTTAAAATTGGGCCCTTTAAGGAAAAGGGGGGAAAAAAAAAAAAAAACCCTTTAAATTTTTTTTTAATTATTTTTTAAAAAATTTTAAAAAATTTTTTTTAAAAAAATTTTAAAGGGAAGGGACAAAATTTTTTTAAAAAAATTTTTTTTTTGAAAAAAATTTTTTTAAAAAAAATTTTTTTTTTTTCCCCAAAAAGTTTTAAAAAAGGGGGGCTTTTTTTTGGGGAAAAAAAATTTTTAAAAATTTTAAAAACCCAAAATTTTTTAAAATTTTTTTCCCTTTTTTTAAAAAAAATTTTTTTTTTTGGGGTTTTTTTTTAAATTTTAAAAAAAAATTTTTTTAAAAAAAAAAAAAGGTTTTTTTAAAAAAAATTTTTTTTGGGGTTTTTTTTTGGGGAAAAAAAAAACCCCCAAACCAAAAAAAAAAACCCCCAAAAAAAATTTTTTTTAAAAAAAAAAAAAAACAAATTTAAAAATTTTTTAAAAAATTTTTTTTTTTAAAAAAAAAAATTTTTTGAATTTTTTTAAATTTAAATTTTTTTTAAAAAATTTAAACCCCCTTTAAAAACAAATTTTTTAAAAAAATTTTTTTTTTTTTTTTTTTTTAAAAAAAAAAACCCCTTTTTTTATTAAAAAATTTTAAATTTTTAAAAAAATTTTAAAAAAATTTTAAAAAAGGGGTTTAAATTTTTAAAAATTTTTTAAAAAAAATTTTTTTTTTTGGGGAAAAAAAAAAAAATTTTAAAAAAATTTTTTAAAAATTTTTTTTTAAAATTTTTCCCCCCAAAAAAATTTTTTTAATTTTAAAAACCCAAAAAGGAAAAAAAAAAGGGGGGGAAAAAAAAAAAAAATTTCCAAAAAAATTAAAAAATTTTTTAAAAAATTTAAAATTTTTTTTCCCTTTAAAAATTTTTTTTTCCCCCCCTACCAAAAAAAATTTTTTTTTTTTAAAAGGGGTTTTTTTTTAAAAAAAATTTTAAAAAAAAATAAATTTTTTTTAAAAACCTTTAAAAATTTTTTTTTTAAAAAATTTTTTTTTTTTTTTTTAAAATTTTAAAAAAAAAAGGGGGGGGCCCCCAAAATTTTTGGGAAAAAAAAAAAAAAATTTTTTGGAAACCTTTTAAAAGGGGTTTTGGGGGGCCCCAAAAAAATTAAAAAAATTTTTTTTTTTAAAAAATTTTTTTGGGTTTTTTTTTTTTTTAAAAAAAGGAAAAAAGAAAATTTTTAAAACCCCCCAAAAAAAAAAAAAAAAGGTTTTCCCTTTTTAAAAAAAAAAAAAAATTTTTTTTTTTTTTAAAATTTTTTGGTTTTTTTTTTTTTTTTAATTTTAAAACCAAAATTTTAAAAAAAAAAAAAAAGAAAAAAAAATTTTTAAAAAAAAAAAATTTTTTTTTTTTAAAAAAAAAAAAAAGGGGGGTTTTAAAAAAAAAAATTTTAAATTTTTAAAATTTTTTTTTTTAAAAAAAATTTTTTTTAGGGTTTTAAAATAAAAATTTTTTTTTTTATTTTTAAAAATTTTTTTTTTAAAAAAAAAAAAAAAAAAAATTTTTAAACCCAAAAAAAAAATAATTTTTTTTAAAAAAAAAAAAAAAAAAAATTTTTTTTTAAATTTTTTTGGTTTTTAAAAATTTTTCTTTTTTAAAAAAAAATTTTTTTTTTAAAATTTTTTTTTTAAAAAAATTTTTTTAAAAAATTTTTTTTTTAAAAAAAAAAAATTAAAAATTTTTTTTAAAATTTTAAAAAAAAAATTTTTCTTTTTTAAAAAATTTTTTAAAATTTTTAAAAAAAAATTTTTTTTTTTTTAAATTTTTTTAAAAAGGGGGCCCCTTTTTTAAAAAAAGGGAAAAAATTTTTCCAAAAATTTTTTTTTAAAAAAAAAAAAATTTCTTTAAAAAATTTTTTTTTAAAAACCCCCAAAAATTTTTTTTTGGGGGGTTTTAAAAACCGGGCCTTAAAAAAATTTTTTAAAAAATTTAAAAAAATTTTTTTTAAAAATTTTTTTTTTTTTTAAAAAAAAAATTAAAAAAATTTTTTTTTTAAAAAAAAAAAAAAAAAAAATTTTTTAAAAAAATTTTTTTTTTTATTTTTTTTTTTTAAAAAAAATTTTTAAAAAAAAAATTTTTAAAAAAAAAACCCCCCCCCCAAAAAAACCCCCCCCCCCCCTTTGGGCCCCTTTTTTAAAAAGGAAAAGGAACCCTTTTTAAAAAAAAAAAAGGGGGGGAAAAAAATTTTTTGGGGGGTTTTTCCAAAGGAAAACCCCAAAAAAAATTTTTTTTAAAAAAACCCCCCCCCAAAAAAAAAAAAAAATTTTTTTTTTTTTAAAAATTTTTTTTTTTGGAAAGGTTTTTAAAAAAAATTTTTAAAAAAAGAAATTTTTTTTTTTTTAAAAAAAATTTTTTAAAAATTTAAAAATTTTTTTTTTTTTAAAAAAAATTTTTGGTTTTTAAAAATTTTAATTTTTTGGAAATTTTTTCAAAAATGGAAAAATTTTTTTTTTTGGCGGGAAAAAAAAAAATTTTTTTTTAAAAAATTTTTTTTTTGGGGAAAAACCCCAAAAAAAATTTTTTTTAAAAAAAAATTTTTTTTTTTGTTTAAAAAACCCCCCAAAAAAAGGGGGGGGAAAAAAAAATTTTTAAAATTTTTTTTTAAAAATTTTAAAAAAAAAAAAAACCAAAATTTTTTTTTTTAAAAAAAAAAAAAAGGTTTTTAAAAGAAAATTTTTTTTTTTTTAAAAAAAAAAAAAAAAAAATTTTTTTTTTAATTAAAATTTTTTTTAAAAAAAAAATTTTTTAAAAAAAAAATTTTTTTAAAAAATTTTTAAAAAAAAATTTTTTAAAATTTTTTAAAAAACAAAAAGGGGGAAAAACCCCCTTTTTTTGGGGGGGGTTTTTTTTTTTAAAAAATTTTTTTTTTTTTTTCCCTTAAATTTTTTTTTTTTTTTTTTTGGTTTTTGGGTTTTTAAAAAAACCCAATTTTTAAAAAAAAAATTTTAAAAAAAAAAAATTTTTTAAAATTTGGTTTAAAAAAAAATTTTTTCCCCAAAAATTTTTTTATTTTGGGGGAAAAAAAAAAAAAAGGGGGGGGAAAAAAAAAACCTTTTTCCCCCCCGGAAAGGGAAAAAAATTTCAAAAAAAAAACCCTTTTAAAAAAGGAAAAAAAAAATTTTTAAAAAACCTTTTTAAAAGGAATTTTCCCCCCAAAAAAAAAAGGGGGGTTTTTTTCCCCCCGGGGGGCCCCCCAAAAATTTTTTTTTTTTTTTTTTTAAACCTTTTTTTTTTTTTCCTTTTTTAAAAAAAATTTTTAAAACCCAAAAAAAAATTTTTTTTAAAATTTTAAAAATTTTTTTTTTAAAAAAACCCAAAAAAAAAAACCCAAAAAAATTTTTTTTTTAAAATTTTAAATTTTTTTTTTTTTTCAATTTTTAAAAATTTTTTTAAAAAAAAAAAAAAAGGGGGAAAAACCCCTTTTTTTTTTAAAAAAAAATTTTAAAAATCTTTCCCCGGGTTTTAAAAAAACCCCCCGGGGCCCCAAAAAATTTTTAAACCCCCAAATTTAAAAAAAAATTTTCCTTTTAAAAAATTTTTTTTTTTTAAAAATTTTTTGGTTTTTAAAAAAAATTTTAAAAAAAATTTTTTAATGAAAAATTAAAAAACCCCCCTTTTTTTTTTAAGAAAAAAAGGAAAAAAATTTTTTTTTTTTTTTTTAAAATTCCAAAAAAGGGGGGTTTTTTTAAATTTTAAAAAAAAAAAAAAAAAAAAAAAAAAATTTTCCCCAAAAAATTTTTTAAACAAAAAATTTTTTTTTGGGGTTTTTTAAAAAAAAAAAAAAAAAGGAAAAAAAAATTTTTTTTTAAAATTTTTAAAAAAAAAAAAATTTTTTAAAAAAATTTTTTTGGGGGTTTTTTTTTTTTTTTAAAAAAAAAATTTTTTTTAAAAAAAAAAATTTAAAAAAGGGTTTTTTTTGTTTTTTTTTTTTTTTTAAAAAAAAATTTTAATTTTTACTTTCCCTTTTTTGAAGTACACTGCATTGAAATAAACACTAACAGCTAATATGCTACAGTAGTTTTGAATCTGTATGAGTATTTTAAAAATAACATTAAAAAAGATAAATCCCAAACATTTATTATCAGCAGCGAACTTCGGACTTGTGTTTAAATAAAGGTAATTTTTAATTCAGCCCTAATTCTCCAAATTAATTTTCTTTTAAAACGAAATTAAACTACCAAACGAAAATGTATTTCTAAATGAATTTTGCCTTCCCATTAAAAACAATATGATGATAAACATTCGCAGAACTCGATTCTGAATTTATCCATTTAAAATTCTCTCGAAAGTTCCGCACACAAAATGTTATTATTTCAGAACTTCTTTCCCAACAGCGCCTGCAGTAAAATAATAATGGAAAATGCATTGTTTTTAAATTTGGGGAATTATTCATCTTTTAAAATTACTTTGAGAAATAAAAAATATGGTAAGATAAAAAAAATATTATTGGGAAAAAAGGGGATTACGAGCAGTTTTAATAAAGAATTTTTTTTTTTTATGATAATTGGCTTAAAAGATATAAAATTATTCTTTTTTTTTTTTTTGCTATTTTAAATGTCCAAGATGGAAGTATGCTCAGTCGTTAAGTTTTAAGTAAAAATAACAAAAATAAGAAAAATTATAATATCGCGCTCTGAAATATTAGTAAGACAACAAGGTCAGATTTAGATATTGGTTTTTAATAATAAAATTAGCGTATTAGGACAACTTGTAGAGTTATAAAAGTAAAATTTTATTACATTTTATAAATATTTACGAATAGTAAGAATTACTGAAAACTGTAATTTTTAGTGCACTTTTTTCTGGTTTTTACAAAAAGTATAACTTATCTCACTCTTGTGCAAAACAGACGACAACACAAAATTTAATGTCTTGGTTTTTTGTTGATTGAGATGACCGTATTTTATACAAAAAAAACCTTATATTTACAATTTAACCTATTTTTGTGTAACTTGTTTTAGTATTTTAACAAAACTGTACAAGGGGCTTAAAAATTATGTAAGGATAAATATTTCTATCAGAAAAATAAGTTTACTTAAAAAAAAATTAAATATCACCAGGACTATTTTGAATTTAAGTTTGTTTAAACTTAATATTATTCTGGACCGACGCGACGATAAAAAACTGGGATTTTTTAGGATATTTATTATGTTCTAAAAACTGTATATCCTGTAAACCACGCTTTTAAAAATATTTCGCGATTTACATAAAGGATATTATTACATATGGAATGAAAGGAAGCAAACAGATTTTCAGGTGGCTTGGAACAAGAATATTGAAACCCTTTTAATTTTGTTAAGCGACAGGCTTTTTTTTGTTTATTTAAAAAATTTGGGAAAACTACAGTTTAAGCTTTTTTTTTTTTTTATTGACACGAATATTGACGGTGTAATTTTCTTTTTTTTATATTTTTCCCTGGGAAACGTCTTGTTTTTCAAATAGCGCAGCTTTTGGATTTTTTTTGTTTAAACTTTTTTTATCTTTAATGCCAACCCCCATTACCCCCGTTTTTCTACAAGTCTGTAAAACCCGAAAGTGGTTGGTTAATTTTGTGGCTCATTTTGGTTACCGAAATAATGTCGGGGGTTTTTTTTAACCGCTTCACATTCGCACAGTATATAGTATTTTTTTTTTTTCCCCTCGTGCATATTCTGCAATTTGGTCCCCATTGTATGAGCGATCTTGTGTAGGTGTCTCTTTGATTTTTGGGCCCCTTTTGCAACCCACTGTTATCAAAGTCTTTTTATACTTTGTCTGAGAGTTTTTTCGTTTTTTGGGTGGGCCCCTTGGTCCCCTTTTTTTTGTTATATTCACCAAGGTTTCCCAGTTTCCTGGGGGTTTTTTTCGGATCCTTTCCGGTTTCCCTCGTGCTGCGGTTTTGGTTCCAAGAGTCTCTTCTGGCCAAAGTATGGTGGGAGGGAAACCGCTAGCTCACCGCTTTTTCGTTGCCTTCTATTCCCAATGTCCTGGTACCCACGGAGAGTTACCTTTGGGTTTGTTCTCCCGGGCTTCCAGTTTTTTTCGGCATTCCTATGTTAGTCTGGACGTTACCCGGGGTTTACTAGTTAGTGAGCCTGGCGTCTGTTATTAGCAGATCGGTTTTTTTTTAAGCCCCCCCCTTTTGTTTTGCACAGTAATAAAGCATAATATTTTTCCTTTTTAAATACAGAACTGTGGTTTTAATGGGAGGAAAATTGTAATTTTCCCCATTTCACTGTACGGCCCCGCCCATTTTTCCCGCTCGGTTTTTGGAACCATCCGTTACCGATGATGTTCAACCGTGCCGGGGAGATCAAATTGCTTCCATTTACTTCGTTTTAAATTTTTTTAAAGGTTTTTTGAATAAGGGGGTTTTTTTTTTCCCTAATTTTTTTTTTTTTTTTCCCCCGGGCCCTTTTTTTTGGGGGGCGGGCCCCCCGGGTTCCCCCTTTTTTTTTTTTTTTTTTTAAGTTTTTTTTCCTTTTCAATTTTTTAAAAATTTTTTTTTTTTAATTAAAACCAAAAAAAAAATTTTTTAATTAAAAATTAATTTTTAAAAAAAAAAAAAAAAAAATTAAAATTTAATTTTTTTTTTTAAACCCTTTTTTTTTTAAAAAAAACCCGAAATTTTTTTAAATTTTTCTTAAAAATTTTTTTAAAATTTGGGGGAACCCCTTTTTTTTAAAAATTTTTTTTTTTAAAAAAAAATTTTTTTTTGTTTTTAAAAAAATTTTTTTTGGTTTTTTATTGGGAAAAAAAATTGTTTGGGAAAATTTAAAAAATAATTTTTAAAATTTCTTTTTTCTTTTTTTAAAAAAAAAAAATTTTTTTAAAAAAAATTTTTTTTTTTTTTGGGAAAATTTTTTTAAAAAAAATTTTAAATTTTTAAAAAAAACCCCAAAAAAAAAATTTTAAAAAAAATTATTTTTAAAATTTTTTAAAAAAAATTTTTTAAAAAAAATTTTTGGGAAAAAAAGTTTTAAAAAAAAAACTTTTTTAAAAAAAAAAAAAAGGTTTTTAAAAAAAAAAGGCCAAAAAAGGGGGAAAACCCAAAAAAAGGGGAAACCTTTAAAAAAAAAAATTTAAAAAATTTTTTTTTTTAAAATTTTTTTTTTTAAAAAATTTTTAAAAAATTTTTTAAAAAAAAAAAAATTTTTTTTTTTTTAAAAATTTTTTTAAAAAAAAAAAAATTTTTAAAAAATTTTTAAAAAAAAAAAAATTTTTTTTGGGGGAAAAAAACCCCCCCCAAAGGGGAAAAAAAAAAAAAAAAGAAAAAAAAAAACTCCTTTTTTTTTTTTTTAAAAAAATTTTTTTTTAAAAAAAACCCAAAATTTTTAAAAAAAAAACCCCAAAAAAAAAAAAACCAAAAGTTTTTTTAAAAAAAAATTTTTTAAAAAAAAAATTAAAAAAAAACCCTTAAAATTTTTTAAAAAAATTTAAAAATTTTTAATTTTTTTTTTCCCCAAAAAAAAAAAAAAAGGTTTTAAAAATTTTTTTAAAAAAATTTTTTAACCCAAAAAAACCCAAAAAAAATTTTTCCCAAAAAAAAAAAAAAAAATTTTTTTTTTTTTTTATTTTTTTTAAAAAAAAATTTTTTTTAAAATTTTTTAAAAAAAAAATTTTTTTTCGGAAAAATAAAAAATTTTTTTTTAAAAAATTTTAAAAAAAAAAATTTTTTTTTTTTTTTTTTAAAATTTTTTCCAAAATTTTTTTTTTTTTTCCCCTTTTAAAAAAAAAAAAAACCCCCAAAATTTTTTTTTTTTTAAAAAAAAATGGTTTTTGGCCCTTTAAACCAAATTAATTTAACCCCCCCCAAAAAAAAAAAAAAAATTTTTTTTAATTTTTTAAAACCCCCGGGGAAATTTTTTTTTTTGGGGTTTTTAAAAAAAAAAAAGGGAAAAAAACCCCTTTTTTAAAAAAAAATTTTTTTTTTTTTAAAAAAATTTTTTTTAAAATTTTTTTTTTTTTTTTTTTGGGGGGGAAATTTTAAAAACCCAAAAAATTTTTTTTACGGAAAGGGGTTAAACAAAAATTTAAAAAAAAAAAAAAAAAAATTGGGGTTTTTTTTTGCCCTTTTTTTTTTTTAAAAAATTTTTTTTTTTTTTCCAAAGGGCCCCTTTTTAAAATTTAAAAGGGGAAAGGCTCCCGGGGTTTTTTTTGGGGGTTTAAAATGGGAAAAAAATTTTTAATTTTTAAATTTTTTTTTTTTTTTTTTTAAAACCCCCTTTTTTTAAAAACATCTTTCTTCGGTAATTATATAGCACTTACTGCACACAAGATAAGAGCAGAACATAAAAAGCTATCCGATTAATCATAAAAAACTTTTTTAATTTTTTTTTGGTAATATTATTTAGATGATTTGCAGGTCGAAATATTTTTTTTGGTAAGTTAATTTGCCACGGTATTATAAAACAAATGTACAACAAACGCAATAAACCTGTTTTTTATACTTACCTTAATATAAGCATGCAGTTAGGCGACACACCGTATAACTACAACCTTAATTTCATCCCCCCTGTTGTTGTCATCATAACAAATTGCCAAAGGGCATTGCCTTAGACGTTTTATATGCAATTCGATAAATGTAAAATTATGCATATTAAGTAATTTCTAGTCGGGTTGAGTTCGACAATAATCTAATAATTTTTAGAAACAATTACAAAACAGTTAGTTTTATTTATAATTTAGAACTTTAATAATTGAAAGTTTTTTAATTAATCGTTATGATTGGTGTGCACGATTTTCTTAGTTTTGTGGTAGGTTTTATTATAAATGACACCTAAAAAAAAGTTGCTTTCTTCATAGAGAGAAGGACCGACTTCAAGACATTAAAATATCTAATTGATTTTTTTAAAAAAAACTTCAATTAAATAGTTAATTAACATGACCATTTTTTAATAACAATAACAAACTGTAATTAATTCTTTTAGAACGATTTATTCTGAAGAAAGCCCCTAGTACATCACAAATATTCATCAGTTTGGTTAATAGGCTCAGAAAGTTTACGTTGTCGGGATTTCGTAACATATAAAATAGGTAAAATAAAATTACTGCAACGTGGTACATTTTAGATTTGCAGCTTCAATTGCTGTTTTAAAATGCCCTAATAGTTTGTTAGAAGTGCGTTAAAAAAAGAAAATTTTGGAGTCGTAGAGGGGGGTTATTAAAACTCTCTCTGTAAATGCTACTTATACAAATCTTTCTAGTCAAAAGTTATAATTTATAAATAGTTAGTATTTGATGTTAATAGGGCGCTAGTATAAGATATTAGATTATAGATTATATCCAAGGTCTTGCAGTGCCTTTGGATTGACTTAATTCTTTAAGCTTGGCATTTAACAAAGTTTATTATTTGGAAAAAAATATTTTACAAAACTATGCTTTAACCAGTTTTTTAATTGTTAACTTAACTGGGCAAACATGTATACTTTTAAGGACTTATACCCACACACTTTGCTTATATTAAAAGTCCTACAACGTTTAGCACATTAACTTTACTTGGATCCAAATCCAAAATTAACTGCCTCGGAACAGCCTTAGCTCGTGCAGTACAAGCAAGCAGCAGGACACTGAAGTCCACAAACAAATTATGCTGAAATCAGCAACTACATCTTCATAGAATGAGGATGTTTAATAAAACTGTCCAGGTTTTTAAGCTATGCTTAACAAAGCAGTCTTAAAAAAAAAGAAAAAAAATGAATTCCAGGTGTGCTGTGACAAAAGAAAGACCTGTTATAAGATATGCCCAAAATGATTTCTAGAAAATATATTACATTTTTTGAAAAATGTATCTTTGTTAAATAACTAAAACTTTACATGAAATGTAAACATTTAGTTAATCTATAAAGATATTTACCTGCAATAGATGACTTATCCTGAACTAAAAGATTACAGATTCACTTTTTACTACTAGTCTAGATAATTAGTTTATCCTGGGCTTTAAAAATTACTTATAGTCCAGTAAACAAAAGTGTGAACCTGCAGATCAGGTTGCCATCACAATTTCTTTATCGCAAATATTAATGTGTACATTGACCGCTAAAAATATCATAGATAGAAAAATGTCCACAAGGGACTGAAAATGACCATCAAGAGCCTGAAAAACCGCTTTTTTTACTATTTTGGCCGCTATCTCGCGAAATATGACACTTACGCAATTCGTGTTTAGACGGAAATGAAGAACAGTTCATTAGCTGCAAAAATTATTTATATCACTTTTGTCAAAAATTTGATAGTTTTTAAGATAACCGGCCATAAACGCGCCGCATATTTTTTGCACCTGCCCCGCATCTTAAAAAGGCCAGTTTTAAATTACTTTTAAAATACTTTTTTTTTAATTAACTTCATATGAAAGAAGGCACTAGCTATAATATTTTGTTACTGTTTCCTTTTTTTTTGTTCCTTTAAAATATTAAAAACTCGAGCCAAAGTTTGTTTTTGCTCGATATTTTGACCCTTCTATCAATCTGTATATATTTGTGCATTTTTTTTTCAAGCTTTTTAGTTTTCCGAAAAATCGAAAAAATTCTCACCCCAAAGTTTTTACTAGGGATGTGCGAATATTCGAATTTTTGAATTATTTGAGCGAATCAAATACAAATTATTCAATTCGAATTTCAAATCAAATATTCGAATAATTCAATAGTTCTAACTAATCAAATAATTCGAACTATTCAAATAGTTCGAGTTATTTGAATAGTTTGAATTATTCGAATTTAAATGCAACTCATTAATATTGAATCTACAATATTGGAAGTTGTATATTAAATTAGTTTTGCCAAATTTTTTTCTTTGATTATTAACCTTTAAGATTAGTCTTATTAAAATGAGTTTTACGAAAAAGACTCTATTTTGTTAATTAAAGACGCAATTTTAAATTGAAAGTTTAAGCCTTTCGTTTGCATTATTATTTTTAAATAGGTACTACGACTCTTATAATTAGCTTATCAATTATTTAAAATAAATAATAATTTTAAATTAAAATTGTTCGAATTAGTTGAATAGCTATAATTATTCGAAACATTCAAATAGTTCAAATCAATCGAATAGTTCGAACTATTCGAATAGTTTAAACTATTCGAAGAGCTCGAATATTCGACTCGAAATTCGAATCAAAAATAGCTATTCGATTCGATTCGATTCGACAACTATTCGCACACCACTAGTTTTAACATATTGGCAACTATTTGAATAATAATTAGATATAATAAAATCCTAAGTGACCATTGGCGTACTTGAAATTTAAAAGAAATGACAAAGATCGTAAAGCACTGACTGATTTTCGTATATTATATTGTAATGGACAAAAACGAACGTTACAAAGTATTATCTTTAATGCATATAGGTTATTTTATAGATAGTATTTTCCTTCGAACATAAAACAACTAAAACAGGGCAATAATAGCGGGGCGAAATTGTTACTTAACTTTCCTATAGGCAAAGTTAAACTTTGTAAATGTTAGTTAGGTTGGAAAACTGAAATGAAATTATAGTAAAAGGCTATTCTGCTTGTTTATTGAACAATAAAATCTGTTTTGGACGTTTTCGATTCCAAATTAGGGTTAATATTGATGATTTTGACATAAATGATGTAATCAATGGACAGTGTTTACTTGAACAAAACAAACTGCTGTTGGAAACGAAGACGAAAACGATAATATCTTATAACTTATTTGATGAGTCGACTTGTCTTTGGAAAAAAATATATTTTTTAAATAATAGTTGCTACAACAGATTATTTTTTTACTTTTTGTCACTTTGAGTGATATTTGTAGTTTACTAAATTTTGTTACTTAACCTAATGGAATGTATTTATCGTATTTTCTAGTATAGATACGCAAAATTCTATTTTTGTTTCGTATAACACGCACAGTTAGTAGTTTGTGAGTTAAAAGGAAATACGGAATATAGCATTATCCCTTTATACATTTTTTGCCACTTAAACACAAAATAAAAAAAAATCGTTAGTACATTTTTTGTAAATACCAAAATAATATTAATATTGATAATTAAATAAAAATATATTATAATTTAGAAATTTTAATTTATTGATGTAAGTAGGAAGAATTTTATAATTAATTTGATCCGTGTGTATGTAATATTATTAGAAGAGCAATATATTTACATTTATAATAATCTATCAGGGCTTCCAAGATATATTTAAATTTGTATAAGTAGTAAGTTTGTATGTACAGGGTTTTCCCGTATAATTGCCACCCCTTTAAAATCTTTATTTTTATAGATAGAAAAAAATATTTTATATGAAAGTTGCAGATTTTTCATGAAGATTTTCATGGTGTAAGATAGAAAAACAAATGATGATCGAAAATTTAAAAAATCATATCAACTTTTATTTTAAATGAAACAACCCTTTATAAATTTAAAAATTAAATTTCTGCTTAATCTTTAAAATATATATATATATATATATATATATATATATATATATATATATATATATATATATTTTATATATATTTATATATATATATATATATATATATATATATATATATATATATATTATATATATATATATATATATATAAAATTTTATATAAATAATTATTTTTTTAAAAATTTTTCTTAAAATATAATAAACCAATTAATATATTATAATTTTTTAAAAAACAAAAATATAAATATTTAAAATAATTTTATAAACTCTATAGGTATAAACGTTTTTAATTAAAATTTGAATTTAAAATTAGTTTATATATTTGAAAAAGAGGAAGATTAGCAGAATTTGAATTTTCAATTATATACAGGGTGTTCATTTAAAATAACGAAGTTGATGATTTGTTAATTTTTGATCATTATTTTTTTCATTTAAAATTTAAAATCTTCAAGAAAAATCCTGCAACTTTCATAAACTATTTTTTTCTATCTATAAAAATAAAGATTTTAAAGGGGTGTGCAATTATACGGGAAAACACTGTATGTTGGTCCACACATTTCTCCAAAACCATTGATTGGCTTGTGAACATTTTTTTTAATTAGCTTAAATTTACATTAACTTAGGAAACAGTAAAGATTTTATCAGAATCGGTTAAGTAGTTTTTATGATATGGACTAATAGGTGTAAGTGTAGCGGCTTGGCTTGGCACTAAGAAGAAACTTAACAAAAAAGAACAGTCTTTTACTATTAAGTAAACTGTCTCCTTCACCCCATTTTTATTGGATATTTTATTTATTTTATTTTGGTTTTATTAAAATGAAATTTGGAAAATTTGTATACATAAAAAATATTATTTTATAATTTTGAGTTTATTTTATTTTGACTATGATTTATTTTTTTATATTTTTAATTTTATTTATTTGTTATATATTATTTACATTTACAGCTTAAACAAATAACTTACACTTCCCAAATTAAATTAAAAGATGTTTTTTTTAATAAAATCATTAAAGAAACATATTATAATTTAAAATATTAAGTTAATTTAACTAAATTTTTAATTTCGTTTTAAAATAAATAACTAGAAATTTAATACATAAATATTTACACACCTATTTTCTTTAAATGCATACTCAAAAAAACAAATATTTTAAAAACTTTATTTAACACCAATAAAAATAACTTTAAATTGCGACTAAGATTAAAAAACTGAAGTACGTAGAGTAAAAATAAAAAAAATTATTTATAAGTGTTTACTTATTACAAATCGTTACTACCTGAAAATTATCCGCTTCTGTTAAACTAATTAAGACATGGTGCCCATTAATTTGAAATGGTAAACAAATATTATTACTTAAAAATAAAAATGAACCTTAATAGTAATTTTTGATTTTTTTTTTTAAATGGTATTTAAATATCCTGACTAGGATCCTCAGAATTTAAAAAAATATATCGACATAAGTTTGCGGGATAAGTGTATATCATTTACAGAACGACGGTAAATGTCATTTTTCTTTATTGACATAATTTTAAAAAAATCTTGCTACCGAAATATATGTAAAACGAATAAAGGGAATTTTTGGTACCATTTGCTCTACACATTTTAAAAAAAAATTGTTTGAAATAATTAAGCAAACAAATAACTGCTTTTAAGTTTTATGTGAAATAATTTTTGATTTTAAGAAAAAAAATAATTAGGAATATTTGAAGAAAAATATTTTAAACTAATTTTAAACAAATAATTTAAAAAAGTTGTAAAAAAATCATAGAGAAACCAAAAATCCAAACAAAACCCCTTAA
Source organism: Listronotus oregonensis (assembly GCA_019359885.1). Classification (NCBI taxonomy): domain Eukaryota; kingdom Metazoa; phylum Arthropoda; class Insecta; order Coleoptera; family Curculionidae; genus Listronotus; species Listronotus oregonensis. The sequence goes on from JAHBCN010000639.1 coordinate 135,762, forward strand.
AAATAAACCACATGTATCAAAAAAGAAAGGTCTTAGATTTAAAGGTATTTTAAAGTTTTAAATAGTGGAAAATTAGTTAAAATTTAAAAAAAAACATCCTTAATGTAAAACAACCCAAATAAAGGGAAATTTTGTTTCGCATTTGACAATCCGTCGCATGCAAGGCGCACAGAATACGCTGCAATGGAAATTGTTGTGAATTCAAATCTGTAAAATTTGTGCCCCAAATGGGAACCCTAATTTAGCAATATCTTTCAACGGTAAATAATATACAGAAAAGTTCCATTTTAAAAAACAAACGATATTAGAAAAAATAAAAAAACCTAAAAGAAGATTAGTGCAATTAAAAATTATTAAAATATCAAATTAAGAACCCTTCAATGTGGGGATAAAGACAAATTAAAAGCCCAATTTTTATCGGTCTTTTTATTCTGGTTTAAAAGCGGCTTTTTTTTTCCCCCCAATATTTCGCTTAAAAAAATGCGAGACCCATTAGAAAAACTGTTTGCTTTTTCATTAAATGCTTATTTAGAAAGGGCCCTTCTTTAAATAACGCGCCGAGTCTCCCAATTTTGGGTTTTGGGTTTTGGTTTCCCGAATTATAAATTGCTCGTTCCTTTTGACCGGTTTTTGAATTTTTCGGGTTTAGAATGCCGTGTTATGTGGAGTACGTATGATCCCTTGTTTTGTTCGGTTAGAGTGATTAGAATTCTGGTGTGAATATTGTCTAGTGTGGGTAGGTTTTCTGTATATCAAGGTCTGTATGTGTCCATTATTTCGTTTGGCTAAATGTATCAATTAACAAATAAAGACAATGGAAATCCAAGATTTGAGTGTTATTAAGAGCATAACATTATCGAACACTTTTAAGGAAACAAGGTCAGAGAAGTTAAATAACTTTAAAGATATATGCACTTACCAACTTGCATAATAACAAAAAAAGTACAAACACTACTACTACTACTTCTACTACTCCATGGCTTACAACCCAGGGTGGGTTTTTTTCCGTCTTCACAATAGTCCTCCACTGTTGTCTCTCACTTATGGCATCAAGTGGATTTTGGATGCCCATTGCCTTTAGGTTTTTGGCAATATTGTTCTTCATCGGAGTCTGGGTGGCCTAGGGTCCCCTTTCCAACGGTGCTTCCCCCATAAAGCGACAGTTGGATTATCCGGTAGTCTTCTCACATTCCCGCCCACTGAATCATTTGGATTTTATTTCTCGGACAATGTTAGGCTTTTTTTATGGGTCTTCTAGCTCCCCTATTTGAACAAATTCTGTACCTTTCCGTTTTTCCTGAAAGTACTTCCGTCCAAAGACTCGTAGGCGTTCGTCATTTGCCACGTCAGCGTCCACGTTTCACCCAAAACCCAACCCCCATCAACTCCTCTATTTTTTTTGTTTTTAAAAGTTTATCTTTGTATTTGAAAAGTCCTGCTTTGAATTTTAGTAGATTGGGGGCAAAAAGATTTGTTCCGGCTTGTAAAATTTTAAATTGTTGTTTTCCAAGGTAAAAATTTGAATTTTTTTGGCCCTTTAAAAATTGTGCACCATTTAATGTCCCAAACACACATTAAACAACAAATTAAATTTAGCTTAAAAACTTTTTCATGAAATAAGCATCCTTTCGGAAAATTTAAAAACGGGTTTTTTCCCACCCCAAGGGTGGCAGGTACGTTTTTAAAAGATTTTAAACCAAAAAAAGGGCCCCTAGGCCTCCCCAGGGAAAAAAATTAAATTTTAAATCCAAAGGAAAATTTAAACGAAAAATTTTTAAAATTTTAAATAATCAATGGGGGAAGAAAAAAAATTTAAATTTTCTTTTAAAAGAAAGAAACAGGAATTAAAAAGTTTCCCTCAATTTTGGCGTAAAGGTTTTTTCTTTTAATATTTTTTTCTTTTTTGAAATAAAATATGAAAAAAAAAATTTTTTTTAAAATTTTTTTAACCCTACCCCTTTCCAAATTTAGCAACTTTTTTAGTTTTTTTGAAAAATTTAAGTTAAAATTAAAAAAATTATTTAAAGGATTTCCCCATTTTACCTTTTTTCCAAGGGGGCCCGTTCGGGAAAATTTTTTGTTTTTTAAATTTTCCCCCCTTAAAAAAAAAAATGGTACGGCCCTACTTTTTTTAAAGGGAAAATTTTAAAACAAAAATTGGTAAATTTTTTGGCAAAATTGCTTTTAAAAATTTTTTTTTCCGTTTTTTCGAGTTATTTCAAATAACCCTTTTTTTCCCTTCAAAAAATTAATGTTTTGGGGATAAAACAAATTTTTTTCTGCAGTAAATTTTAAAACTTTTAAAAACCTTAAATTTCATTAAAAAATTTTTTATTTTTTTTAAAACTTTCCCGCCCCCTTTAAAACAAAATTGCTAAAAAGATTTTAAAAAAAAAATATTAGAACCCCAAAAAACTTTTTAAAAAAAAAATTATTTTTTAAAACACCCTTTAAAATTTTTTAAAAAAAAAAAAAAACAAAATTTTTTTTTCAAATTTTAAAATCTTTCCATATTAATGCAACATTTATTTTTAGGTGGGTGCCTTATTTTCCGGGTTTTCTTCAAAATTAGGTTTGGAAAAATTTTTGCAAACGAATCCTTCAATTCATATTTTCCCCCCCGGGAAATTTGGACGGCGAAAAACAATGTTTTATTTCAATAAATAAATTGAGCTCATTTTTAAAACCTTTCCCGACTATTGTTGATCTTTACACACATAATTTACTAATGCCCCCATATTTCATCGAATCAGATGGGAGCGTAAAAAAAGTTTTGTCGTAAAACCGCCTAAAGCCATCTAGGGAACGGCCCGAGCTCATCAGTCAAACAGCTTTTTCTGATCGATAGCTAATATAATGCGTTCACGGGGCTGACCACTAACCGTATATAAGGCCATAACTTTTACCTTTTTTGATATAAAAATATCAACGGTTACAAGTTTTCGCAACTTGGGTGAAGTTTATGATATTCTTACTTTCTAAAAAATACTTTCACGAACGCACTTAAAACCTATTTACTTTTCCGAAATAGACACATACTATGACTAGACTAGTCGGCCGATATTGAGGGGGCTTAATATTTAACTGATTGACATATAAAAAGAAAAACGACATAACTTCAAAAGTGATCCTATGTATGTTAATTTATTTTCAGGAAAAGTGACTTAAGCCAAAAAAATACATAAAATTGTGTTACTTTTTTATCCCAAAATATAAATAATTCAAAAATCAAAATATGCTATTACACAGTACACACACACACAACCTTAGGTTTTTCGGGTCGCTAAATTCGAATCTGAGGTCGGTTTGCCTGCATCAGGTCACGTTTCAAGGTCACCCCATGGTCAAATCAGTTTGTTGATATCAGGTCACGTTTTAAGGTCATCTCAAGGTCAAATTATTAGATTTTGACAAAAAAAAATGCAAAAATTCATATATAGGTTTTTGGGGTCGCTGAATCCAAATCCGAGGTCAGTTTGTTGACATCAGGTCATTTTATGGTCATATCAAAGTCATATCATTAGATGTTGAGAAAAAAAAATTGCAGTTTGTTCATATCAGGTCATTTCACTCATTTCACACAAACCACTAGTTGACCCAAAGAATGTATTGATTTCTCCTTTGCACGTTAAGCTTGGTATAATTAAACAATTTGTTACAGCTCTAGATAAAGATGGTCGGTGTTTTAAATACATCGAAAAAAAGTTTCCCAAAAATCTGATGAAAAATTAAAAAGCGGCATTTTTGATGGGCCTCAAATTCGAACACTTTTGAATGATGCACAATTTGAAAGAAGCATGACTAAAATCGAGAAGGATGCATGGCTTAGTTTCAAAGTAGTCGTAACAAACTTTCTAGGAAACCGAAGAAGTGAAAATTACGAAGTAATAGTTGCTATAATGGTTAAAAATTTTGAGAAAATAGGTTTTTTATAAGATACATTTCCTGCATAATCAATTCACGAGTTTCCTGAAAACTGCGATGATTTTAGTGACGAACAAGGAGGGCGTTTTCATCAGGACATCAAAGAAATTGAGAAAAGATACCAAGGTGTAAGAAGCATTAATATGATGGCTGATTCCTGCTGGACGCTGAAAAGGGATATTGAGCCCAGGGGAATCAATGCGCGAATTGATAAGTGCATAGTTCTTTCAAAATTTGAGCATCGAAAAACTTTGAACATTACTTTATGTAAACAACTAATTTTAGATTTAGATTTAGCAAGTTCCAAAGGCTATTAGAAAATTATATTTAACATTTTTTAGACAAAACCTGATTATTTAACCTTAATATGACCTTTAAATGATCTTAACGCGACCTTCTATTAGCAATCTAACCTCAGATTCATATTCCGCAACCACAATAACTTATGTAAAAATTATTTTCGAATTTTCTTGGCAAAAACTAATAATTTGACCTTGATATGACCTTCAAATGACTATAACCCGGCCCCTAAAAACCTATATATGTATATTTTTGCAAATTTTTTTTCAATATCTAATGATTTAACCTAGATATGACCTCAAAATGACCTTATATTAACAAACTGACCTCGGATTCGGATTCAGCGACCCTAAAAACCTATATATAAATTATTGCAATTTTTTCTTAAAATCTAGTGATTTGACCTTGCTATGACCTTGAAACGTAACCTGATATTAACAAACTGATCTCGGATTCGGGTTTAGCGACCCCAAAAACCTATATATGAATGTTTTTTTTTTGTTAAAATCTAATGATTTGACCTTGGGGTGACCTTGAAACGTGATCTGATATCAACAAACTTACCTCGGATTCGAATTCAGCGCCCCAAAAACCTACATATGAATTTTTGCAAATTTTTTTGTCATGTTCTAATGATTTCACCTTAGGGTGACCTTGAAAAGTGACCTGATGCAGGCAAACCAACCTCGGATTCAAATTCGACGACCCCAAAAACCTTAAGTCCAATAAGTTGCATTCGTAAAAACATTTTTTTTGTGTGTGGCTGTGTTATTTAACCATTCCTTATTTGGTGTAAAAATATTTAATAAATATTTAATTACTGCTTACTTAGATACCAACAACTTAAAAATCCTAGTTTTTGTGTTGGCCATATTTTCAAAACTAAGCTTTTTGAGTTTGTCACTTTTCTTTTGGTGTGACGATATATAAATTGTGCCATATTTCTAGTTTTTAATTTGTTTAGTTAGTTGAAAATTCCTAGGCTACCACCTTGCGCCAACAACTCGGCCGATATTTTTAGCTGATACTTCTTTTGACGAATGCAATAATATTATCAATAAATAATATACTATAGAAGTTTTATTTAACAATTTCGGCAAGCACTCGAGTGCCGGAAAAACACTTTCCCCAAGATTTGGGATTTTTTTTACGACCCCATTAAAAAAACACTAACTTTTAAACATTTATTATTTTAGTAACATAATTTATAACAAATAAACAATACATTTTTAAATAGGGTATTATAAGTAATATTACTTTTGTTGCCATAAAACTAATACAGAACAAAACCTGTTTCCATTGTTATTTGACTTAATATTTTAAAAATTGTACAAAAACTTCAAAATAATTTTAAAAAAAAGAATTGTATTTTAAAAAAATCCGACAGGGTAGATTAAATATAGGCATTCAAATTGGTATGTATTATTGTTAAGAAGTGATCTAATTTATTATTAAGCCAATCCGATACCGTATTAAGTCTAAATATAGATAGTTATACTTTTCCGCACTAGTGCGGGAACAAATAATTTTCCGAACTTATGCAAAAAGAGACACTTTCCAAACTAAAATATGCGCCCAAAAGTAAAAAATATGCATGGTCGCGGAAAAAAGTAATTTTTGTATCTTCAGACAGATATTTATTAACCACGTTTTCAGGTCTATTTTAAAATTAGTTGGCTCATTTAGGGGAGGAGGATAACCAAATCAAATTTAGGGAATTAATTCATATTTATCGGATTACGAACTCGGATCATAATTGGTTTTTTATACTTACAAATGCCAACTACGATACGAATGATACTACATCATAATCCAGATGATAAACCAAACGTCAAAGATTTAACACGGTGCCCGTGCTGCGAAATATAATTTTAGCTCCATTTTAAAGTGGTGTAACACTAAGCCAAATTAGTTTTTGGTAAATATTCTTCAAATTTGAATATGTTGATTCTAAGATCAACATGTTTTCAAATGTGATTCTTAAGAAAACCTTAGGCAACTTATAAATGGGACATCTAACTCATTTTTTTAACTTCATCCCATGTCCAGTATTTTTACGGGTGAGCTTTATGCTATCCTTCAAGCTTTGGTTTTCATTACGGAAACCCAATAAAAGGAAATATTTTTAATTATTACTAACTCTTTTTAAGCACTTAATAGTTTTCGGAAAATCTACGCTAAAAATTCAATGATAAACATAATTAAAAAACTCGCAGTTGCTAAAAAAGATAAATTTATATGGGTTCCTTTACATATTGGTATTGTTGGCCATGAGAAAGCAGACACAGCAGCCCGTTGCGCGGTCCAAATTCCAGAGGACAAGGTTGTGCATCGACTGACAGTAAGTGACGCTAAAATTGTCATTACTAGTAACTGGCAATTAAAATGGAATGTTTCGACCAATGAGCTGACATCATACATAGAAAGCGTTTCATTCATAAACGCAATCGAGAGCTGCGCCCAGCATGTTGTGTTTATTATTGACGATAGAATGGTACAAGCATAGTTTGTACTTACTTGTGAAATGATAATCCTGGAATCATATTCGTCACTTTACACACTTAGCACTGCCCTACCATTTTAATTTATAAAAAGTATTAACACAAAACTAAAATTTATACAATTTTCACACAAATTACCTAAACGACAAAAAACATTTAGACTAAAACGCCATATTAAATGTGTCATCTGTCGAGCGAAGCCGAAGTACGCTTCTACGAAAAATCCGCTGTTGTCACGTTGTCGCACCTTTATTACTAGCTGTCTAAAAACAAAATAGTATTTTGACATCATTTATTTTCTGTGTTATACTTTATAGTAACAAATATAACTAATATTATTCACAGTTTAAAATACAATAGTAGAGCTTAATTTGATGTAATTTTAGGAATAAATTAAGTAAACTTTAATCATAATATACTAGCAAGTAAATGAAACAGAAAGATACTTGGCAGCCACGCTGTACGACAAAATAGTATCTGTAGTAACCATTTTCCCGGGTTTTGGTGGATTTTATTGTTTCGAGTACAGAGGTTCATTTATATCTAGGCAGAACCTTACAATGTGCGTTTATGATGCCACGCTTATGCCAAATCGATGCTTTCTCCAGTTAAAATAACAGCTCTTTGGTTTCGACTTCTAAACTCAGCAAAATAAAAGACACAGTTTTACCCTGGCCCAATATTTCAGAGCGGCGAAAGGAACAAGTGCTTATCTCTCGCTAAAGAATACCAAACTTACAGACAGTTATCTCAAGATGAGATCAGACCAACCCCAGTGCGAACAGTACAAAGCTCCTTAAACCTATTTGCCTCAAATTCAGGATATAAGAATTTTTAAGGTTGCTAGGTCAAAATTTGGAAATTAATAATCTTAGGTCAAAATTTAAAAATTTGAAATGGCGTATTCAAAATGGCAGATGTTGGCATTTATAAACGAGTTGTCTTAAATTAGAAATATTGAGAATTGATTGCTATTGGAATCAGATCCTTCCAAAAAGAAATCAATTCCGGATTTTTTAAAATTATATAAAGAACGGATTCTCAAAATTTTTAAAATTTAAAATTAAAAAAAAACTTAAATGCCTAGCAACTCTAATTCTTAACAGATTTTTTGCAGACAACCCTATATAATCGGTGTGCAATAAAATTATCCTTATTTTAATATAAAATATTTGATAAGCAGATGGGTGCAAATTGCAATATTCACTACCTCATACATGGCAACCCTATAGTTAAGACGAGAAAAAGTTAGGCAATCCAACGTTTCTGTATTCTTTAGGCTTTATACTTTGTAATGAGATTTGTTTTTTTTAGTAAGCATATATGTGTGAAAGTGAGGAAAAAAATTTAACCATGGTAATTCAAATTAAACATAGCGGTGAACATAATTTTGAAACAACTCATTATCGATACTTTTATTTACATATTATACAGTTTTAATCCAGTTGGCAGATGGGTAAAGGTCACCTCTAATTTGAATCACGTACTATTTTGCAAAACATGTCTTTCCCAGTATTTATATCACCAAAATTTCATGAAAATATTTGAAACTTTTTTCAATATTTTCCAATGTAACAGTTAAAAACACACCATGTCTAAAATACAATAGAATAAAACAGAACACATTAAATTTAGCAGCAGGTAAAAAACAAATTTTATTTGTTAGAAATTGCTAAAGAATACGGAAAAATTAAATAAATCCTTATCCAATTTAAGCAAAGTGGACTGACAGCTTAACCAACCGAAAAGTTTTAAAGGAAATGTCGTCTAACCGAATTAGCTGTCCGCTGGCCGTATGGCGAACAAGGCACTCAGCGGCTGCCAGTTTGCAGTTTTCTTAATCAAGTTTGTTCCTTTCAGAGCCTGAATTTATAGGGTCCGTCTCTGCTGATCCGTGTTCTCGTGACCGCCGACCGTGCTAATCCGCTGGTGTCTCAATTTTTGTAAATTAAGTAACGTTTTAAAATAAAAATATACGGAGTGGTTTAACAAGGTGTTGGTTTTAACAAGGAGCTTGTGTTTCATTGTTGCGATTCAATTATTAATAGATAATAGTAGTTACGACAAAATATATATGGATTTAAAAAAAAGTCGCTCAAAAAAGTATATATGTCGCAGGCTTATTGTAAAATCTGTCATATTACAAAACGTCTAGGCTTTTTCAATACGACTAGGCATATTGCAATAATACCCAAGTCATTAAAAATATCACAATATGACTGATAATTTTAGGCGTATTGTAATAAGCCGGTTTAGCTTTAGGGACAGCCACGAAGGCTGATGCTAAGTTAACATACCCTGGGGTCTTAAGGTGGTGAGAGGGATTGTTTACACGACGAGATCAAAGGGAAGAAAAATTCTGGCAGCGGTTCATATTTTGGAAATGAAGGAAGAAGAAACCAAGTTTGGGGCTTACTGAACTGGAATGCTGTTAAGGGCTGTTGGAACCAAAGAAGGGATTAATCACTGGGAACCTTTATAGACATTTTAAGAGATGCTTACTTGAATGGCCCAATGTAATGGACATAAGGAAAATACGAATATGGGCATCAGTGACAGATTATAAGAGAACAGCTAAAATCCAAGCTTTTTAAACTGCAACATGTGTATGTGAATCAGACCAATTTCTCATAGCGCCCGATTATAGACTTTGCCACTTGGTTCTCTATTGATGATCACTTTAGACAGCAATGTTGTGGCTTAAACCGAACAGATTTTAGCCCAATCAAGATAGGTTTTGGAAAAGCAAATTCTATTTGACTCGCTTGTTTAAAAGAATCATTTCTTAGAAATCGGTAAATTTAAGATTGTTGAAAGAGAAGAAGTTAATGTGTGAAGAAACAGCTGTGTCTGTCCCTGTTGAAGATTATTTGGTAAAGCTGGAAGTGCATCTACGTAACGCTTACGTCGTTAGAGAAACTGAAGCCAAAGCAAAGCTAGGTTAGACTAAAAGAAGTGTGTTAAAACCATCATGCCAGTCACAAAGCTTTGGAACCAACGATTGTTCCGAATCAAGGCTTTTGTTTTGGAAAAGGAAAGAAGTCAGTGTGGGATTGATGATCGTTGTCATATTGATCCCACTTTAAGATTTGGAATTAATAATTTTTCCTTACTTTGCAAAACAAAAGAAAATATGGGTGGGTGGTAAGGAGAGTTTGGATCCTTTTTGGGACAGTTGCACACGTGCAGCTTTCAACTCTCCGGAAAAATACCTGTAAGAAAAGATTAAAGACCCGAGGTTAGATGGAGTGCAAGCTGGGGACATTTTTAGACGATTGCTTGCCAATCAGCCCAGACGATTTTCTATTTAGAGAAAAATCCTTGATCTGTTAGACTTTAAAAAATTTCTCAGACATTTATAAGAAACAGGACATCTGTTGAAAGGGAAGATTAATAGGAGGATCAAGCGTAAATTTGCAAAAGCTTGGCAAATAGTTCGGCTTTTCCTTTGAGGTAATGACAATTCCATCTGAGATTAGGGGTGGAAATTGTAAAATTTTAATATTTAGGACCAGAAAGCTTTACTGCCATTTGACAAGAAAAATTTATTTTTATTCGATTTTGAAACAGGTCTTGTTCTGAGATGGCCTGAATATACTATTTCTTGCTTCGATGCTAGCCTGTCGATTTTCGGCTGGGTTTGGCAAACTTTTGTGGGCTTGAATTTTTAAAAGTCTGGCTTTGTCACAGATTTAGAAAACCACGGTTTGTGATTTAAAGTTATGGGGTTCTTTTTAGTGTGGGGAATATAGGTCTTAATGCCTAGTTAAATTGTTTCGGTGACATATTTCGGAAGGATCATTAGTAGAAAAGCAGGTAGGATCCCAAGGGTAGCTGGCAAAGAAATCTCTTAGAACTTCTCAGTCGGCCGAGTTGTAGTGCCAGACGGTTCGTGGCGGCATGCGTTCAGTTGCCTCTTATTGTTAAAATCAAGCTACAGGCGATTATTTTGGAATCTACTAGATAAAATACGTAGTATTATAATACGACTGACGGCAGGTCAGGCAAATTGAATATAGCACAAATATTACAACAGGATAAAACTTTTTCTTTTATGCCTTATTTATACAAAAAGTAATTAAAAAATAAAAAATAGAGGATGGTCGCAGTACATCGCAGTATGTAAGTAATTTAATTATTTTAATTTAATTTAAACATAGCATAACTTTATTTTAAAAAGGTTAAAAAAAAGCTTGCATCACTTTTATTAATTTGTCCCACTAAATTTAGGAAGTTTAAACTAATAAATAAATTAAAATATTCTTGGAGCTAATCTAAAAAAAAAATGTTTTTTCTTTTTTTTTTCTTTTGGAATATTTATTATTTCATTAGATTGGCAATCAGCAATTTTATCCCTCGAAAACCAAAAATATTACTCAAAGAGCAAACAGCTTATCAATACAACAAAAGTCTTCGCTTATTGACGACTCTCGCATCAACAGGGTCGAGATACAAGCTAAGCAAAGATGCCAGAATAACGGAAGGACTTGAAAAAAGCAGCTGAAGACATTAAAGTCGCTGCAGAAAGCCTACCTCTATGAAGCTGGAATCGATAATTTAATGTAAATTGATTTTTTTTTAATTTTCTTAGTTTTTAAAATTTTAAACGCATCTATTTACTTTTTTAAAGACCGCCATTACCGGTTTATTTTAAAGTTGGTATGGTACGTTTCAAAATAATTCGTTGATATCTTGACCGCAATAAAATTTAAATTACAACCCTCAGTGGAAAACCCAACCATAAATAGGTTGCCTAACAAATATCTATTGTGTAGGCACCGCACCTTTCGAAAAGGTACAGATTCTGATTACCTACTTATATTAATAGTTTAGGTTAGCTATTTTGTCTGCTCAATAATACACACAAAAAAACCTTAACAAAATCCAAACGACTGATAAACTAAAACGAAAATACTCTGCTTTATATTAAACACCTGCAATTTGCCTACAACCTACATAATATACCTAAAAGTAGGTACAATAACAAATAAAGAAAATTTTAAGTCCGGACCTACATGCGGGTACCCAAAGTATATTGAGTTTTACCACTAACAGTAGCAGGTAAAACAAGAAATCAAGGAATATTGTGGAACGTCCTATACACATTTTCTCCATGTAATATTCCTTTCCCCGTTCCGTTTCGGAATTCTTTTTTACTTTAAAGGATTTTTTTACTCCGAAAAGAGCAAAAGTTTTTGTAAAAATTTGCACTTCTCACTTTGAATGACTACCAAAAATTTTAAAATGAAAACAAGTAATAAGAAAACGTTTAAAAAAGGTTCTAACAACCCGACTTAATTCTAATGGACTTTAATTACCGATAATTTTCAGCTGAGATACAGTGATCACCGCATATCGTATATTTTCAGAGCCATCCTGGGAAAAGCTCCGTCACCGGCTTGTTCAATTATATTTTTCTACAAAAAATTAGGTTAATGTTGTTAAAACTGTACTTAATAATGTAGGGGAGGTTTAAACAACTTTGCTTAAACCATATTGCTAAAAAAATATATAAAAAAGGTGTTTTTTTTACGAATTAGCCTTTACGCTTTCCCCCTTTATATTATTGTAACCTATTTTTTAAATATATTGTTTAAATTCCCAACCACCTGTAGACTTGTATATGTGTACGTCAATAGAAAACTAACTAATAATAGATTGGTTTAATGCATACTAAATTTTTAAAATATAATCAATAGAGCGGCTCTTCGAGCCATGTGTGGGTGGCGTTATTGCCAGGTAGATGCTTTAAATAACTAAAGTATTTTGTCAATACAGCCTAAGCCGTTTCTATTTTCAGAGACGGAAATTTGAATGGTTTCTTAGAGGGATTTGGGCTTTTGCTGGGGTTTTCTGAATGCCTAAAAAGTTTTCTTGAAATACCTAAAGAAATATATATTTTTTTATGAATGCTTTTAGTCATAATATTTGGTTTAAACATACAGCATTACATTTTAGAGAAATATAACTTTTATTAAAAAATATTCTTTGATTTACTCAACATTATTTACCAGTTGTAGGCAGTCGATGTGTTGCCAAACTCGGCCTGCGGCTTGGTTTGGTAATCATCACGTCGCGTGACCAAAACAATACCATTTTACAACATGTATCGAAAATAACTATTATTAGAAAAAAAGGATCTTTTGTCAGATGAATGTCGCCAAATACCCTAAAGTGTTAAACATTTTTTTACCATCATTTTTAACGACTATTGCTTTAATCCACTGTAAAAATATTCTTACACTGTTGGTTTAAAGGTCTGTTTTGTTAACTAAATGACTTCTGCTATTTCAAAAATCCAGTATTATTGTTTTATAGCACTAATTTTTAGCAAAATTTCTTTTACTTTTAAAAAGTTTTTGCACTTGTATAAATTAACATGACTTTTTTATTGTTTATACATGTTTGCACTAATTTAACGAATTGTTACCTTTGCTGTTAAAAAACTTTAACACGGAGTTTTTTTTTTAATCTTTGGGCAGTCCACGAAGGCTGAGACCTAAGTACTAACGTACCGTGGGTGTCTTAAGTGTGATAAGAGGGAGTTTGTTCACACAGGACTTAAATATTTGAAGATTGGGAGGAGAAAGAAAAACTCTGCCGGAACAGGTTTCATAGTCTGGACACTCTAGGAATAAAGAAACAAAGAAAGCGGGAAGTTCCGGACCTCCCTAGTTAAACTGTGGAAGGATGCATAAAAGTTGCACTACGTGTTGCTCTGCAGGGAGCTGCCAGAGGAGAAATTATACTGGTCAGCTCCTCTGAGCAGAAGCCGTGAAAATACCTATAAAAGAGCGACTGTTCCACTACCGCCCGTCAATGGGCAAGAGCAGAAAGCTTTTCTGTAAGCATGGGATCATTAATAAACCGAACAACTCTTTTTTGAATAAAATCGAGAATGATAAAAGTTGTAAGAGACGTCATTCTTCAGACATGGGAAAAATATTCTATAAAGGGAGTGATTTGGAATACATACAGAGTATACAAATTGAAAGAAGAGAAATACGTTCTTGCTCGAAAGAGGAATCCTAGCTTTTTGGAAGCTGCTGAGGTTATGGATGTAATATGTTTTTGTCAGTTAAGGTTATACTCAAAAGTAACGCCAACAAGATTAAATTACTCTTTGATCGGTAGAACTTGGCCTTATATGTAGCGAAAAGCATTGGCAGTTTTTTTCGGGGCAGTGAACATTACTGTGTTTTGGAGGTTTTAAACTAAACTAGATTTTTGCCGCCCCAAGATTGGTTTAAGGTCTTGTAAAAGAGACATCCACATTAACCTACGCTTGTTTTAAATTAAGCTTATTGACTGGCTTGGAAATAATATATTAGAATGAAAGGTATTATCGTCGGCAAAACTATAAATGTTATTGATTGTGGAAGAAAGAAGATCGTTGGTGTGAGGAAGAAACAGAGTGGGTGTCAGTACTGAGCTCTGAGGCACCCCAGCATTAATTTGGTAGAAGCTGGAAGAATGAACATCTACCATAACTGATATAATAGAGAGGAAACTGGAAAGCCAAGAACAAAGCTTATAATTAGCTGGGAGGCCGTAGGTAGGGAAGTTTGTTAAGGAGCCCATCATACCAGACTTGATCAAAAACTTTGGATATATCAAGATCAACAATCTGGGATTAACCAAGAAACTCAAGGGACTTTTCCAGTTGTGTAAAACAAAGGAAAAAAGATCAGTTGAGGATCATTTGACGAAATCCATACTGTCTATGTAAAATTTTGTGCTTTTTTACCCCACAAACAACTGAAAGAAAAGATGTAGGTCTATAGTTTGAAGGAACAGTTTTGCATCATTTTTTGAGGACAGGTTGCACACGTGCAGCTCTCCAACTCTTCGAAAAAATGCCAGTGTCGTAAGAGATTTGAATAAGGCGAGTTATTAGTAGCGCGCCAGAGCAAGTTCGAGCCTAACGCACGCAGTGTGTATATTTCACAAACTGTTTCAGCGTGATTTCCTTTTTAACCAATGTTTGGTCTGATGTACGCCAACAATGAAATGTTTGGTGTAATATATAACACCAAATATTTGATCGTATTTCTCCTCTCATACCTTTGTTATCGTTCCACAAAAGGTATGGAATTTGGTACCTAAATTCACATAAATATTCTTATTATCTGTGAATAAATTGGGAAAATTATGTCAAGTGATTTCTAACATATTTGATTTTAAGAATTGCGCATTTTACTACTGACTGACTCATTAACTCATTAAAATTATGGGACTCTTCCCGATTGAGTAGAAACTTAAAATTAGAAATTTAAATAGGTTTTAGGACAAAGGTAAAAAAACTTCGAAAACTGCATATTTTTACTCGAAACTCCTTAAACAGGACCGATAATATCGTATATTTTAGAATTTTGCAATCTGAATTAAACCTAAGTTTCTGGGATTGTAATTGTCCTAAAATAGTCAGTAAAAAAGCGACGATGCTGTAAATAAATCTGTACAGTTTTCCCTTGTGGCGCAATTCTTAGGTCTTCGGAGATCCTTTCGAGCGAAAAAAAAGTTTATCAACATTAACTGGTGAAAAAGGGCTAAAAGTGGCCCCTTAAGGCCCAAAAAATGGGTTTCCCGCTAATATCTGCCAAAATATGCGATTTGGAGAATTTTTGTTTAAACAAAAATAAAGACCGCCTTATAATCCACAAAAATTTTCCTATATTTTTTTCGAAAAATCGATAGCTTTCGAGATAACGGGACCCAAATTCCCCTCATTTAGATACCGCTCTACCGCTAGAATGCTGCTATCTTCATGGATTTACTTATAAGCGGGCGGGCAATATGGTACATTTTTTAATCATTTAAAGTTCATCGAAATAAGAAAACACGTACCTATCATTGCATTTGAGTTTGGGTCCATTCTGATTTTTCTAGAATATTAAAAAAAGCGATGAAAGTTTTTTTTCACAATATTTTGAGAGTATTTCAATAATTTATTGATATTTTTTGAAAAAATAGTTTGTTATTAACATTTTTTAAATGAGACCTTAGCAAGTGTTTAATCATTTTTTGTCAAAACAAAAATTCTCAAATTCGCATATTTTGACAGATATTCGCGGGAATGAATTTTTGGGACTTTGGGGGTCATTTTCAGCGGGTTCCCACGTCGAAATCATGATAAACTTTTTCTCGCTCGAAAGCATCCGCGAAAACCTAAAAATTGCGCCACAAATGAAAACTGTACAGATTTATTTACAGCTTTGGGTACTTTCAGGTCTTAAGTTACTGGAGTAAAATTTTAAAATGTAGGTAAAATTTTATTCACTTAACAAAGAATATTGCTATTTTTACTTTTCTGATCCCAAACCAGGGACATTAAAATAATCATTTTTGGTACAGCTAAAGGTTAAGTTCTATCTACATAGGGAGAAAAAAGATAAGTATCCCCATTTTTTCATTTATAAACCTAGAAAAAAGAGAAGAGATCCCACCACAAATACTTATGGATAATAAGGGTAATCCTCCCAAAAAATCCCCCCCCAAAATTTTTGAAATTTTAAAATTTATTGACAAATTTAATTTTTTTTATCCCCCTTTTTTTTTAATACAGAAGAAAAAAAAAAAGAGTAAAAAAAATTGAAAAAGAAGTTGATATAATTTTAGACCCAAGTATTTGGGGCCAAGCTTTTGGAAAATGTTGGGCCCTTATTTTACAGACTTTTTGGTGGTATTTTTTTTTAAATGTTACCTAAATTTTAAAAACATTACTTTTTCCATATAATTTTTTTAGACCCCTTATTACACTTTTGGGCTACAATTACAAGTTTAGCTAAATAGTTTTAACTGTTCGCACGTCGACTGTTTTAAGCTCCATCCCAATATTCATATCATTTTAAAACATAAAGGAAAAGAAAATTTTTAAAGGACCCCGGTCAAAAGGTTATCCGCTCTATGGAAAATGACCAACTCTCGACCACTGTTTCAGGGCCCCCCCAAAATGCAATTATTGTGTGTACACCGTGTAATTTATAATCACGATTTGCACGACATTGCACCAAACTAAGGGCATGCTTTCTTGCACTTTTTTGAATTTTAAATTTTATGTTTTGTGCTTACTGTGTAAAATGCTTTATTAGTTTTAAAAAAAAAGTGAAAAAGGTTTTTGCACAAAACAAAACTAATTTTTTTAAAAACCACAAATCAAAATAAATTAAAATTGCAAAAATTTGGACAACCAATGACTAACATCATAGATAAAAAAGCATTTCATTCATAAACGCTTGAGAGTGCGGCCAACATGTTTTGTTTTTTTATTGGGAAGAATGGAAAGCATGTTTTTACTTACTTTAAAGATAATCCCCGGGAAACTTCCGTCACTTTAACACTTGGCATTTACCATTTTAATTTATTAAAAATACTTACAAAACTGAAATTTTACAATTGTCCAAAAAAATTCCCAAACAACTAAAAACATTTAAACTAAAAAGCCATATTAATTTCATCTTAAGCGAAGCTGAAGGTGGCGGGTACGCCCACAAAAATCCGCTGTTGTCACGTTGTCGCGCCTTTATTAGTAGCTGCCAAAAAAAAAAAAAATATTTTGACATCATTATTTTTCTGTGTTATATTTTAAAGTAATAAATAAACAAATTTAAAACACAGTTTAAAATACAATAGGGCATTTTGATGAATTTTTTTGGAATAAAAAAGTAAAATTTAATTAATATACTATAAAAAAAAATAAAAGGGGAAAATACTTGGCAGCCACGCTTTAGAAAAAAAATACCCCCAAAAACCTTTTTTTCCCGGGGTTTTTTGGGTTTTTTGTTTCGAGAAAAGGTTTTATTCTCGCTAGGCGAACCTTAAATGTGCGTTTATGATGCCACGCTTATGCCAAACAAACCCCAAAAATAAAGCCCATTGGGGCCCAAAATGAAACTTTTACATTTTGAAATAGATAAAAAAAAAAAACAGTACTTAGTGGTATTAAATAATAATATTTTGTGGTATAATACACTGGCATGTGACATTAGCTGGGCAGCTAATAATCATTTTGCTTTTCAGCACTGTTTGTTACATTTTAAAATTTTTTACTTATTTTTTAAAACAGAAATTACCCAAAATTTGTGATCCATAGCCACCAAACCCTTTTAAAATTTTTTGTTTTTACTAGTTATAAGAGTTTTTATAAGAGGTAACTAGGAAATATATTATTTGTGTAAAAAAAAAAAAACGATACAGACAGTTAAAAAACTCATTTTTTTTTTTTTTTTAAATTGGCCCAAATTTCCCCTTTTAAATTTAACCAAATGGTTAAATTTTTAAGGTTTAATAAAAAAAAAAAAGTTTAAAACCCAAAATAAAAAAAAAAAAAAAAAAAACCCCCAAAGGGGGAGAAAATTTTCTGAAATTTATAGTTTTTTTAATTTTAAAATCCCCCTCAAAATTCCGAAACCATAATATTCCTAACAAAATCAAATGGATTACTGATTTCTAATGATTTTGAAGAGGATTTCCGGAAATATTGTTCTTTTTATCAAACAAATTATATATTTAAGAAATAACTACATTTCAAATCGCACAAAAATCCAATTTACTTACTAATAACTGTAATACTACATCCAGAGGTAGATGGTTGTAAAGATCAATTAAAAACTGTATCTGTGTTATCCGAGGTGTAATAATGCAAACTAAATGAAACTGCTACAATAAAAAAATAAATTCACAATGTAAGTAATATACCTAAATATATATCATATTCTTTTCCTTACCTTTTTTTATTACCGACATTTTTCTTTTTTAAACAGAATCTAATAATCCCATGCTTTACAATTTTTCTAGAACAGACATATAAAAATCGTCTTTTTTAAAAAGAACAAAAAAATCTTATGGGAAACCCCAAATTTTGGTCTTTCCCCACTTATCCATTTTTTTTATAATATATCACCTCTTGGAAATGTATGAAAACTTACTTTAAAATATTTACTGTTTAAAATATTGTTTTAATACCCCTCAACACTGCACTTTTTTAGAATGTACAAGACAATAAAGACTAATTAAAAACTAAACGACTAAACACTACCAAAAACAATGTAATAAAAGCAGTCAAAACCAAAAAAATATAAACTCTGGACAGAACTATTTGCAACAGCAAAATTAACATATTAAAGTTACAACTTGTGACGCCACTCTGTCCAGAGCTCATAATGCTAGTAACTTTTAGTGTTACCCAACATGACCGCCAACACAAGCCGTAATTTTCACACCCTCACGTCTTGTTATAACGTCATAACCCATTATACTTTATATTAATAAACTCTGAAGCTAATCCTTTAAGCACATACCTAGTAGAGAAAGCCTTGGCGCGATACGTCTACACGTTTCTCCCCTCTGGTAAATCGCACCAACGGCTGGTCTAGCTAGTGATGAAGAGCTTCCAACAAGTCTTACGGTCTGCCGCAGTGTTAGTGGCAAAATGTTAAATTTATAACCTGAGGCTCGTAAAACTGGGAATCGATCTTCCGCGATCAATCAAGCTTTACCGATTTTCAATCGATCCAATATTTTAATCGTTCATTAACAATTATTTTATTATTGTTATAAGCCTACCAAACGAAACGTCCCAGCGATGGTCGATCGGTCGATATTTCGATATGGTGACACATGGAACACTGGACTGGTTATTGACTGGCATGAACGTTTGCACTGTTTACAGAATTGAATTATAGAACATATATCGCAGCATAAATATTTTAGTTTTAAAAACACTAGTCATCGAACGAATGACAGCCAGACAACACAACTTCATTCGTCTCGTTACTTTCCGTCTTTCAGTCGGGTAGCGATTCGATCACTGCGAGCGTACGGGATTCGATCGTTTAATATCCATAAACGATTCGGTCACTGTGATCGAATCATTCACGATTGACGCTTCTCTACTAGGCTGTAAACATGGATTTCATAAGGGAGGGTGTTCCTTTACAATCCATAGCTGTAAGGGAAACCACGAGGAAGGCGTTTAACCAGTTTTATTCAATCGTACAGATATTTTAAACCTTTCTAAAAACATTAAGTTTTCCAAAGATCTTGAAGCTGATTTAAAACCTGTCTTGCAATCGATACATTTTTAAAAAAAGTTTTGTAGAATTGAAAACGTTGACCACCTGCTGCGCTTATTCTTTGACAGTTTACAATCACCACACGGTATAATTGCTCCTTGGCATAAATTATGTCATTTCCACGTGACTGAGCGCAATAAATCGATTATATGCACAGCAAACACGAATCTTCCTTCCTGAGTGATTAGGCAGTTAACGCTGCAGTAAGCAGCAGGATGGCAGTTTGCGGATGTCGAATCTATAAATATGTTCAATTTATTTAAATTGTAATATTGATCCTATAAATATTACAAATAGCTTATTATATAAAACAGCTCACATTTACATGTGCATGTTATACAGTTTATTCGCGAAGAAGAGGTCCAAAAAGAAGAATATACGATAAAAGGTTTTGTATATTTAAAAAATACGATTTACAAAAAAAAATATTAGTTTTGTCTTATTTATTAAATTAAAGATTTTTCTTCATATTTGAATAAAATTTGCATAACAAAAAAATATATTTTTTTTTATACAGGAAGAATAAAAATGTCCAATTCCAAAACAATTGTGACATACTCTTTAATATGTATTTATTTATTTATATTTTATATTTTATTATAGTCCGAAAACTGGTCGCCAATTTGGGGTAGGTATATGATGCACTATGAAATCTACTATAGTTCTTTTATAATATCTATTAATATTAATCTTCCTTTTCCAACAGTTGTCCCTGTTTCTCATAAAATGTCCGATATAATTTTTAAAGTCAAACAGATCAAGCGTATTCTTTCTTCTCTTAATACTAAAAAATCGTCTTGGCTGGATGGCATACCAGCAATCGTCTTAAGAAAATGCGCTCCCGAGCTTGCACCCATCTTAACTCGCCTCTTTCGAATCTCTTACGACACGGGCATTTTCCCGGAGAGTTGGAAAGCTGCACGTGTGCAACCTGTCCCCAAAAAAGGATCCAAAAGTCTCCCTTCTAACTATAGACCTATATCTATTCTTTCAGTTGTTTGCAAGGTAATGGAAAAATTCATTAATTCCCTAATCTTAAAGTATCTGGAAAAACATAGGATCTTACATGATAGACAATATGGATTCCGTCACAGTAGATCCACAGCTGATCTTCTTTCCTTGGTCTTACACAACTGGAACAAGTCCCTTGAGTTTCTTGGTGAATCCCAGATCGTTGCGCTTGACATATCCAAAGCTTTCGATCAGGTCTGGCATGATGGGCTTCTTAACAAACTTCCTTCTTACGGTCTTCCACTTAAGCTTTGCTCTTGGCTTTCCAGTTTCCTTTCTAATCGACGTATATCAGTTAGTGTAGATGGTCATTCCTCCAGCTTCTACCAAATAAATGCTGGGGTGCCACAGGGCTCAGTGCTAGCACCCACGCTGTTTCTTCTACACATTAACAATCTTCTCTCTTCCACAATCAATCCCATTCATAGTTTTGCTGACGATAGTACCCTCCACTCTAGTATTCAATTTCTTAAGCCACCGTGTAATTCTGATTTTGAAAACAAGCGCAGGTCAATGCAGATATCTCTTTCACAAGACCTCAAACTTATCTTGGATTGGGGCGCCAAAAATCGTGTTCAGTTTAATGCCTCAAAAACAAAGTCTGCAAATGCTCATCCCTTACATATGAGCGGCCAAATTCTGCAGAACAAAGAGTCGTTTAATCTAGTCGGCGTTACTTTTGAGAATAACCTCAACTGGCACAAACACATTTCATCCATAGCTTCGGCAGCTTCAAAAAAGATTGGATTCCTCTTTCGAGCCAGAAAATATTTATCTTCTTCCAATCTGTACACTCTGTATGTATCCCAAATCAGACCCTCTTTGGAATATTGTTCTCATGTCTGGGGAATGGCGTCCCCTACAACACTTAGTGTTCTGGACTCCATTTAAAAAAGAGTTGTTCGTCTTATTAATGATCCAACGCTCACAGAAAGGCTTCCTCTTCTTGCCCATCGTCGAGCTGTAGGGGATCTGTCGCTCTTCTATAGTTATTTTCACGGCTGCTGCTCAGAGGAATTGGCCAGTATTATTCCTTCTCTGGTAGCTCCCAACAGAGCAACACGTAGTATTACTTTTATGCATCCTTTTACAGTTCAGTTAGAGAGGCCCCGAACTTCCCGCTTTCTTTGTTCCTTTATTCCTAGAGTGTCAAGTCTATGGAACCTGCTGCCCGCAGAAGTTTTTCTTTCTCCTCCCAATCTCCAAAAATTTAAGTCCCGTGTGAACAAACTCCCTCTCACCACACTGAAGACACCCACGGTACGTTAGTACTTAGGCATCAGCCTTCGTGGACTGTTCCAAGATAAAAAAAAATCTAAATGTAACAACACAGACTTGGAAAGGATAGGGAAGCTAAATCGACCCTTAAATTAATAAATTTACAGTTTTTTTTTTTGATTATTTTCGAGGCATCCCAAAATTTTACAATTCCTGAATTTTATACAAAAGAAATTAAAATATAAAAAAGCCAGATTATTTAACCAAATCTAAAAGTTTGCTAGATCTTTGCAAAACGGTTTTTCCAAAAAAAAAAATGAAAAAATATTTTTGAGGCATTTTTTGTTTCAATAGAGCAATATTGATATGTTTATTCTATCTGGGCACAAAATATTACGATCTATTTTACCACACTTTAACTGCACTGCCCTTTAACTTACTCATACCGCTGTTCACTCACACTTATATTACGTTCTTGATCACCTGGCAGGTAGAATTTCCCAGTAAAAACATTTCTCTAATAAAATCTCATAGTGCTCCAGTTCAATATTTTTGCAAACTGGCAAACTTTTAATACCTATTAAACAAACAGTTTTTTTTTTAATTCGATTCGTTTTTATATTAAAAATATTTAGGAATGCCTCAAAATTATTTCTTGCATACAAGTTTTTACAGTGCCTTAAATACTCACCGTTTAATATCTATCAGCTCTTCTACTGTTATAAAAAATAAAAAATTATATTTCAAAAATATAAAATTAATATTTAACACATATTTACTATCTGTTTTCTTATACAAACCTAAAAGAATCTCTGATTTTGGTCTGGAATATTAAATAAACCGCCTGAGTAATTGCCCTTTAGGATTTTAATATAATTTGATATTGAAGTAGCATCAATAATTTTTTTTGCAATCGACCTATAGAAAAATATTTTTACACTTAACCTGTAGCTCCTCAGGAACAGTTTACAGAGCCAAATAGTAGCTGTTTTGATAACTAAAAATTAACAGCAAACCACCAGTACCATTTTTTAAAAAAGGTGCATAGAGACTATATAGTTAAAATTCCTAAAGATGTTAGCTTTTCTCTGCTTTTTATAAAAAAAAAACTGTTAAAAGTAGCCATTTTTTTTTAAGCGTAAAAAATTTTAATTAAATTCTAATTTAATCGCAATATTGTCAATAGAACTTTTGAAAAGATTTAAAAAACAAGTAAACTGGTTATTGCTATCGATAAAACCGATAAAATTGATCATTTTATTAAATAATTATAGCTTGGACCCTTTTAAAGTTGGAAAGCTGATCTTCGGAAAAATGACCATTTATATGTTTTTTAAACGGGCTATTTTACAATAATTAATAACTTTATTGAATAAGGACACTGACAAGTTTGTCGCAAATATTATTATGCTATTAAGAATTACATGTATTGCCGGCAAACAGCATAAAAATCTTATTTAACTAACAAATACTAACCATTGAGCTAATGCTTGGGCAAGCAATTAATCAAAAATGATCGTTACGATATTTTCCTTAGACGTATTTAGGCATTGCAGGAAACCATTAAATTAGTGTTGCTCTAAATGAGTCTTGGTCTTGTTTTTGTATTTTCGCAATACCAAGACTGCTTAATTGTAGCAAGAGAAAGACTAATAACAACCTTTTAAGATTTAGGCAAGAACTAGACTAATAGACGTTTTTTAGTATTGGTATCAAAACCACGATTTCTTCCATCTAACAACCGAGTTGGTCGTTATAATACTGAAAGTTATTGCACTGAGCAACGGCACTCGTTCGCGCTGTCATACCTTGCCGTTCGAACGTGCTTATAAGATAAAAATTTCTCAAGGTTTTTACCAGTCCAACAAACCTAGGTAATCACAAAATAACATCATACAAGTAAAAATTTTAATCAATATGGCATAAACTACAACGAAATATTTCACCTTCCAAACGTAAAACATGTAATTTGCGTGAAAGGGTTGATGGGACGACAATACTGCAGTGCTGCCAGAGCTTGGCTTTCTTAATATCCGTATAATGATTCACACTTACCCGTTTTTACCCGACAGAGGGCTTAGGTACTTTACCCGAATTCTACCCATTTCTTGACAAACTAGCGCCAACCAATAAAATAACGTAAGTCTTGACAAACTAGCGTCAAATCACAAAACGTTCCATTTAAAAACTCTTTGAAGAATATGAAATTTATTCATTTCTTACTCGCTATTAAAATAAAATAATGAAGATGCATAAATAATTTAAATAACTAAAAACACATTTTTAAAATTAATTAATAATTTAAAATGCTTAATACCTTTTCAGTCAGAGCTATAGTTTTCGCCAAATTGAAGATGTACAAAAGTTATCCTACTGGACCAAAGTCTAACCCACATAGCTTGGGCAACGACGATAAAGCGTTATACTGTAAACATTTTTTCAGTTTCTGAAAAGTATCCCCTTAAAGTTGCTTAATAAATGAGATGTTAATAAAAAATAAAATTTAATATATTTACGTATAAATTAAATTTAATTGGAAAAAATGTCTGTCTGTGTCAATGTGTCTTTGAAAAAAAAATATTTTGCCGAATTTTTATATTAAACGAAAGATTAACCGCAAAAAGTCAAATTACCTAAAAAACATGTAATTATCTACGTATTGGCAGCATTGCAATACATAGCGACGCCGCCGCCGGCTGGTCGATCGGTCCAATCGATCGGTATTGCAGGCTAATGGTCTCCTCTTATAGGCGCCGTCGCACACGAAAACAGAAAACTCCGGCTCTGCTTCAAATTTAAATGTGTTTTAACTTAAATTTATGGTACCTACTGATTTTTTTACAATATTTTCTTGTAACTGCACTAAGCCGAAAGTGTGCAATAAAGACAATTCTGTTCATATTGGACGGACATTTTTTGTTACTTAATAACCGAAATTTTATATCTAAGATGCCTTTTCAAAACATAGTTCTAAGATACGAAAAAATAAGTAAAATTAGCAAAGCATATTTGTAGCCTTGATAGGAAGACCATCAAAAGAATATTTAAATACGCTTTCTAAAAGATTTATAAAATAATTTTTATTTGAAAGGCAACATTTTTTTTTTTGTATTTTAAGATTCAACTCTTATAAATAAATATAATTACTAACGTAAATAAAGGCTGAAAACGTGCCCGGTAAATTTCTTAAGCAGTTGTAACTGAAATGCCATTTACAATTTTTTTAATTTCTATAATATTTTTTAAGTTAAAGGAACTGTCTACCACATAACTTATATATTTTTGGTTTTTTAATTAAAAAATATATATTATTGACAGGTTATATACAAAAAAAGTGTGGGTAACTATTGATTTTAGTAATAACAAGGAATAATAAAATAAATTATATATTTGAAAGAAATCCTAAGAAAGTAAGGCAAATTAAACAGTTTTTTTTCTGGACTCTTGCGAGTTTACAAATATGAAATAATAAAAATAAAAGTGCTATATATTATATTTTATAGATTTAAGTAAAAGTGACACAAAAGACATGAAAAAAAATAAGGGAATATTTTTATAACTACCATAATACATTTTTGTTCCTAAAAAAAATCTTTTACTATAATATCAAATTACAATATTTATTTTTTTATGCCAAATTTACTTAATTGTTATTAAATTTATGTACCCAAATTTAAATTAGTTTGTATTCTAATAAAAAAATAAAAATTACTGTAAATTATGTTCAAATTATGACCCAGCCGTTTTCATGTTTAAACTTGTTTGTTCTTGTATAAGAATACATTTGTATAAAGGATCTTAAGTATTAAGCTGACAAAACACAATAGGGTCAGCCTTTCAGAAAGGCTGACACCTGCCTGCCTCTTCTAACTGTTATATCTTTATAATGGCTTCGAATTTTGAAAAATTACTTTACCACCATATTCAATACATATTAAGGAAATAATTTATGCAAAAAAAAGGATTTTTTTTAATTTAACAAATTAGAAAACCCCCCTAAACAAGTTGAAGACAGATCCATCATTTTGAGAACATACCAATAAAATAAAAGTGTTAGAAGACACATTATAATTTAGTTTTTTTTTGCTCACCGCTTTTCAGCCGGTTATGGGTTCTATATAAAAAAGCAGGGCAGAACATAATTTAACCTTTATTTTTATTGTAATGTTTGATATAATTCCTATTTGTTTTAAAGACAAGTTTTTAGGTATAAATATTACCAAGAACGATCTAAGAAATACTGAAAATCAAGTAGCATACACTTTTAAAAGAAAAAAAAACTTGTACAGTAGAACTTCACTAATTCGAACATCAATAATTCGAAAACATCTATAATTAGTAACTTTTGTCTGTTTCCTTCTCTAAGCTTCTAATAACCACTAGTATTCGAAAAATAATATACCAGGATAATTCAAAATGTTTTTAATGCATAAATGCATCACACCTTCTAAAATTCGAATATGTTTTTATTTGAGCCTCTAGATTTCAAATTTTGTTGCTATAATTCGAAACGTTATCGTTACCTCTTAATTTGAAATCCCCTAAATACGTAACCCCAATACGTAAGCGGAAGTAAACCCCAAAAATTGAAACATGAACGAATCCTCCATTTGTTTCCCCCGCCCTAAAAAAATTGTGTCTCTAAAATTGCATTTACATTAATACATAAACCTTTATAATTTAAAATTTGATAAATCATACTTTTTTTAATTCGAAATAAATTAGATATCCCTTTTTAAATTTTTAATAAGTGAGGTTTTTTTTGTATATTAAATCTAAAATAATGATTTAAATATATTTACAACCTGACCTAAAAAAAAAAAAGTTGTCAATTACCCAATTATCTCTGGGGGATAACCCAAAAGATATGCCATATTTTTACAAAACATAAATCTATCAAGCATTATTGATTCGTAAATAATTGTCTCAGTCCTAATCCTTGGATTAATTGAGATTCCCCGGCACCCAATGCCCCGCCCGCGTATTACATGTGCGGGGGAAAAATGGGGATTTTTAGTATTGTTAAATTACAACTACATTAATGGGTTTTGTACTATATAATAACAATAATTATCTCAAATTGCCTTTTTTTCCCCCCTAGAGATCATCGTATTACGAAAAAACCTATTTTGAGATGGTTTTTCAATGATCGAAAAAGTTGCGATCCTATAGAAAAAGTTTAAATTTTCAAAAAAATTATATTCATTTAAATAGATTCTGAGTCTCCCCAAACTCACAAAATACTTATTAAAAATGAAATACCAATCTTGGGGGGTAGAGAAAAACGCAATATTAACTT